>JAEAOA010001671.1:1215000-1705000 GCA_016746295.1 Potamilus streckersoni | reverse complement strand
CAGCACATGCTCACATGAGTCACATTTACGACTCAAATAAACACGATGTTTTTCAACAACATATTAGACTGATATTAATAATTACATTTAATGAAATAAAAAGATTTATATAGAATTGATTCCTTAACACACACAATTAAACCACAGGGTCGTAACACTTTTAAAACATGTTTTCAGTGTTCCACATAGTTGCTATCCATTATTGAGCAGGAATTGGTAAGTTGTTCATTTTTCATTCAGTTTGTTGTGAGCTGACCACACCACAAAAAAAGATAAAACTGACAGCACAAGATGCTGCGGAAGACTTTATTCAAGGTAAGAATTGTGACATTCAGTAGATATCTACATGCCACCAAGAATTATTTCATTTTTGCAGTTGTTGGCACTTTAAATAAGAGGCATTTACAAAAGATCTAACATCTCTCAGAAAATATAAAGTGTGAGAGTTTATTGTTCATCAAAAATGTTAGTGATGGACCTATTCATTTTTTTCTATATTATAATATATAATTATGCCAAAAAATTGATGCTAAATTTATCTTGTACCAATGGTCGATATTGTGCAGAGCTAGTGTTCCAGTCTGAAAACATAGCATCAGTACTAAGAAATTCTGTTTGTCATATATAAAATGTGTTCTTTAATCCAAGTATGTTTGCAAATATGATATTCTATGCATTATGTACAGATGTATGAAACATTTTCAGTTTTAGATAACTAAAATTATTGCATGGAGAGACTGAAATTTTGATTATCCCTGTTACTGGTAAAAACTGACAGCATTCCAGATAGTTTGGTTGCAACTATTACTTGGTATTGCAAGTATTCTTTTCCTCCTCAAGTAAACTGTCACTTATTGCCTTGTGTATAATTGGTGGAAAATAGGTTTAACCTTTCTAGTAGTAGTTGCTTTGAATTCCATCCAGAAATAAGTATCAACTTATTCAAGGCAGTAGTAATGGAACTGCATCAAGCTTTTTCGCATATCCCCATTGGCCAAGCCAAAGATTTAAATCTATATGGACAGAAGTTAGATTGCAGTGGACTGTAAATGTCAGCACTTTAGACCACTCAGTCAGCTAGTGCCCCCAGATCCCCAGTCAGGCAAAGAAAAACACAACATTTAGTTATTCTTTTCATGCAACCTTTTCTGAGCAATTGTTGATAAGATGGAAAAATGTTGCCAGAATAAGAGAGGTGGCTGCTGGTAGTATGTAAATGAAATAAAGAAAAAGGAACATCTGACTCTGACCAATTATTATAGGTTTTGTATAAAGGAAGTGGCCATTAGGGAAGGCTGCACTGTATATACATGTATTACTATCTGTACCTTTAAGGAATGGAGTCCTGGAATGGCTTGAATGTGCCCCATGAGGTTCTTAGAGCACTTAGGGACCTGAAATTTACTGAACCCACCCCTATTCAGGCCCAGGTCTTGCCTCATGCCATCAGGGACAGACTGGACATTATTGGGGCTGCAGAAACTGTAAGTCATAGATTTAGGGATTTTACTTTTCCTTTTTCTAATTTTCAGCATTTTTATTTGATAGCAAGACTTAATACAATGAAATTGTTACTTTAGTTACAGTGCTATCTCTTTATAAGGCAGCCATATAAGTCATCTGCATTATAAGTGATGGAGCAAGATAATGGCAGTTGTTCCATTAATGCTGTATCATACAATGAGATCTTATTTTGAAGGTTGTATCACTAATGTGTCATACAAGTGACCCACATTATGAGTGTGTAGGTCTGATACTGAGTGATGTTCCAGTAATGCTGTCATACAAGTGACCTCCATTGTGTGAAGAGTTTAGTCATGGGTTGTTTTGTCATTGAAATAAAATGAGGGAGTCAAACACTGAGGGTTGTTTCAGTAATGATGTATCATAAAATGAGGGAGTCCAGTTCTTGAAAATACCATGTCATCAGAGTAACCTACATTGTCAGTGAGGGAGTCTAATACTGAAGTTTGTGCCAATAATGTTGTGTCATGAAAGTGTATCAAAATTAAAAAATAGGTTTTTATACATGTGAAATTCCATTATAATTGGTTCTAGTTAGCCAAGCACTACAATTAAGTGACTACTATTAAATTTACATATGTGATGCACATATACATACTGTACAAATCAAGTATAGTAAATACTTTTATAACCCTTTCAGGGCAGTGGAAAGACCTTGGCATTTGGAATACCTCTTATACATTCCATACTTCAGTACAAAACAAGGGAGGCCAGAGATATTCCAAATACAGCTTTGGATGAAGATGGTATGTGTCTTGCCTTCAAAATATAGGCAATACATATGTATCACTTTTTGATTGTCATCAGAATTTCTGTAGATAAATCAATGTTGAGTTTTTCATTTGATTCCATTTCTTACATTTTGTTATCAATTCATGACAATCAGACTTGTTCTAATTCTGTAGTTCTGATGGATTACTGTCAATCAAGGGTACATATTATTGTCATCATCACAAGACATTTATATTGACAGATCACTTTACTTCTGAGATTTTGCTAGAGTTATCACTTATTTTACTTGGAACATAAAGTAATGTATACATGCAGCTTGTGAAGATAGTAAGTCTCAGTTTTCATTGAATGGCCTGGAACCATACATGTTATGGTTATTATTTGAAGATGTACATATTGATAAATCATTGTGTTCTTGCAACATTCATTTGTTTACATGTGAATGGAGTCATGTAAATGCTGCTTGTCTTGCTTTTTTTTTTCATTGATCCCTGTGAAACTTGAATCATGTCATATTATATAAAGATGTGCATTTTAACAATTTCTTTGTGCCCCAGTGATATTTGAAAGAGTTAGTGCCCAGTATTTGACAAAATTTTGTTAGTGTTAGTATTCTTGCAGTTTTCACTGGATTGCTATAAAATTTAGTACATATTTATATGAGCAAATTTCTCATCACTCCTGTAGTTAAATCTTAAAAGAAGTTTCTCCCATAAATCAGTTTTATTGTAATATTGAGATGCAACTGATATTTTTTTCTCTATTTTTAATTTTGTAATTTTGTATTTGGGCTAATGGACCCTATTTCATATACATCAATACTGGGGTCATTAGCTGATTCCTGAACATGGTTGAAAATAAAAAGCTATTGTCAGACACATGCAGTTAAAAAACAAAACTCAGCACATAATTATCCACTTTCAAAATATCTCTTTCCTTCAAATAGGAAGTCCAAAGCCCAAAAATGACAAGCATCCTTTCTTTATTGTTGATGTCATTATAATGGAATATATATGTCATCTTTTGATTTGTTATTTTTTTCAGAGTTGCAAAGCTCAGATGAATCTTTCAAAGAAGAATATGAAGAATTTAATGTTAGTGCTGAGGGGCAAGGAGAAGAAAGAAAGGAGGAGATAGCAGAGGATAATGATGAAGAATTAGACACTGATGAAAGAGAGGACATAAGTAATGAAATGCCTGATGATGAAGAAAGTGACTCAGATGAAACAAATATTCTACAGGTGACAGAAGATACTGAACAAATTAAAAATGGTCATAGTTGTAATTTTTGCTTAGTTTGCAAATTATTAATGAAATAATCTCAGCTGTTCTTTTCATGACCAGGTATCTAAAGTTTTTTCAAATAGAAAAGTCCTTTGTATCAGGTCCTAGTATCAGCAGCTTTCACATTTCTAATTTAAATTTGGATTCAATACATTATAATGGTCAAATTCAAATTAGGCTTTTATTTTATTTTATTAAATAAATGAGGAATTCTAGACTTATGTATGGACCTAAAGATCTGTTGATGTCATTTAGACCCATCATTGACTATTCATTTATCACCTTCATTGACTTTTCATTTACCCCTGTCATTGGCTATTCTCTGAAATAATGTAATATGGGAAAAAAGTTTCAGAAGCAGAAATACACAGAATGACTATACTTGTAACTTTACAGTAAAATATTTTTCCTACCAAAATTATTTTTTAATTACTTTGAACATGCATAAAAATTAAAATAAAGTCAAAGAATTGCTTTTTGAAGGGATTTTTGTGGGTGTGTTTTGCTGCCAAAATTGTCCACTTTTTGAAATAAAACAAATTAATCGGAACCTTTCATAAAATCTGATAAAATCTACTTAGAAAGTACATATTGTATAAGTCAGGCAGCTAAACAAAAATAAAACGCACTGGAGGATGTTTTGAGTAGCTAATTTCTTGCCAGTCAGTCTCATGCAGATATATTACAATTTCATTGAAGAAATTCAAGCATCTCTCTCTCTCTTTCATACAAGTAAATCTTGTTTTTCCTCTCTCACTCTCTTGCAGCACACATCATCATTGCTTATCTTACAGTGATATTTTCTTTGATTCTTCTAACTGTGACCAATATTGTATTTACTTTTGCTCTATTTCACAATGTCTCTCTCATTAATGATCATTTTCTTCACCCATTACTTTGCCTGTAAAATTAGAACATTGTTAAGAACTACACACACATTACATATACTATACTGTCCTGTCTTTGTAAGATTAATTACTATAATGAGTATAGCAAGGGATCTAAAGAGTTAAAATTACCAAGGCTATTAACTTATTTTAATTTTCAACAATCTTTCTTGTTTTGAATTGCCATTGTGTAAAAATGTTTTGAATTGCCATTGTGTAAAAAAAATCCAAATTGGATATTTTCATGCATAAAAAAAATTCCCAAATTCCATAGACCTCAGCCCTATTTTGCAAATGGAAGAAAAATTCCTGTCATGGCTGGCTTGTCTAATTTCTACCCATCTTCAGATTACACGAGGCTGAAAATATACTCACATGCAAAGTGATCAGGAACAATGTAAGAAGACTCTTGTGGTGTACATGTATGGACCAAAGACAATAGCCATAATGCATATTGATTTTTTATTTTTTATACTTGACAAACAAAATTGACTCAGGGTTTCATGAAATGTTGACATTTGTCCAGAAACCAATTATATGCAGTACTGGTACAGTCTATCTTGTATGAAGTAATTTTTTGACAAAGATGCTTGTTCAGAATTCTTTGTTTACAGGAGAGATGTATATATTTATTACATGGAGTTGTTTAATTTTCAGGAGGGTGAAATCGGGCTTGTGAAAGTTATAGATAATGCAGATTTCACTTGGTTAGATAATGACCATGATTCAGCCAAAGTGACCCTCCCCAACAGATCCCCACTGGCCCTTGTCCTGGAACCTACTAGGGAACTGGCCATACAGGTCAGAGATCACATTAAGGCAGTGGCCAAGTACACTGGCATACAGGTAAGTTAATATTTATAGACTTTATGGTAGGTAATTTAGTTTAAGAGGTACTAACAATTTGTCCTCAATTATTTAAGCATGAACTGATAGCAGGGTGAAGTTCTCATGAACGATAAGTGTAGATTATAAAATGTTTCATATTAAGATTAACATATGACAGTTTTTGTAAACCTTGCACACCAAACTGTAGTCTTATTCAAACAGACATCTCATGTGGTTCTGTGTAATCTTTGCCATATGAGGGTCTGATATGAAAAAAGTGTATGAAATAATATCCTATTAAACTAACTAAAATTTCAACTAGAATGCTTGCAGAAAGTATATCTAGAGTTTTTTTTCTATGGGTATATTATGAGATAGTGAGATGTTTACTATATATATATATATATATATATATATATATATATATATATATATATATATATATATATATATATATATATATATATATATTTTATGAGATAGTGAGATGTTTACTACAGATATATTATGAGATAGTGAGATATGTTCTACAAAATTTGATGAAGGTGCTTTTCCTCTGTACAGTGATCTTTAAAAAACATTTTAAAAAATCCTTGAATTGGATTGTGGAGATCTCTTGGGAGCCATACCAGATGTCTGATTGAAAGAGATAAAGCCAGTTGATAATATCTTTTTTTACTATGATCATGCATTTCCCTCTAAGATGTATGAACTTTGTGCATAACTGGATGCACACAAGAGACTGATGCTTTGTTTCATGGTATTATTATTGTATTGTTGCCTTCTCTGGTTGTTCTCATTGGGCAATATACTGAATATGAAAACAGCATAGATCATTTCCCATGGGAGATGTCAATAATAGATTGAGTATTTGACATGACTTAATGAGAAATCATATGGTATCAGTGCAGGGCAGTACACAGGTATAGTACCCAGAAGCCAGGGAGAAATGTAAACTGTCTTTAAATTATCCATGTAGTTTGTCAATGTGATGTACTTAAAAAGAATACTGATGTAAGTAGCAGTTTTCACGACAATACTCATATGTCACTTTGGGGATAAATAATGCTGAACTTCTCCTGTTCATGGGACAAGTCATTTGGAGGCCATTTAACGCTGAACTTCACCTGTTGGGACAAGTTGTTTGGCTTTTCAAGGTTGAGACCAAATGCTGCTGAATATCATCCTGTTTTGAAGATGGGACAAGTCATTTTGAAAACAGTTCATGCTAACTTAACCCATTGGGACAAGTTGTTTGGCTTTTCAAGGACCAGTGTGTTATAGTATCTCTCCTGTTCATGGAACAGGACAAGATATTTGGAGACCAAATAATGCTGAATGCATCCTGTTCATGGGATTGGGTGAGTTCTTTGGCTTTTGAAGACTTTTGGTTTTCAGAGAAACTATAATTCACAAGTGTTCACTACATGGGATAGGAAATATGTTTTCTTTAGAAAAAGTTGTAAGTTATTGGCATTTTAAGTATTCATAGGTTTCACTTGAATCAGTGTTTTGTTATAAAAGTATTTTGTTTGGGTTCTTTTTATTTTGTTGATTTTAAAGCATTTTTAACATATTATTGGCTATTCAGAGGCAATGGAAAATTCAGAGGAAATGGAAAATAAGTGCATTTCCCCAAGACACAGCAGTGCAACCTACACAGGCTGGCCTGAATGGGTATCAAATCAGCAACCCATGAATTATGAGTCCAACACTCTGCAAACAGCTACTGTAGTTCCTTGTAAAAATGTAGTTGACCAGTTTGATTTTTGTACCTATTCTAATAAGTATAGATTGTTGTTGTTATTGTTATAATTATTATTATTATTATTGTTGTTGTTATTATTATTATTATTATTATTATTATTATTATTATTATTATTATTATTATTATTATTATTATCCAGGTGGCTGCAATAGTTGGAGGTCTATCTCAACAAAAACAACTTAGGATTTTAAAGAGGTGTCCAGAAATAATAGTGGCCACACCAGGAAGACTCTGGGAACTCATACAGGAGGTATGTTGTATAATGATTAAGATTTTGTTTATTCAGTTGAAAATTATTTCAGAGGATGCTAAGTTAATCATCAACTATATTATGAGATTTACCTGTCAGATTTTAATTCAGAAGGGTTATTTTCACCTGGTTATGTAATCCAACTCATGTAATAAAGGATTGATTTTTAAAAAAAACAACTCATTTTCTGCTATATTTTAAGATTATTTTATTTTCCTCTGTAGTAATGTGACTTAGATGAAAGATTTTTATTTTTATCCATCCTACTAAAGCTAGCATTTAGCAGTAAAAAGCTAAATTATCTGGCCACATAGGTGGCAGTCTGACAAAAGAGTGATCTCCCCTTGGATGGATTCATTCCAGATTTCATCCTTACATAAGGTACCAATAGAATTACCCTCAATACCCTCACCAAGATGAGGAAATCCCACTTAGAGTGTTACATTATTTGTCTCCCAGTGAAACTCTGCTATGTGGGGAGACAATTGCTGTAACCATGGAATTATATTTGCTTTTTCTTGTTGCAAACCCTAGTATAGATTAATTTTTGCACCTAATTATTTCTTTAAAGTTTAAATATCTTTTCAACAGTTTAGCACATTTAACCTGTAAAGTTTTCATCAGGTACTATTATTTACTCACTTTATACATAATATTTTACAAAAATCTAATTATCCCAGTAGAATCCAGTTATATCTGCTGCTCATGCACCCATCCCCACTAACAAAATAAACAAGAAAAATTTAACAGTTGTAATTGTTTTTATTTTGTACGTTTTGCACCAAGAGTGTCTTAAGCTATGTGCTATAGTTTTATAAACATAACACATTAAAATAAATATGTTTATAATGGCTGTTGTGAAACCTGTAGATCACCAGAAGACAAGTTCTCTATGTGAGAAAAAAAAACACAAAACATTTGATCATATTGTTATAATGTCACCTTTAATTGATGGATGTCATATACAAATGACAGTAAGTAATTAATTTTCTTTATAAGAATGACTTTTAACTTTCATAAGTTTTAATTTGGAAAAGTTCATTAATAGCCAGTGATATGATACAGAGTACTCAGCTGTAATAAATAGTAAAATGTAGAATGATTAATCATTTGTTGGACCATTCCTGGATAATTAGAGATCTGTGTCACTATCATATTTGACTCTCCTTTTCTTTGGAAGATGTAAAACTGTCATTGGTATAC
Organism: Potamilus streckersoni; assembly: GCA_016746295.1. Classification (NCBI taxonomy): domain Eukaryota; kingdom Metazoa; phylum Mollusca; class Bivalvia; order Unionida; family Unionidae; genus Potamilus; species Potamilus streckersoni. The sequence continues at coordinate 1,696,524 of JAEAOA010001671.1, read as the reverse complement.
TGGTGGTATGATTGATGTTGCTTGTAAAATTACCCCCCATGTACAAAAGCCCCCTCCCCACAAATGCTGAGGGAGCTTTTTGTACTTAATTGTTTTGTGATATTTTCTGTCCTGGAAATATGGCAGATGTTGCTATTACTATTGTTTATACATGTTACATGTGGAAAAACATGTGGGCAGATGATTGATCTATAAAAATTAGTAAATGCAAGACTTTTGATTTCTTCTTCCATGTTCCTGTTTGAGCTGGGGTGTATGGGGAGAATATAAAGCTGGTTGGACACAACACATTTCTGGTTGTTACTAAGTTTGTGGTAGTTGTTGAGAGAGTTAGGAATTTTGTCACCAGTAATGTGCAAATCCTGTGTGTCTGGAACATTGTATTCAATTAGTTTCTGAAATATTTCTCACACTTTGATTAGTAACACACTTAGAAACCAACTAAGACAAGTTTATTTTCACATACATTTCTTAAATGAAAGTTCTATGCGTTCTTTTGTAATTTGTGCCCATAAAGATCATTGCTTATTTGGCCCAGGTGCATCTTCATGAATTACATGGTATAATGGATGGCCAGGGTCACAACATTGGGACGTTTGTTCTTCTGACATTTATAGATAGTTACAGAACATCTCTCTGGAAAAGATATGGATGGTATACATCATTGGTTTTTCATTTCTTATGTTTCTTATGACCTCCTGTGTCTTTGTCTCTAGTTAAGCTTGGAGTAGTCTATTTTCTTTTTTATTTTATCTCCATTGTTGATGTTTTTTTAAGGTTTTTTGCTTCTTCATTGTAAATTATTATGATAAATTGTTTAAAGTATTGACCAATCATTTTAACTTCCTGTTGATATTGTTACCAGGGTAAAACAGACTAAATGATGATTTTCACGTAATACATTTTCGTCTTGAATAAACAAACTTTGTGATAAAAATATATCTCACTACTAAAAAGAGAATCCTGAATCCAAGAAAAATATTCATTGCAATTAAATACAATGAAACAAAAATTAAATAAAAAGAATTTTAAACCTTATACACAAGCAATTTAATCACATACATGTAACAATATAGTCAATATAGTGTTAGAGAATGTTTTATCAACAAGGAAAAATAAAGTCTGCAGACTGGAAAGCCAATAATGCTTTTTAAAATTCTTATCTATGATTTCTGTGCATGAAAGAATATCATTCACATTTTATGGGTAGAAAATTTGTTTAGTGTGAGGACACATGATATTTTAGGGTTGATTGATTGATTGATTTAATTATAACGGCGCACCAGCACTTTTAGGCTATTTAGCGCCATACAGTAGGTCATATGTGTAAAAAGAAAGGTTCAATATTGAGCAGTGATATAGTAAAAAATCCATAGTAGTTAAATATAAAATTATAAATGTTGATAACAGTTAAAGATGTTGGTTCCCGATCAATGGGAAATGTAAATGATGTATCTTGATGAAAAGATGTAAATAATAGTTGGTATTTGCATTAGTTAAAAATTAGTTTGGGTAAGGTCATACAAGTTACAGTTTAAAATAAAGATTTACTTCCTTTAGGAAATCTAAAATACTAGTGATTTGAATAGTATCAAAAAGTTCCTGCATGTCATGTACATTATAGTATTTATCACGCGTAGGTTGCAGGTCGGAACACGTCATAAAGTGTCTAACAGTAAATGGTACATTGCAAGGAACGCACTCTGGTGGATCTTCACCTTTTAGTATGTGTGAGTGGGTAATATATGTATGACCGATTCTGATTCTTGCAATGACAACCTCCTCCCTACGAATAATTCTGTAGGAAAGGAGTACATTTTCCCAACTTTGGTTTGATGGCATGAAGTTTTTTATTGATTGCATCATCCCATGATACCTGCCACTTTTGACATAGATACTTTTTGATACAAGGTTTAAAATCAGAAAAGGTGAGAGTCATCTAAATATGCTCCAGTCTTATTTGGTTTTACAAGTCACACATTTTTGCTCTGTACTCGATGAATTCATAAAATAATAAAGATGGGGAAAAGTAATGGTTATAAAAATGAGGAACAAAACATATGGACATTAATGTACGTTATGATTCATGAATTGCTTTTAAAATTTGCCATATATTGATTCTAAGTGAAATGATGTTGTTTAGTATTCTTCCATTGTTTTTTAAAAAAATACAATGAATTCATAGTCCCACTATTCTGACAGGGTGAACCATACCTGTCCCAGGTGGAGGAAGTAAGGTACCTGGTTGTGGATGAAGCCGATAGGATGGAAGAGAAGGGACATTTTGAGGAGCTCTCCAAACTGCTAGAACTCATCAATGTGTAAGGCTGTAGAGATTTGAATTTGCAGCTGTCATACATTATCCTTTTAATGAATTTTAAGAAGACCTTTCCTTTTGAATTCCATGTAATATTCACATATTTCTTGAATTCATTCTTCTTTAGCTTTATTCTACTGTACATATGAAGTGTTTTTTCCAGGCAGCTCACTTGCACCTTTTGACACATTCAAATGGAAAGTGTCACACTTGGACTTCAATGATGAGTCCTAGTGGTTCCCAAAAGAATGTGTATGGGTTATGCAAATTTACTTTCCTGGAAATGAAAATTTGAGCAATTGAGATTATTTTTCAACCAGATGGTTGTGAGAGTGGTATTTTTTATGTTTATATTCTAAGGAAAAAAATCCATTAGAGTTATTGCTGATTTAGAGAACATGCTCTACATTTTTAAGACTGCACTCATATGGCATTATTTGTAATGATGATAGTTCAAGCTTATTTCAATTGTAATAATTACTAATGTGTTATTAGTCACACAAAAAAAACAAGCTACAGTACTAGAACTTTGATATGATTGGTTCTTATATTGTCAACATTAGCACTGATGATATTACTATTAAACAAATTATAGGTAAATTCTCAAAATGAAGTGCTAGAGCTTATACATGTGCAGTTCATGCCATTTCTCCATTTAATATATTTCCTGATCACATTAACATTAGGAAGAATTTCTTTGCCTCACAAATCCATAAATCACAGAAAGATCAAATATTTAATCATTTTTATAAAAAAAAAATATAAAGAAAAGAAACGCAACTTTTTCTCCATCAGATATCTTCTCCAGTCACAATATTTGCCTGTTACCTAATGAATCCCGCTGTACCAAAAGACAAAAAAAAAGGTCTTTTCCTATCTCATATAGACAAAGGGCAATAAATCTTGCCCATTTCCTTCTCTTGCCATTGCCATTGCCAGGTATCACTAGTTTTAATGCCTTGATGCTGTATGTAACATTGTACAGTTTTAATTTCCAACAATCCAAGCCATTTTTGTGTTCTAACTAAACCATATAGTGTTCTTTTTGGATTCTGCTGCAGGTTGGTTGTATACATTATCTTTACATATTCTGAAAATTTTTAGTGGTTTCAAGCAAATCATTATGTAAATTTTCAAAGTAAAGAGCTAGTGTTTATACATGTGCATTTCATGCCCTTTCTCCATTTAATACATTTTCTGATTGCGTTAACATTAGGAAGAATTTCTTTTGCCTCACAAATCCATAAATCACAGAAAGATCAAATATTTCATCAAATTTATAAATAAATATAAAGAAAGAGAAGCAACTTTTTCTCCATCAGATATCTTCTCCAGTCACAATATTTGCCTGTTAACTAAAGAATCCAGCCCTACCAAAAGACAAAAAAAAAAAATGTCTTTTCCCCATCTCATATAGACAAAGGGCAATAACTCTTTCCCATTTCCTCCTCTTGCCATTGTTAGGTATCACTAGTTTTAATGCTTTGATGCTGCATGTAACATTGTACAGTTTAACTTCCAACAATCCAAGCCATTTTTGTGTTCTAACTGAACCATCCAGTGTTCCTTTTGGATCTATTTATGGATTGATGATTCTGCTGCAGGATGGTTATATACATTATTTTTACAATTTTAGACAAATTTGAGTTATTTTGTCATCTTTAATGACTTCATCTTTTAAGAACACCTTATACCATACTATCATTGATGCCATGCAGGGTCATTACAAGTCAGCACAACTTTGACTATTAGCTAGTTATAATATGCTGCATTACCAATTTATGCTTGATTTCTTCTTATTTACAGTTGTCTTGATAGAAGTGTTGACTAAGCATTATGCATAGGTTCATAGAGTGGCTATAGGCTTGTAACATGACACTTTTCAGACTGTTTTTGTTAGTAACAAGAGTGATTCAGCAAGTTAGTAATATACTGATTTCCTAATTTATGCTTTTTTTTTTTCTTGTATTTCATTAGTAATGTCATCCATTTGCTCAAAATGCAAAGAGTTTAAAATAAGCAAAGTTAACCACAATTCCTGTAGTGTCATTCAGCATCTGTACAAATGGTTAGAAGAAATTGGGACCTTATTAATCCAAAAGGCAGCTTTGGAAGGAATGAGAGGCATAATCGAGGAAGGAAAACAATAAAATCCTCAGCATTTATCAGCATGTCAGCCACTATTGCGAGTCTTGCAGAGAATGCTGGGAATTCTGCCCCATGTTTGTTGAGTGCAACTATCAGCCACAGTGACATCAGTAGAAGATGAGGAAGATGTGGAAGGAGTTCAATTGTCTTTCGAACAGATGTGTCGAGTGATATATGAGATGACAAAACAAGTCCTGACATCAGGGCACATTTTTCCTGTTTTTCTCTCATTTGCTCCTGCACCTTTTCCTGACTGATTAGAATTCCCCCAATTTTAGGCAGTTCAGTAAGTCCCCATACTTGTCTGCCTTCAGGCATGTAGGTCAGGGTACATGGAGTTCATGCCAGATCCATTTGACTTAATTCTTAATACTGCCACACTGTTTACCAGCAATCCAGCCTTCCCAGCATGGGAACCTTTTGTTGACACAGTCCAGCCAAATAAATTGTTTGGGGATCTTAGTTACAGAGCCAGCCATCCAGCTGCACCATTCACAATTTGCCATTATTATACTGGAAATTTCAATGAGAAATTTGCCAGAGAGTCAGTTGAAGCTTAACCTTTATGCTTTTGGTGTAATCATTATGCTTTTTTTCCCCACTAAATTAAACCTTAAACGTGTCCAGATTACACATTTTTTGGTATATCCCACTCCAAAAATAAATAATTTGTTTCCTCATTTTAATTAACATCCCAATAATCCCACAGACCATATTCTAGAAAAAATGGCTTCTACCTAAGAGATAAGAGTAATCTTGTCTGTAGACTGGCATGCACTTTCCTAAAAGTGGTATGTTCAGTTTTTAGCAACTGCCAAATTTCCAAGAAAAATGCTGGATTCTACTTTCAAACTGTGACCTAGGTATCTATTTATAGCAGCTCAGCTGTATGGCTTTGTTAGGAGAGAACAGACTGGTTTTCTAATTTGTAATCTTTGTTTGCAGATTCTTTGTTCTATTTCATATATGGTACAGAACCAGTTTGTAGGTATTTGGTGCTAATAGTCAAGTCAGATTTATTATAGTCTATGCGTTTTGTTAGGAACAACAATGTTTTTCAAATAATTTCAATGATAGGTTAGAAAAAATTTGAAAAACAAATTCAGAGATGAATACATGAATTACATAATACAGTGTTCCAATTTTTGGGCAGTTCATGCCCATTACAGGCTGTGAAGAAAAGATTTTAATATTGGTCTCAGTAGTAAAACAAAGGAACCTTGAATTAGTTGGTTTTATTAACTCCAGTACTATGGTAACTTCTTTTTTACAGCAGAGCTCAATTTGTCTATACAAATTTTATAATTGCAGAGGCATTATTTACGGAGTTCTTAATAGAACACGTAATAATGATAGCAGTTAAAGACTATGTTGGTGCTTTGTTCAAACGGATGTTTCCTGATTCCAAAATTGCCAAAAACATGCATACATGTGCAAGAAGAAAATCATCTAATATTGTTAGGTATTTAGAAGAAGATACTGAATCACTAAAATTTGCTGAGGCCATGAAAATTGGGCCGCTTGGTATTGCCACAGAGAGGAGTAGTGATTATGATGGCAAAAAGTTTTACTCAGTCTGTTTAAGAAACTTGGACAATGAAAGGGGCAAAGTCAGAGTGATCTTCTTTCCTTACCAGAATTAACTGTAGTTTCCACTGGGGAAAACATTTTGATCTGCTTGAAATATTTTGATTAAACATAAGTTGGCAGAACTATATAGGGTTTTCATCTGATAGAGTATCAGTGATAACTGGAATTCATAAAGGAGTTGCATTCTATATTTTGAAAAATGTATCCATTAGTGTACATATCAGGTTCTCCTTGTCATATGATGCACCTTGCTACAGGAAAGGCTGCCAATAAATTAGGAGAACTTCAGAAGTATCAAGTTGGCATTCTACCTGACAAAGTACTTCCTGTGTACAGAGTTAATCTGCAATGGCACCTTATTTCCCAGCCAACATAATATACATAATAACTGGAAGATATAAATTTTCTCTTCTTTGTCAGTTTATGAAAGGAATATTGGTTCTTTACCATTCTAATGCTGAATATGAGAGATTGTTCAGTATTGTTAACTAAAACAAAACTGAATTCAGATCAAGACTCAGAGTAAACCAGCAATTTGTGCTCGACTTTGTGCAAAACATGCATAGTCTCAGCTTGTACAAAGTGTTTTGAAATGCTGTATGAGAGTCTGTTGATTTTTTATGCTAAAAGTGCAGCATATGAAAACTTTAAGAACTTATTTATGTTAAAAGACTGAACAGGTAAATAAATAATTTTGGACAAATGCTCATTGAGTTTTATCGTGCTATATATATGGATTACTCTTTCTTCTAAATTACACATTTTGTCCACCAGGGGTTGGCATGTATGCATTAGACAAATGAGGCTACGCCTACGCCTTGGGCCTTTTAACATTCAACAAATGATGCTGATGTAATATTCAATCAGCAATGGAAGAAATTTCAACATAAATTCTCCTAAAGGATCAGATTTCTTGGCCAATTACTTTTGCATTTGGTTCTTAGACATATGTCATCCAGGACATATTTGGTTATTAGACAAATGTCAACCAGGAGTATCTCAGACCATCTTTGGCCTCTTGTTTAAAGGAGATGTTTAGTCAGCACTTCACTGTATCCAATACTGCTGTGAATTTAATGTTACAGCCATAGACACAATTTTGTGTCATAAATTTCAGTCAGTAGACATAAATTACATCTTGTGATAAGCCCTTTAGCTAGAGAAAAAGGTACTCCTTACATGTTCATCTAAATGTGATATTGCTCACCCATGTTGAATGTTTTTCAGGGATGAAAAGAAAAGGAAACAGAGGCAAACCTTTGTCTTCTCAGCTACACTTACCATGGTTCTTCCGGGGCCTAGAAGAGTGATGAAGAAGAAAAGGCAGAATATGGCTGAGAATCAAAAACTTGGTAAAGTTTTATTGTATTTCCTTGATAGAATAAATACATGCACATTAAAGTGTAATAATGGTAGTAAGATATAATTAGATAATGTGTGCTTTAATAGATAGAAAATTAAATTATCCACTGCTTAAGTGTTATTACTTTTCATTGAGAATAAAGACGTGCAAATTCATGTGTAATTAGGGCAGTAAGGTATAGGTAGATAACGTGTGCTTTAATAGATAGAAAATTAAATTACCCACTGCTTAGGTGTTATTACTTTTCATTGAGAATAAAGACATCCAAATTCATGTGTAATTAGGGCAGTAAGGTATAGGTAGATAATGTGTGCTTTAATAGATAGAAAATTAAATTACCCACTGCTTAAGTGTTATTACTTTTCATTGAGAATAAAGACATCCAAATTCATGTGTAATTAGGGCAGTAAGGTATAGGTAGATAATGTGAGCTTTAATAGATAGAAAATTAAATTACCCACTAGAAAATTAAATTACCCACTGCTTAGGTGTTATTACTTTTCATTGAGAATAAAGACGTGCAAATTCATGTGTAATTAGGGCAGTAAGGTATAGGTAGATAACGTGTGCTTTAATAGATAGAAAATTAAATTACCCACTAGAAAATTAAATTACCGACTGCTTAGGTGTTATTACTTTTCATTGAGAATAAAGACGTGCAAATTCATGTGTAATTAGGGCAGTAAGGTATAGGTAGATAATGTGTGCTTTAAAACAGAATATTAAATTATCCCTCTGCTTAGGCATCACTAATGTAAACACGCTAAATCTTAACCTTACCCCCTGTCTCTGTGTGTGTGTGTGTGTGTGTGTGTGTGTGTGTGTGTGTGTGTGTGATACCTATATAGATGAACAAAAATCAACATTTATGCTGTGGTTTAAGAATATGTGGAAAGTTTTAAAAAAAGGAATACATAATAAAAAAAATTATTTTAAAATTTTTTATTTTGTTCCGTGTCAGAGAAAATAATTCATTTGACATGACTTAAGAATACATCTTGGCTTAACAACCTCATTATTCTGTCTACTGGCTTTGAATAATATAAGTGTGTGTATAGGTTTATTTATGTGGGTATGTATATTTTTTTTGTAGAGATGCTGATGGGAAATATTGGCCTAAAGGAGAGACCGAAGGTCATTGATCTGACCTTGAAAACTGGGACAGTGTCAACCCTGACAGAGGCCAAAATTAACTGTACAGTGGAGGAAAAAGTAAGGATTTGGTCCATTCTGTCTAGTCAAAGCATATCAGTCCCAAATATGTGGCTGTGTTGATTAAATTTAAAGATAACAATAATTTTTTATTATTGAAGCAAATTACAATAACTTCCTACCATTCACTGTATATACACACACATCAGTTTCATGCATGTACAAAGTAAAATTGATAATGACAAAACTAGACTGAGTAATGACATTGATTTTTAAATGCTATTCATTTTTAAGCCAGCATGGCAGAGATACGTGCAGACACATGCTAAGGTGAATATCTATTGGATATATTTAGAAGAGAAAATGAACACAATTCAGTCAGTGATGTTATAAAGTTTCAACAAAGAAATCACTAAAATATGAATATTCTTATATTAAATGATCAGTAATGGTTTTTTTCTTTTGCATAATTGATACAATAAAAGCATTTTTATCTGGTGAACAACAAAGTGGAATTTCTGATTTCAAATTAAATTTGGAAACATTGGGCTTCACTTCACTCGTGGGGAAAATATTTTATTGCACTCATCAGTAGAAATTATTTCAATCTTTTCCTTATATTTGGTCACATTTTCTATGTACTACAGCTATAACAATAAATGCATGTCAGGTCTCTTCTATGCTTTTATTTGAAGTAAGGAACTTTACTTGAAAGATTAGTAAAAGACTCAAAATTCCATTTGCAAGACAATTTAGTTTTTTTTTTTCTTACAACACATCTATTTTTGACAGTGAAATGGCTTACTCAGAATATTGTCATTATGAGATTTCTTGAGAAAGTTAGTTCAGTGATACTGACATATTACTAACTATTTCAGTCTTATGCAACATCATTTTCAAATGGTAGCTGTTCTTGAATCAAACTTGCCAGAAATGTTCCTTTCAGTTTTCTCTGTCCCTGGTAACCAGGTAGAAAAAGCTATTTTCTACTTCTCCAGGACAACTAGTTATATTGAATCAAATTTGGCTGAGATGTTTTTTAAGATATCTTCTAGTAAAATTGTCTGGAGTGGCTTTCCCAGCAATGATAAATGCATTAGAGGCTTTATTTAAAAATGTTTTGATGAAGGTTCTAGTACAGCATTACAATAACAGGATGTCAGAAGATATTTGTTAAGCAGCAGAGACTGCATATAAATAATGTTATATGAACTCAGATTGGCTGACCTTATGGATGCACTAGAAGCTGTATTTATTAACATATTTTGATGTAGCTTGCTTTGTAACTTTATACAAATTTACAACAAATGGTTGAAATTATATGAAGAAACTAACAAAGGTTAGATGAATATTGACAAGCTGCAGTCAAAGACATCTGTCAGTTGTTGGTAAGGTAATTGTATAAACCCTTGTTCTGCCCATATTTATACATCTTTTCTCAGCACTTCCAAATCCATCAGCCAAAGTTGAAGCAGAACTAAATCGTACATTATTTAAATAGGGTGGCAAAGTTGAGATAATTAAACGTGATATACTAGTAGCCCCAGAGAACAAGGGAGGACTCATTATGATTCATATATTTTCATTTATTAGGTATATTAAGATAAGATGGGTAAAAAGATTGCTGGAAAATGAAAATGGAGCTTGGCAGAATTTAGTCAATACAATTATACTCAGAAATGAAAAGGATATTTGGAACTTAGGGAGAAGGAAATTAGAAGAATTTAGTAAGCTCATTAAAAACAGCTTTTGGAGAGATGTCAATTTGGCAGTATCTTATTGGAAAGAGGAATCGCAAAGTGCAAATGAGTTCTCATCCACGAGTATTTTTAATTTTATCCCCCTATAATGTTCCATCAATACAAATCCTGGACAGAAGCCGGTTTTGAAATTTTGAATGATCTAGTAGACGATCATGGCAATTTAGTACATTTTGAAATGATCAAACAAAAAACTAGAAGAGGTGACTTCTTGAAATACTTCTCATTAATATCCAAAATTCAAAAGGCATAAAATGAAGCCATTAAAAAAACATTGAGCACATAATATTTTTGATAGGCAGGAGGATAAAATAATGGATCTGAAAAAATATAATTAACTCAAGTTTGTTTACAAAGATCTTTTAAAAAGGGCTAAAGGCAACATACTGCTAAGCAAGAATCTTGGATGCAAGTATTAAATAAAAATATAAGCAGTGAGGAGTGGTCTGAGATTTATAGGCAGGCGAAATTTTGTACCAAGGATACCAAGTTGATTTCTTTTAACTTTAGATTAATCCACAGAATAATCGCTACTAATGATTTTTTGAAAAGAACAAATTGGTCGACAGCAATTGTACATTTTACAAGAGAGAGAATGAAAGTATTGAACATCTCTTCTATGATTGCAATATTACCTCACAGTTCTGGTACAGTTTTATTGAACATTTTGCACCATCTTGCCCAAATATTGTACATTTGTCAAAAAAAAAAACACTTTTAGAAGTGAACAACTGAGCAGCTTGTGTAATTTCTTGCTTATTTTGGCAAAATATTACATTTATACTTGCAGATTCAATATGCAAAATCCTTCGATCAATGCTTTTAAGCAGAGAGTTGTAATGTATAAGAACGTTGAAAAATATGCTGCTACGGTTAACAAAAAAAGAGGACCAATTTCTTAAGAAATGAACCTCAACAGATGAATAGGTAACTTGTATTTGATTCCAGAAACAAAACACTATTATCAAAAGCTCATGTCACTACATGGGTATCTAAAGAGATTGTGTGCCATATGAATGAGTGTGTGTTGTCTTTTTTATTGTTTTAATATAGATTATATTTACTATCCCTAGTTCATCTGGAAATAAGAAATTTTGATTGTAAGGTGACCTTGGGATGGTTTTCCGACCCAATGGTAAACCTATCACGAGAATAATAAAGTTTTTTAAAAAAATAAAAAAGATACAACGAATTGAGACAGAAGCTGTGGTGTTTAGCATGCTGTATTTGCTACCAAAAGGATGCGTGTTGGAATTCTAACCCTCAATCAACTTGGATCAACTACCATAGTGCTTCCTGGAGAAAGACACTTTCGTCCAATTGCCTCAGCATTAAAAACCAAACCAAACCAGATCAATCCAACTGATTGCTTGTATTCCTGATTTGGTTTCACCAGCATAACCAAATGTGGCATGTAAAATCGATGAGATTTTGTTTGATTTCAAGCATTCCAAAACCTCATTTACAGGATTTATGGTATCTGATTCTTATAACATTCATTGTTGTCAGCTCTATGATGTTAATAAATATTGCTTGATTTTTACCAAATTGGCATGTACCTTTATATTAGACCTAAAAAATGAGTCCGATTTCCAACATTGAGTTGGATTTCCAGCATTCCATGTCATAATTTTGAAGAGTTACAACCCCAAAATGTACAAAATTCGAACAATTTGCTGTCCCCAACACAAGTCTTCTGTGTAAGGTCCTGCAAAGTAGATGTATTGACCTGTGTCTTTTGCTAAAAGATTTTGGTACATGTGTACTATTTCCTGAAAAAAAAGATCCTAGGATGACACTATTGATTACCATCAGTAAGGATTCTGTGAGTATATCTGTAGCAATAATTACTTGTGTCTGTTACAGGATTATTATCTGTACTATTTCCTAAAGCTGCACCCAGGCAGAACCCTGGTGTTTACCAACAGTAAAGACTGTATCAGAAGACTGATGTCAATTTTCACACTTCTTAAGTGTCAGCCACTATCTCTCCATGCTGACATGCATCAGAGACAGAGACTCAAAAACCTGGAGAGATTCACAGGTGAGGTTCTAAGGTTTTTATTCTTTTGTGTTTGTTTTTGTTAGAAAATAGCAAGTCATGTGGATATCTTTTCTGATAACCATGGATTTTTTCCTCAGTGTGAAGTTTGATAGTGACAGTACATGGAATATCATCATTGTAAAGTATGCCGCAGTAACAGTATAAGGATTTTCTTCAGTGTAAACTTTGACAGTGGCAGTACATAGATTGTGTGAAGGCAAATCAGTCAGCTCTGGAGGTCTTATGATACCTTAAACTGAATTTTGTACTTGTACAGATTGTCAAAATATTTATCAAAAACGGTTGATCAGAGCTAGATAAAATTTAATACACTGGTTATTTTACTCCAGGGTTTGTAACTAAGGGCTGTTTTAAAGAAAAAAACATTTCTGGGACTAAGAAAATGCAATTACTGGCTGTAATAGTCACTCATAAGTGAATTTTAAAATCTTGACTCATCTTTATTAGAACTATATAGGTTAATCAGGGTAGCCTGGCATAAATGATTTTAAAAGCTGTCTTTGCTGGGTATCATCTATGCTTAAAGGGAGCAGCCCTAATTACATTTTTTTAAAAATTCAGTGTGGTATTTTGTGAATAATTCAAAACACCCGATTGCAACACCAGACTGAGTTGTAATCATCTAGACATTATTATGCCTTTCATAAAACGTCAAATAGCTTAATGACCATGACTTAAAAATGGCTGATTCCCAGTGTTTTTCATCTTCAGATGAGCATTTTTCTCTTGGCAAACACTGGTTGGTGATGGTGACAATAATTTTTTAAATTATTAAGTATATCATGTTACTGGAGCTGGGAAGTGTTAATGGAGATAGCAGTGATTTAGAGCCTGAAAATTATCTTAAATGTTTGTTTAGTGTATGTGCTGGATGGGAAAAAATAGATGGCTTACAGATGAATCTTCCTTTAAGCAGTATATCAGAATTAATGTACTAAAGGCAGAATATCAAGCCTAATTAAAATACAGACAATTGTTATGTATATTTAATTATTTGTTAGTTTTAAATTTTGTAATTCCATTGTATGCTATTGTAATGTAATTGATTTTAGTTCTGTTTGATCTGATTTTTTTTAAATTTTTAATTTCACTGACATAAACAAATAATAATAGAAACATTGTATCTAGTTTCTGACCTCATTTCAAAATCAGTGACAGTTTTGGTAAACAACTTTTTCTTAATTATTATATTTAATCTTTCTCAAAGTAAGAACCATTAAGTCATGGTCATACCTGTATTACATGACAGGTAGCATGTATCAATTGTTACAAACTTCTATTTTTTCCAGAAGAATGAACTTTTGACCCTCATCAGGGAATCTGTTTTGCATCTTAATAAGCTTATAACTGTTGTTTTTGATAGAAGTTTGTCAGTTGGGCTTAAATAGTTGACACGTTATGTTGTGATCAGTTTGGGTTGAATTTTTATTTTCTTCAAATGATTGAATTCAAGTGAGTCTTTTCCCAGGAAATACTCCTACAAATTAATTTGATAGAGACAATTGTTGGAAGTTATACTGAATTCAAAACTGGAAAAATATTTTTTCTTATTCAACAAAGGACTGTTGACACAACAGTATTTTGCTGACCATAAAACAGACGTCATCACCTTCCATTTTGTATTTCATTGGGACTCGAACTAAGTTTCATTCAGGACTTTTTATTACTAGTACTTCTATTTTTAATTCTTGGAATAATTTGGATATAATTTGTAAAACCACAAGGTTTTTTTCTTAATTTTTCACTTTTGTATTCTGTGGAAATAAATTATATGTTAAAATTTACAAAGCTTGTTGTCTTCACTATTTTGTTACTTATAATAAGAGCATAGACCCATAAAACAATTTAAAATAGAATGCAATTTTTATTTCTTTTCTCAAACAATTTTGCCCAATGAGATCATGTAATACAAAACTATATATCACTATATAGCTTAAGATAACTGAATAAATAAGAATGAAAAAAGGAAATAACGAAGTAATGACATGTATGCTCAAAATACCTGTCTGAACAAACATACTATAGTATTATTGGGCTTGAAACCCTAATACAGCATTATGAAACATAAGAAATCTGGTGATGTAGTCAGTAAAGCACTGATTTTAAAAAGTGAACTTTGGCAGAACTTGTCTTAGTATTTTGGAGCAGAAATCTCCACAAGATAATATGTTTAAGATGTAGAAAATGTATAACAACTATAAAGAACACTTTCCCAACATATTCAAACTGACGAAGATTGAAAGGAGAGCTCGCAACAAAGAACAATATTCATACACAGATAAGGAACAGATGACACATAGAAACAATCAACAGATTAATGCTTAGACAACTTGAGGTGACATCTTTTAAATTTTTTTATTTCAATAGAGCTCTAAGAGAGAGAGAGATATTGTTTTCTTATCTTTGAACCACACCAGGATTGAGATCAATGTGCATTGATATTGATAGTAACAAAGCATAGCACATCATATTGATAGTAACAAAGCATAGCACATCATATTGATAGTAACAAAGCATAGCACATCATATTGATAGTAACAAAGCATAGCACATATTGATAGTAACAAAGCATAGCACATCATATTGATAGTAACAAAGCATAGCACATCATATTGATAGTAAAAAAGCATAGCACATATTGATAGTAACAAAGCATAGCACATCATATTGATAGTAACAAGGCATAGCACATATTGATAGTAACAAGGCATAGCACATATTGATAGTAACAAAGCATAGCACATATTGATAGTAACAAAGCATAGCACATCATATTGATAGTAACAAAGCATAGCACATCATATTGATAGTAACAAAGCATAGCACATCATATTGATAGTAACAAAGCATAGCACATCATATTGATAGTAACAAAGCATAGCACATCATATTGATAGTAACAAAGCATAGCACATCATATTGATAGTAAAAAAGCATAGCACCTATTGATAGTAACAAAGCATAGCACATCATATTGATAGTAACAAGGCATAGCACATATTGATAGTAACAAAGCATAGCACATATTGATAGTAACAAAGCATAGCACATCATATTGATAGTAACAAAGCATAGCACATCATATTGATAGTAACAAAGCATAGCACATCATATTGATAGTATCAAAGCATAGCACCTATTGATAGTAACAAAGCATAGCACATCATATTGATAGTAACAAAACATAGCACATATTGATAGTAACAAAGCATAGCACATCATATTGATAGTAACAAAGCATAGCACATCATACTCTGTGTCTTCGTGGTAGTTTTCTTCTGTCACCTAAATGTGAGATTACTAGGAGCTGCCAGAATAAATTGTTTATTAGGAATCTTGTTCCAGCTGTTATGAAATCCTAATTTTCATACTTAAGTATTGTTTTTTTGAAGATGCATTTACCCATTCATTTAAAATCTCAGTAAAAAGATATAAAAAGCTCATGTTATGAGTAAACTTTTCAGTTTCTTAACATCTCAAGAGTCAGTCATTCTGATACTGATTAATGTTTAGAAAAGTTAATTCCATTCTACAGTTACCAGTAATAGTTTGAAATCAAGAAAATGTCATGCTCACATATGAACTAGAGAAACAGTCACTAAATGTATTAAGATTTTAATTTATTTTGCATCCTCAGCCAATGATAAAGGTTTGCTGCTGGCATCAGATGTTGCTGCCAGAGGTCTGGATATTCCTAATGTACAACATGTGATACATTATCAGGTGCCACACACTGTGGAGGTAAGATATTCATTTCTTATATTGAGCATGCTTCCTCTTATACTACCAGAAATCTTGATCTTCCAACCATTTTTTTTTTTGCCAGTAGCTTCTCGTGAATTTGGTGGTTCTTTCCAGTGATTTCCCGGTTTCTTCCTCCACCATTAATACTGGCCACCATGAATAGCCTATCGTGTGCTGAAAAATGGCATTAAGCCCAACAACAACAACAACAACCAACCATTTTCAGGTGTTATGCACTTTAGAGATATGAATTCAGTACCTTCATAACTCATGTATTGTACAATGAAGATGAGATTTTGCTGGCATTTTTAACTGACCTCTATGAAGTATAGGTAGGCTTTTAAACTGACTTTGGTGTTGGCTTCTACACAGATAATAGCATCTGCATATGTATATCCTCACTGAATGTGAATCATTCTTTCTTCTTATTCATTTGCAAATGTTAAGATTGGGTTTTATATTCTCAACATACTGAGCTAGTTGCTGTTTCTCAGTAAGGAAATATACTCTTTTTTTTAGAGGTATATGGTGATATTGGTATACCATTGGTACATAATTGACTGTACCTCGATAGTTTCTGTCAGTAAGAAATAAATGGAAATTAGGCTTGTTACAGATTTAACAATATTAAAAGTATGTTCTCATTTTTCATAACAAAACAATTCAGAAATTATTGTTTTCTTATGAAATAGATGTATTGCTTGCAAAATTATTTAAAATATTGCAAATAAAATATTTATGAAAATTAAATTTCATGATTGACACCTATCACGTATACCATCATGGTGGTTGAATCAAATGATATGAATTATATTTGAGCTAAATCTCATTTTTTTTTTAAAATTTCAGATTAAAAAAGAAAACAATATAATTTCTTTTATTCATTTACCAGAGTTAAAGAGCAGTTGTTGACCACAGTTCCAAATTTTTGTTTTAAGCAACTGTAGCATCTATATACTGTTTCTACTGTACCATCTGTATACTATTTCTACTGTACCATCTATATACCATTTCTACTGTACTTTCTATATACTATTTCTTGCTCTTTTTTTTCTCAGGTGAAGTTTTTATACCTTTTTTAGAGCAACTTAATTTTATAAGATTCATGCTGGTGCAATAACCTACCCTGATCACTAATAAATTCATTCAGTAATGTGTGCTGACCTTTTATATACTTGCAGTCACTGACTGACAGTTTCTTAGACATTCATTTTTTTATTAGTATTAACTTCATGCTGAGTTTGTGCAATACATTTTGGTTACTGACTCGGTAATTACAGACCTGATGGTTGAGTAGGTAAGTCATAGAGTCATTTACATTGCTCACTAAGGTCCAATTCTGTATTAGCTAGGCAATGCTTGACTAATTTCATTATTAACATTTGGCATGACAAAGTGCATTCAGTGCTAGCACTGTCAACTATTCCTGGTATGTTTAGGATATTTGCAGTGCTGGAAGGAATGTCAGTGGGTTTCAGTATTGAACAGACAAACATGATCTGAACAGAAGGCAGATAAACAAAAACAATGTCAAAGAGGAGGATTTATTAGCATTGCTGTCAACACTAACTGAATCAGTAATTTCCTTATGGAAGCAGAGATTTCTCTGGCAAAAAAGAAAAGTGACCAATCAATGTGTAAATATGTCCCCAGATCTGCCTTTGCCTCATCAACCCAAGTAAAAGATATTTTCAGCTTTTCCATTTTGTCTGATACTGAATAGGTAGGACATCTACATTTCCTATTGCATGTGAGGCAGACCAACAGTGGATCAATTAAGTTTTCTCCTACTACCATCCAAATTTTGCCCACCTCCTCCAGCTTCATCATGAGAGGTGTATAAATTCCATGATCTTTTGGTGAAGCAAGAACAGTCTTGTAGAATGGCAGACTTACTGCATTTGTTTAGAGAGGCAGTTAATACCCGAATATTTCCAGACCTTTCATTTCACAATGACTGTTATCACATTTTAACAAAGCATAGTATAAAACACACCCACTACTGTTACATACAGAAATTCCAGCCATCAACGGAGATTTAGCAAACCTGGGCATGTCAAGACCTCAGTATGAATGGTCTGGAAACATTCAACAGTTGGTCCAGAATGTGGTAATAGGCTTGATGGTTATCCTGGTATCTATGTTAATTTTCCAGCAAGCAGAAAATAGCATAGCTTCATATACAGTTATGCCTTCTGGCCTTATTTGGGAATCAGTTTTGTAAATGGCATTGGTGCTACAAAAGGGTGCACAATAAACACTTGCCATGACAGTGGCAGCGAATCTGAAACAAGAAACATGGGGATGGGGATCAGTGTCAAATATCATGGTGGTGGGGAAATCTCCATCACATTGCTATGGAATGGGTAAGGTTTTGCCAAGATAATCCAAGGATCCTACAAATAATCTCAGAAAGGGCTCAGATTGCAATTATAACTTCTCCCCAAATGTCCAGGATCCCCACTGCTATAAACTTCCCAAATGTTCCTTTCAGGACCAAAGCTAAGGAGAAGATGAGCAGTCTTCACAGAAAAGAGCACTATACATTGTATAAAACAGACAACATGTTTAATTCAAGACTATGTGTACTATCATTCTATGACAATGGATTTTTACTTCCTTTATTATCACTTATCTGAACTAATGCTCTTCAAACTGGACCAATAGTTTATTATCATATATCTGGGCAATCATTCATCCAGACAGACCACTCAATTTGTCATATAATCATCCAGCGAGACTGGGTTACACTGTTATATTATCATTTCCTGTGAATTTATTTATGTTTGTGGTTTTCTGACAAATGAGTTCCATCAGAACTGAAATTCATTGATTTTGGAAGTAGCCCTTGTGTTTCCAGAGTAGAAGTACTGTTGTTGGGTATAAATTCAAGGTTTATGGAAGTACTCATAGTGCTTCCACAGTAGAAGTGTCATTTGCTGGGTTGTCATGGAATTATTTATCATCTTTTGAATTTGTATTATAATTGGAATCATTTCAGACAATGGAATCCTTTAATTTAATAGTTAGTACTATAGTAGAAATGAATGTATACATCTTTGTAATAGTTCCATTCATGACAAGATCAGTCTTAAGTGAAGTCAACCACTAGGCAGGTCAAGAATGGCAGATGAGTTTAAATTTGTTTACACTTTCCCTGTCGAAGGCCATCATGCACACCATAGCATTTGGATTTGAAGATTAGAACTAGACTGTTTTGTTTCTGTCTGTTTTGAGTCATGTTGAAATGATTACTTGTAAATGTTCAAGAAATTCTTGTGAATCGGATTTGTTTATTTCAAGTGAGGAGAACACTATATAACAAAGATGCACAATCCATGTAGATTTTTTCCGTTATACACAGAGAGGAATCCTGACCACAAATTATGTGGGAATTTGCAATTTACATATTGTTGGATACGGCAGAGTAAATAATTTTTTATTTAAAGAGTCGATACTTTGTGGATCAAGTGATTATATTCAAAGATTTGAATAGGTTATTTCATTAGATTATTGTGTTCAAGGACTTCATTCATGAGATGACATTGAAGCAATAACATTTTCATTAATAATTCTGTTGAATTCACCGTTATCATGGTAATGCATAAGCATCTTAGAACAGCTTCCAGATTAGTGAGAAAATGATAGTATATTACTTGGATTACTTTCTAGGAATTCATACACTGTAAGTTATTTTAATTATTTCACTTTCTTGAATTCATTTAGGTTTTACCTTTCCTTGTTACTTGATGTTTAAACCCCTAGTTGCAACATGGGTCTTTAAATTGATAGTTTATGGAGCAAGGCCTAGTGTTTCCATAGTAGAAAAACTGTTTGTTGGGCCTTTAAATTCATTGGTTTACCCTTTTATAACTTAATTTTATTTATTTAGTTTTGGGCTGGTGTACCATTAAAACAAACATGCATTCATACAGATATTAAATTCATAGTTTGTAGCAATGATACTATCAAGAAAAGTTGGTACTCCATGAAAAACAGTAAATTCACAGTATCCAGTCTGTCCAGACATAAATCTACAAGAGTTTTTTGATTGTATAGCCATATTTTATGGGCAGCAACTTGAGTTTACATTTGACTCTTAGCGTGACTGCAAATTATGTAAGCAAATCCTTTGATGCCAATAAGTTTACATTTGACTACAAACTATTAATCTTGACTGCAAATCTGTATAGGCAAATCTGTTTAAGCATTATTAAGTGTATCTGCATTCTATTACATATGCTATAAAATAGCAGACTATCATAGTTGTATTGTTCTCTATTGACCATTGTAATACATGAGAAAATATGCACAGTTGATCATAAAATGTAGGGAGTAGATTATAAATAATTGTTCATTGAGGCCAGTTTTGTCTGTTCTAAAAGGCACTAACAAAATGATTTTGTTTTGAACACAAATATAGATAAAATTTTAAATTAATCTTTCAGTATAAGGAACTGAAGACTCTCAACCAAATTTCAAATGATAATTTTGATGAACTGTTCAAGTATATGATTCATGCAAGTATAGTTAAACACTAATTTGAAAGCTACAACTTTGTGGAAATAATACACTTTTGTATACAATAATTTTGTGGGAAATGATTTTGCATACCATAACTTAATGGGAAATAATACACTTTAGCATAGAATAATAACTTTGATGGAAATATATCTTAGCCTACAAAAATAACTTTGCTGCAAATAATATACATTAGCCTACAATAATAACTTCCCTGGAAGTAATTACATCAGCCTACAGTAATAACTTTGTGGGAAGTAATACACATTAACCTACAATAATAACTTTGTGGGAACATAGTTAACATTAGATTACCAAAATAACTTTGCTGGAAGTAATACACATTAGCCTACAATAATAACTTTGTGGGAGATAATACACATTAGTCTACAGTAATAATTTTGCTGGAAATAATACACAACAGCCTACAGTAATAACTTTGTGGGAAATAACGGTTCATAATAAATACACAGTTGGAAATGAGCTTTATTACTTAATTCATACATGTCTGTGTCTTTTTATTCTCAGAACTATGTCCACAGGAGTGGAAGAACAGCTCGTGCCAGTAAGGAGGGACTTAGTGTAATGATTATTGGACCTGATGATACAAAAAACTACAGGAAAATCATGCATGCTTTAAACAAAGGTAGGTCCAAGACATCTCTTTACCTGTCACCAGCAAGACATAACAGACATATATGCACATCAAACTTTCAAAAGCCCAAGTCAGTCAAGGCATATTAATATGCCTGATGAATACTTCAATCTTTCTTATCATGTTATCTTTATTTACAAGATAAACTTTTCATGAAATTAGTAATGCTGTACATATCAAATGCTTTTAAATACATCTAAGCCTATAATAAAAGATCTTTTGTTCCATTATAAATCAGATGCTTTTTTCATAGTTCTTAAATGCATTTATTTTTCTCCAAGGTTATTATTGTTGTCAGTATACTCTTAAACCAGTTATAATTTAAATCTCGAGGTTTTAATCTGTAGTTTATATGTAACCTTTTAACATATTAGACTCTTATGCAGTGAATCAGAGATTCCTAAACATGATGTAGTTTTCGTTCCTAAACAAAATGTAGGGTTACATTCATAAACAAGATGTAGGGTTTTAATTCATAAACAAGATGTAGGGTTTTAATTCATAAACAAGATGTGGGGTTTTCATTTATAAACAAGATGTAGGGTTTACATTCCTAACAAGATATTGGTGTTTCTTTCATAAACAAGATGTAGGGTTTTAATTCATAAACAAGATGTAGGGTTTTCGTTTATAAACAAGATGTAGGATTTACATACCTAACAAGATATTGGTGTGTCTTTCATAAACAAGATGTAGGGTTTAAATTCATAAAAAAGATGTAGGGTTTACATTCATAAACAAGATACAGGGTTTACATTCCTAACAAGATGCAGGTTTTTCTTTCATAAACAAGATGTATGGTTTAAATTCATAAACAAGATGTAGGTTTTTCATTTATAAACAAGATGTAGGATTTACATTTCTAACAAGATATTGGTGTTTCTTTCATAAACAAGATGTAGGGTTTACATTTATAAACAAGATGTAGGGTTTACATTCTATTTTATAATTTTCCACTCCAGATGATGACTTGCCAATGTTTCCAGTTGAGCATCAGTACATGCCAGAGATCAAGGTCAGAGTCTGTCTGGCCAGACAGATAGACACCAAGGAGTATAGGTGGGAGATCGATTTCAGATAGAATGTTCTAAATAAATGCTGGGATCTTTTTTGTATGTCCTGTGTCTTGAGTTATCAATAAACATATGAATAACCTAACGTCATGCTCTTCAAATGTGTCTGAGCCATATTTCTTCTTGTATAGACCCTGAAATGAGTAATTTTACTACATCTGCATTGTATTTGTGTTATTTTTTTATTTTATTAATCATGTTTTAGTTTTTAGCCTCAGAAATTCGTTCAGATTTTGCTTTTATCATTTCCATCCATCATTTCTTTTGTATTTTGGTCATGTGGTATTAATTACCATAGTTTTTTTTCTTCTGTTTTTAAGAGTGTTGAAGGTAGGAAACAATATCTTATGCATCTTATCTGTTATCTTGTGCTTTTCTGAAATAGCAAATGCATAAGAACCAAAAGATGGCAATGCATGCATGATTCCGTAATAGATGTAAGTTTAAAAACACTTTAAAAATTTGGATCCTATTAATTATTTTCATAATACTTTATCATGCTTTCTAAAATCTGGGACATGAAATTTTGAAACTTATTGAAGTGCTATAAGTTTTGGGACACTGATAGTTTTTTCTTAACAACTTGTGATAGATATTAATCAGTCATAATGTTAGAGTTCCTGACTTCTGTTGCTATGATTAATAAATGGGTTTGTTATAAATTAAGTTGATATAAATAGTTTAAGAAATCAGTTGTTTAATTCTAATCTTTTGTCTTTCTTATTTCTATTTCAGTATGTGAAAATCTGTAGGACATTGAAATGCATTTAGCATTGGTACAAAAAAATAATAACTTCTCTTTTGCACTTGACTAGTTGACTAATTTGCATTTTGTAATATTACACTAAAATTGTTGACAGTCATGACACACCAGTAATTAGTCTGTTTTATAATTTATTAAAAACGATGACAATTGCATCACTTAGATTATAATTCTATCATGGCATCACCACGCCAAGTTGGTATGGTCAAATGTGCCATTGCCATTTGACAAAATCGACTCAACTGTTTTGTTATTTTCAGGGAAGAAAGCATTAAATAGTTTGGATTCCTGTCATAAAATAAAATACAGATCCAACCAATTAAAATCACAATTACATGCAAGTACAACCAGCAGTAAGTGTAAAAATATAAAAATGTGGATTATTTCATTTAATTACAATACAAAACAGTACACATATAGACATTGCAATGATGTCACACACTATTATTTTCCCAGATTGTTTCCAACTTTGGAATCTTTTTTTTGAGCAGAAATGTGGGTTGTGGGGATTTTTTTGTGAACAAATTGACATTGTTTCAAACTACAGGACAGTCTGTGTAGACATGTATGCTCCAAACTGTCAAACCATGCCTAATTAATTTGCAAAAGTTAGTGATGTTGGTAGACATTAGCCAAGTGTGAGATCATGCCTTGGTAATGTTGGCAGACATTGGCCAAGTGTGAAATCAGACCTTTATAATGTTGACAGACATTGGCCATGTGTGAAAACAGGCTTTGGTAATGTTGGCAGACATTAGCCATGTGTCATGTCAGCAAACATAGCAGGTGTGAGATCAGGCCTTTGTCATTCTGACAAACATTGGCCATTTGTAATATCAGGCCTTTGTAATGTTGGCAGACATTGGCTAGGTTAATATCATGCCTTTGTAATGTTGGCAGATATTAACCACGTATAATATCATGCCTGTATTTGTCGACTGTCATAAGTAGATAGTGAACCATGTCAGTGGTAACTGAGATTTTGTTTGAAGATTTTATGTTAAATTCTTTGAAAATGATAAAGAAAAAGGGTGGACAGCCTATGCAGGACTCAGAAATTACATTTGTCCATTCATTCTGACGAGTCATTTGTGATAAAGACAAGTGGACTTTTTCCAAAACAAGCAACACAGATTATAATCACAGTACAATTTCATGTCCTAGATGATTAGTAGCAGTTTGAACATTTTTCAAGGCCTGTTATAGTATGTGGTACCTAAAGGCCTGGTACATCATAGTGCATGATTTATCAAGGCCTGGATGTCATAGCCCTTGGTTGATCATGGTACTGGTTCATCAAGGCCTGGTACACCATTGTAAATATTCCAGGTGAGCCACAGAACTCGTTTTTTTCACAAAGCATTTGGTTGTAACTCATTGTAATCATTTTAAATATGTCTTTTTTTTCTAATCAGATTTTCAAAGAAGAAGCACCAGAATAATTGGTTCGAGAAAGCAGCCAAAGAGATGGACATAGAGCTGGATGAAGAACTGTATCTTTAAAAGCCAATGCTTTAAAACTATTTTAGGTTAGCAAGGTTACAGACCCTAAAATGGGTAATTTTACCAAATCTGCATTCTGTTTGTATTTCATTTGCATTCTGTGTGCATTTTATTTGCATTCTGCTCTTTTTTGCATTACATATATCATTTAATTTTTATGTTTCTGGTCTGAAAACTGCATTCAGATTTTGGATTCAATACTTCTGTCCATAATTTTGTATTCATTGTTCTTGTTTAGCATGAAAGAAAGTTTTCCATTTTAGAAAGAATTATGTGGAGGGGAATATAGCTTTTTATTTTGTCATGTTAGATTTATAACCCTAATGACACCTTTTATCATAAATTTCACCATTCTCCAATCTAACACAAGTCTGAAAGGATAGAACTGATTTGTAAAAAAGCTATATGACATGAACAGCTCTATGAAATAATCAAGATTAAATGACATTTAAGTTTTCAGTTTAGAATTAAGAGGTGCCACCCTTTATTTCAGTCAAAGAAGCCACTCATAATTCTGTTCTTTTTTTCGGGAGTGCTCCACAAGAAGTAGGGTTTGCACAGTCATTAAAGGTCATTTAGAAATGAACACCTCAGTTCAAGATCTTGAAATTCATTGAATTTTAAAGAGTTTGCTTAAAAAATAGAAAGTGATGGACAATTTTACTTCTGAGTAATTTATTTTATGTTATGTGATGATTGGGAAGTATGGTTTGATTTTCTGTCACATGCTAGCAATTCCACTATTATAGTAATCCACATGAAAGTAATCAGATATCACACATAGCACCCCATAAACATTAACACTCCTTGACTTCACTAAATTTAATTGTCACATTGGAACCTAGACAAGTCATTCTGTCATAGTTTTAACCATTGCATGCGAGGATGTTTTACAAATGCATATTTAAAATACGGGCTACCTAGACAATCCAAAAATGCTGAAACCGAGTGCAGTTCATCTTAGAGGCAAATAGACCTACTTGCTGACAATAGTGATGGCAATTTTTTTTTAAGTCATGAATTAATCAGATTATTGAAGCTAGAAAAGTCTTAAAAGTGATAATTTTAGCTGATGAAACTTAAGCAAAGGTTATGTTAGTGAAAATTGTTATTTTGGAGCCAAAGTATAAAAAAGATATTACCTGTGAGCAGTGAAAAAACATGAACAGTTTCCAAACTTGTTCCAGCAGGCTAAGCTAGTTATTTTATATGCCCCATTAGCAGGGGCATCTCAGCACAATTAGGAAGTGATTAAGATCAGAAAAATCAAGATTATCATGTATACAACTAGATGCAACTATTTTAAAGATTTTGATTTAAATAGAACTGTTAACAGTGTGTTGCTGGAAGTAAGATAGAGGGATATTGAATTGTTAGGTGCTATGGTCATTTTGTCATTTTCCTCCTCTTTTTACTATTCTCTCCTTATTTTCATTAAAAGTGGTACCCTCCCCCATCCCATTAGATAAAATCATGGCAGCATCTCTGAAGTGAAAGCACCAGACTTGCAGCTGGAGAAGAAAGTATAGAATCTAATGGGCAGTGGTTAACATCTGGTTTACAATAACTTTCTTTTTAAATATCATTTTCATTTTCATATTTTTTAAATTTATTTCTATATTGTTTTTGTATTTGTTTCTTGTATTTTAATTAGTAACTGAAAGCTGAAAACTTGATACTGTAGTCATTGAAAAATGGAAGCTGGTCATTGAAAAGTCAGCTGTAAGTAATGTGATAATTTGAACAAATTCCATTAGTGAAAATTCTAATAATAACAACATTTACATGTAGTGTACAAATTGATTCCAGAATAAATGAAGAAAGTCTGGCCCACTTTTTTAATTGGATCAGAGAAGAAAAAAACATGCACTAGATAAAAATAAGACTTGAGTGATTATTGGTGATCAGCGAGGGCAATAGAATAAATTGAAGAGTAAACTTCAGCTGAAGACAGTCTGATATAGCATGGTGTTTTCATTTTAATGATAAAATTATCTGTTTCAAGTATCTTAAGGCAATTTAGTACAGTGCCTCCCAATCATACAGACTTGGATGTGAATGTTGTCAGGTCCCATTTTACTGAAACTCTGTAGATTTCCTTTCATAGTAAGGTTGTTTTTCAGCCTTAAAAAACCCTTTAGCTGGAGCTAGATATTGCAAAAATTAAGTGACATAACTATATTATTTTTTATTTTTGACAATTATGAAAATATGTGGTTTTCAAAGACTAAATAATATTAAAGAAACTGAATCTGATGGATCCATCACTGGTTGTCATTTATTTTCATGGACGTGATCCTCATTAATTGCACAAACAATAGAAATCATAGTTTTATGATATTAAAACTTAACATTTTAAGTAGATTTAACTTGCACATTAGTTTTTCCTCCAAAATGTGTCAAGCAAATTTGTATTGAAGCATTAACTCTCCTTTCATTACTAGTGCCAACTATCATATCAGTATCCTCACTACATAACATTTTGAATGCCTTTAACAATCCATATGCTTTTAATCCCATGGTGGGGAAGGGAAAATGTTTAACTGTTTTGTAAATAGAAAAGGTACTTTTCAGTCAATATTTCATTTTTCATGAGTGTTTAAAGAATATGAAGCAGATTTCAGAACATTGTACTCATTTTTAGATGCATTTATGCATGCAGAGGATTATTGTTTTTGTTGTTGACTATTTTAAAACATAGTATAAAAACCTTAACATCTGGTCAGATTGAATGACTTAGGTGATACCCAGGAACAGACACAGCACAAGCTTGAGGTAAAACAGTTGAAGGCTGCACTAGATAGTATGCTGAGTAAATCTCTAATGCTGACACATTTATCTGGCCGATACCCAACAAAGATGGGCAAATTACAGACATTTCAGAGAACTCGTGAGTTATCTTTACAATATCTGAGCATATTCCATATATATTGATTAGCAGTTTGAGCATATTCTATGCACATTAATTAACCGTTTGAGCATAATCCATGCATACTGTTTAGTAGTTTGAGCATATTCTCTCCATATTGATTAGCAAAGTACACATTATCCTAGCAAAACGTTGTAGCAATACTTCACAGTAAATCTTGCCCAGTATGAAACGTCTATATAAAGGGAAACTACCCAAAAAGAAAATTGCATTATCTGGTGAGCATCCTTGGTGTAAAATTTAATGTGTAAGATATTAAAAGGATTGTACTTGGGACTAGACTTTGATTTTTGTTTACATTATTACATTTTTTTCATTAGAATACATCATTATACATTCAGTGAAATAGTTTTCATGTTGAATTGCCTTATTAATTTTACAAAACTTCATTTTTTAAATATTATTTAATAACATGATGCCTTTATTATGCCAAAATTATATTGCATTACATAAATATAGCAGTTATTATTGAGATTCTTTTATTACTGAAATTATAGTTCTTGTTTGTTAGATGATGGTATGATAGAAAAGAGCATTTTAAAAATAAATCCTGAGAGAATATTCTTAGAATAGATTTGTTTATGATTGTTTTAGCATGGAAATATTTGCAAAATTAATATTTTACTTTCTCAGGTATAAGAAAAAAAATGAATAGAGTAAACATTCTCAAATGCATTTGATAGTAAATGCCATCATTTCCATTTGTCCTTTGTACAGAGGATGATCAGGATGCATTGAAGAGGGTGAAGAAGCAAAAGCTCAGTCATAAACAAAGTCCTTTAATGGACCGAAACAAATCTCACAAGAGGAACAAGAAAAATAAACAAAAATGAAAGAAGAATGATAAAAAAGAAATAAATATTAAGATATTTGTGATTCTTATTGTTTTTAATATAGATGTCTCTGATTGAAACATAATGTATTTGCCTGTCTGTCCATCAAAATTTAATTGCAAATATGATGCTCAGATCAATACCACATATTCTAGCAAGACTTGGGTTGACTGTTATGAAGATAGAGGTGAAACATTAGGAGTAAGGGGTGTACATAATTGCAGAGCAAGGTCACCATAGAATATCAACTGTTTCAGACTGATTATTTGATTCATTGATTCACCATATTTCATGTGTAATATAGTGGCAAGTAAGCATCAATAAGAAACCTATATCAGTTTTAAGGCATGACTTATTCTTTTGTCAGGACAAGTGTATAAAATATGGAGTCAAATTATTATGGGTTATGGTCACTACTTCCTTGGGTAACTGACACATGAGCTCCAATTCACTGCATTCAATAGGTGTATGTCCAGAGGCAGAGTTTGTAAGTCCAGGGTATCTGAGGGTGAGGTCACTTGGATAGTTTGAGAGTTGATGCATATCTTGTGTTGCAACATGAACATTGTTAACCTTGAGTATCTGAGTTTGAAGTTGCTTGTATAGCCAGAGAGCTAGCAGTTATATCACATGGAAACTGAAGCTTTTTCAGTCCTTAGTGTCTGATGGTGAAGCCACTTGGAGAACTTGGGAGTTGGCAATTTTACATCACATGGTAGCTTGATCTGTGTATTCATATCTTCAAAATCAATTAATGTTACTTAATCACATCAGATGAAACTTGATGTATTTCATGTCAGTGATGTAATTTTAAACTGTTATTTTGAACATATTATGTTACATAGACTTAGTTTGTGTCAATAATATTCTTAGGAGAGATGAAATAATTATTAAAAAAGAATGCAAAAAGCTACTGACCTTATACTTTTGGTGTTAGCATATATGGTTTTCCCCTTACACATTGGACAAAGATGATGATAATTAAAAGGTCAAAGGTCAATGTCAATTCATTTGTGAAAGGTCAGATGTTAGTTTTAGCTCATTAGAATCCCATTAGAGCAACATACCAAAGATCAGCTAGTCATCATCCAGTGTCTGTTATTATCTCTTATCTCTCATTGTCACTAATTTTTAGGTCACATGACCAAGGGTCATATAATTTTATGGCATAACTCTGTATCCATCATCCATCCATCCACATTTGCCTGCTTTCACTTCTTTTCAGAACCACCAGGTCATGTAAGAATGTACTCATAGAATCCATTTAATTTTATACTTAAATTTAAAATTATCTGTATTTTATTTTCTGTGGTATATAATTTCAGAATTTTGTTTGATTATTTTTGCAATGCAGTATTCTATTGTTTAGGTTTATTGTCACATGATTTTGATTGGTAGTATTTAATTTTACCAGAGGAATTTTCACATGTTGCATTAAGTCATTTCAGTACTTCAGTTTACATTATTTCTTCATGTGTGTGTGTGTGTATATATATATATATATATATATATATATATATATATATATATATATATATATATATAAAGTTGAATAAAGCATAGAATGTTATGTATCTCATCACATGTAAGATCTGTAGCCTTCAGTATGTTGGAGAAACTGAAAAGCTACACAAAAGGATAAACCTTCATAGATCTGATTGGAAACCTGGTCGCAGAACACTTCTCCTCAAGCTACACTTTCAGTGATATAACACTTATCGCAATTGCTAACAACTACAGCTGGAGTTCCGAAACCAGGTATGAAAAGGAATCTTACTGGATATGCCACCTTAGAGCATTGAAACCAAGCGGTCTAAACCATGAAGACTAGAAAAAGAAAGCTATGCACTAGTAGAATTCGTCTTTGTAGCGACCAGTTTCTTTTCAAACTTTTCTAAATCTTATTAATTTCCTTTAATTGCTGCTATAAGAATAAAATATCTGGTATATAATCATATAATCTGCATTACATAAATGTACACAAAGTAATAGATATCACTTTTTTCAGCTTTTACTTCAGTACAGTGACGACATTTTTGACCGAACTTGGTCATAACTTTTTATTGGACATATTGAACTAAACTATCTTTTGTTTGGTTTCCCTTGGCAAAACTGACTTTCATTGTAAGCCAGTGAGGACTAACAATGTATCCAATTTCTTGTCCAGAATAGCTGTGCCAATTTGATCATATATGGAGCAATTCCAATGAATTCTCAGAATTTGTGTGGGTGGTTACTCTGAGCAATTATGTGGTTTCAGTTGCCTTCAGGTACAACATGACTCTGCTTGTTTTAAACAAGCAGTAGGAATATATCTTGGGATATATTGTGTTCAAGATGGCTCCCCTAATAGTTGTGGACTCCACAGCAACCAGGTGGAAATTCTACAAATGGTACTCATTGCCCACTAAGTATGGCTATTGTTATTATTTGTTTTCATTTTTTAGAATGCATTTCTCTTTAAAACTTTCTGACCATATCAGAAAAAATACCAGATGTTTCATATCAAAGATGCCAATACACATCTAGCTTAGCTATAGTTTCATAGAACAGTTCCGCATTTTCAATAGAACGAGCCTTCAAACAAAACAACTGTAAATTATCATGGCATGCTTTTTCAATAGGAGTTATCTGGATTTTACTGTTGTATTTATCTTCTGGACCAGTGTATGATAGATGTCGTGCCCATTTCGCTTTTACTGCAGTCTTCTAGACCCGTGTATGCTAAATAAGTAATGTCATACCCATCTGGGCTGTTTTCGCTATTCCTCTTAAATTACTTTAAAGAGGTCATGAAACATGCATACATTTTCATACAAAGGTCTGTTTGCATGAAAGTCCAAAATTATACCCCTTCAAAATCCAGTGGCCACCTCCATGGCCATGTTGTAAGTCTTATTATTACAACATGGCCACTGGATTTTGAAGGGATGATATAAAAATGGAGTTTCAACCAAAAGTGGCATGATGATTGTGTTAAATTGTTCTAAATGATGTTCAGCACAGTTCCCATAATGGCCAACTTGAAAATCACATTATTTCCTCTGAGCAACTGGCTCAGATTTACATGAGATTTTCACTACAATACTTATTATAAGATGGAGATGGTACTAAATGAAAAGAGTGGTCAATCTGGCATACAATGGAGTATTGTAAATCCTGGAACCACAGCTGAGCAGATGGTCATATTTTCGTGCAATAATTTCACAATGATTTCTTATGATAGTGCTGGAAAAAAATACAACTAGTGCAGTCATCACACATCTTGTATTATTGATACTCCATCTGAATAATGAGCATGGGTTTACACCTCAAGAAATATTATGTCAGATACTGCTGATCAGAATGGCGCCAGTCTGACGTCTACCATGATGGTGGCCTTCTTGAAAATCTTATTATTACTGCTTCTGCACACATTGTCAGTTTGACCTATAACTGAATGACTTCTTTTGATATGTAGATGTTTACAAGTGAGGGAGACAAATAACGTAACCGCATGACTAGGATTTCCTTGTCACGGTGCAAACCCCAGTATAGAGTCCTAAATCTCAATGTCTTGGATAGAACCAGATTGAGAAAGGTGTATCCATAACCCCTATTTACAAAGATACACCAGCATATTTTTGGGGACGCAATTCTAACTCCTTAACGTATCAACAAGGATACCATCAGAAAATGGAGCAAGGCCATTAAAAATTTAATTTGCAATCTAACAGTTAAAAATTTTAATAAATATTGTATATACTAAGCCATCGTATCGTGCCATTATAAATATCAAGAGCAAAACTTGGACATCCAATGTCACCTGTTGCTGAGGAGACAAGTGTAGGACTTTGACCGTGAACAAATTTTGCCTTACGCGTGTTGGATGCATAAAGGACAAAAGTCTTAAAAGCCCCAAATTTATTAGAATCGTTTCAAGCACTGGTCTGAGAGCAGATCGAAACATTCTGGTTATGCAGATCATGCATCATCGTCATTAACCCCTTAAACCAAGGTCGTTGTAGCACCACTGTTAACTTTTAAACCAGTTTTGGGAATTTCCAAATTCCATGCCTGTCCACTCCTTAATGTTGTCCTCCCACCTATTGTTCCGTCTGCCTCTTCTGCACCCTCGCACTGTCCCATGCAAGATTGTTTTTCCCAGTCCAGATGATCTTGAGACTTGACCGTGCCACATCAGTTTACGTTTTCTATAGTGGTCAAAGAGG
Organism: Potamilus streckersoni; assembly: GCA_016746295.1. Taxonomy (NCBI): domain Eukaryota; kingdom Metazoa; phylum Mollusca; class Bivalvia; order Unionida; family Unionidae; genus Potamilus; species Potamilus streckersoni. Next base: position 1,663,897 of record JAEAOA010001671.1, on the reverse strand, counting down.
TCTTCATGGTATCCGATGGCCCGTTCAGTCCTGTTGTGGACTTCTTTGTTGGTTACATGATCAATGTATGAAAATGAACAGATCATTAATAAGACCTAAATTTGACTGAGGCTCGAGTGTATGGATCTATGGTCAGCCGTCACTGCCAAAATTACATTAATCAAATGATGTAGTGTGAAATCACTTTAACCCAAGAAATGAAACTATATATCCAGATTCCAAACGATGTGGTGTCATATGAAATGATTTGCAGACGACATAGGACAGCAAAGGTTAAGTCTTTCTTTTCGTATGATGCAGACTTGAACTATCACTAAAAAGTAGTTGATGCTGTTGATTTTGTTTTCCTTTTTATATTCTGATAGAATCAACCGTCTTTCCTTTATATTTTCAAACATCATTTGCTAAATTTGGGGTATATTCAAGCATGATCCGTGCTTTATCGTCACAACACATTCCAAAGGGGAATTGATTATTAATTTCTTTCAAAATATATGACTACATTCCCCCCCCCCTTCAAAAAAAAGAAAGTTTAATACATTTGGAGATCAGAGTGGGGTGTTTCAAAATGCACTAAACTCGTGAATAAGGGGCACATTCATTAATGTGGATAAAGTCACTTAATGCTGATTGAAAAACATTTCATGTTATATCATACGAAAAGAAACACCTACCTTTGTTGTTCAATGTCGTCTGTCTGCAAAAATCTCAGTTGAATGCTATAAATATGCCTGACGATTATTTGTTTGGGCGTGTTGAACTCGTACGTAATGGATATTAACGACCCCATGTGTTCAATTTACTCTAGATGATTTACATTTTGACCGTAAATTGTAACACTGTTTCGAGTCAAACCGTTTAAGACCACGTCATTTGGAATATGGATTAATTATTCCATTCTGTTCTTCAGACCGCCAGATCATTTGAAATCTAAATGCATAATTTCATTTTTTGGTTTAAATCATTTCATTTTAGACTATATTTCATTTGATACAACGTCTTTTGGAATCGGAATTCATTTCATTTGTTAGGTTAAATCATTTCATTTCATACTACGTAATTTCATTTAATTTTTTTGGATTCAAAATCCATGCATCCCATTTATTTAAATCATTTTATTAAATAACAGATCATTTGGAATTTAAATTCATGATTTCATTTGTTGAGTTAAATGATTTCATTTTAGAGTACATCATTTTATTTAATATCACGTCATTTAGAATCAGATATCATCATTACGTTTTGTTATTTGAATGATTTTAGTTAATAACATCATTTCATTTAACACCCTGTCAATTGGAATCTGAATTCATTATTTTATTTTACTTTTTTTTTTGTTCAATCATTTCATTTCATGCTACATCATTTCATATCACACAGTATAATTTGAAATCTGAATTCATCATTCCGTTTGTTTGGTTAAATCATTTTATTTCACACTCAATCGTTTCAAATAATACCATACCATCTGGAATCTAAACTCATTCGGTTTTCGTTAAATCATTTCATATGATGCCACATCATTTGAAATATGGATTTATAGTTTCATATGCTGGGTTAAATCATTTGATTTTACACATCATTTGATTAATGTAATTTTGGCGGTGTCAGCTGCCCATATGGATCAACATGTAAATCTTGCCTGCAAATACTTGTTTCGATGCACAGTCAGGGACTTTGTATGGGTACAGTTAGAACTTCTCCTTCTGAAAGTCTCAATGCTGAGGTAAAGGAACCATCACTATCGCAGACGAACGAAATATGAATGTACTCTTTATGCCCGCTTAACATCCTTCAAACCAAATTTAATTCTTTCTTTATGCCATATTTGTTTTCACAGAAGTAGCAAATATCAGTCCTTCACATGCATAATTCCCAAATCACCAGAATGGTTATCAAAATCAGAAATAAAATATTTGATATTTGCAAAGTCAAAACGTCCTCAAGAAATCTTATTTTTAGAGTAAATTCAAGTAAATTGGAGCCTTTTATCGTGGCTAAGTGTCCTTGTACACGTACGTTTTGTATCCAGGTGACGAGAATGGGAATGTTGTTATGACACCATCCAGTCTTTCCTGAATGAAAATGGTGCAGATCTGGCTTCACGATACGAGAGCCTTAACGACCATCATACCGATCTTGTTATGGCTACATTTAAATGAACGGTCTCATTGGTCCTATCATAAAACAAGAATAACGTTGGTATTTTAGAAAAATACGAAGAGAATAGAATTAAATTGCTGAAAAATGATGTTACCTGTCTTGGCTCTTACCAAAAAAAAGGAAAAAAAAGAGTGAAGACAAGTTTGGTAAAATTTAACATAATGTTATGATGTTGTCCACCCATCCTAGAAAAACACGGTAAACATGACAAAAAGGACTTAAAATTTATGAATCAGATTCAAAATTAACCCAAGAATTAAAAATAGTAGTCCTATAAATGAAAAGTCCTAAATGAATCTGTTTGAGAACAGATGAAAAACTGGAGGGCGATGACGTATTACTGACCTTTGAAGTGTTGCCGTGTCAACGGGTCCTTCTTGAATCACACAAAATAAAATTCCAGTATATAGATTCTGAATAAATTTATATAAATTTCCTTGTCCTAGAATTTCTGTATGAGCACTAGTATTTTCCAGGGAAAGGAACAATAATTCCATAAAATAAAAAATTCAACTCAAAATGTTCTCAACAGTACTTTAGGTGTCTAAGATTTTTAGCCCAACTGGCTAGTTCTTATAAAGAAAACTGTTATACAACGCCATTTTCTTACCATTATCTTGAATTTAAAAAGATTCTCTAATATTGTTAGGCGGACTGTTCTACTTACATCGTGTGTGCAGGTTATTTGAGTCAGCCCTTTTTGTATATAACTGAGAAAGACCGCCAAGTAAGAAAATACTATTCAGCTTCAGGTAATAAAAAAGATAAAACATATCAGTATCTAAGAAACTAAATCGAATAAAGAGGACACTCTTGCATCCAACTTCGAAAATGGCTGGTTTGTCTGCTTCTTTTCCAGAACAGAACATATAGTTTTAAAGACGAGATTTTCATTAACATACTGAAAAATATTGTAGCTACCCTGAATGAAAATAGCGCTGATGTCAGTCTTCTCGTTTCTGATATACAATGTAGACTTTACATCTTGCATAGAACATAAGGTTTAAGGCATATAGGAATGAAACAATAACATTTTTAGTACTTTTATTTGTGCATGTTTCGCTAATCACACATTATCAATATACTTCATCCCTCCTTCATTGCTGCTTTATTTCCCTGTGGAGAAAAATATATGAAATAATGTAAAATGTAAGTCTCTCGATCGATCGATTGAATTAAATTGAATGAAGACTGTTCCCTGTAACTACTACAAAGATATAAAGACTATATTTTTCAGACTTTGTACATGATACACATTCCAGATATACATTTACTCCAACAGAGTTCCCATTATGGCTCCCTGCAGAGGATTAAAGATAGCCCGTCTGATGTCCATTAGCATGAATTTACAATCGCTAATACTCCCAAGCTACCAGAATAAGTGCCATAAAACTATGGCATAATATCCATCTCAATGAACTCGGTATCCATTAACATTCAATAGTTGCCAGGGTGGCCATTTCGAAAATGTTATTGCTGCATGCCTTGAACATATATGGTCATGTCTACAACCAATTTTCGCTTAACTACCTTTTTATGATAAATAGGTAATTATAATTAAAAATAGTGAAAATATTCATCTGACATGGTCGCCTTTTTGTGACTCTTGATATCGCTACGCCTCCTGAATGGTTGGTCGCATCTACATGGGTTTTTTCGCTAAATGCTTTCTAAGATATGTAGATGGTTCTATATGAATCTGGTGTCCTACAAACATTCAAAATGGAGGTCACAGCTGCTAAGCTGATGATCGTATCGAAATTGTAATATTGACATGAGGTTTCAATCGAAGAATTTTTAGGACGTATATATGGTCTAAAAAAAAAATCTTGTCGACCTAGTTAATGGAAAGTTGTCAAACTGAGGGATAAATGATCTCGTACTTTTAGGTATGCAATTCTTTTTGCTTCTGTGTGCATTTAGTTCGCAAAGAATCACACCTAAATCGTCAATTAACCCCCTATCCCATCCTAAATATTTACCACTTTCCTCTGAAAGTACTCATCAAAACAGATCAAAATAAAATAAAATCAACAAGCGGATCATATTTTTCTTTCGCAAATCATAAGATTGCATTTTCAAGCTCTTTCTCCCATATGAGGACCCAATCTGCCACAATAAATGTATAAAATATATGATGCTTAACTTAGCGTCTAGTCAAAGTTCAAGGTCACAGCAAAAATAATGTCGCAAATTCTTTTCACTAAGTGTAAAGCCTTTACTATTTTGATTAAAATATGCTTTATCCACGCATCTATGAAACGATATTTTTTACGTTTGCTATTTAATATTGAGTGACCAAGTTCCCCTACCCCCTTTCCCCGTAAAAAAGTTAAGATCGTCTTGCCCCGACATGAAAGAAAATAAGATGATATCAACAGGTTTCATTAGCAACCTGCTCGATTATAGATATAATCGCCACTACTTTACCGTCTGCTTTTGCTTAGACTATTAGCATCTATGCATACATACTCTTATGCGTACCGTACAGTGCCGTCTTAAGCCATGGGTACACTGGGAGGAATCACGGTACTAATTCAGTTTCTATAGTAAACCTATACAAACACCATGATATTAAAAATTCAATAACTTAAAATTTTGGAGTGCTCATGACCAATAATGTATTTATCCCTATAGATGAAACCTGGAAGTCAGCTTCTGTGCAGAGGAAAGTATACGTGCCGCGACATTTTCTGGGGCTGCGTATGTTTAAAACTTGTTCTTTCAATTCCGCACCAAAAAGTTAGATGCTAATTTTATTAATGAGTGTTTCCAACTCAACATTAAAGAACTGAAATTCCATCAATAAAACAATGTCTCTATTTTTCTTCACTATCAACTGGAATAAGGTCACAAAAAATTATTTTTCCTTAAACATAACTTACATTATTCACCATTTTTAGGCTAGTTGCCATTTTTCAATACAATTAGTACCGTTTGTCCTGGACAACCGGGCCTCACGCTTCTAGGGGCATCACGCTGCCCATATTGTTAATAAATAGTTGGGCCGGTAGTGGGCCCCAGTGCATTGCTATGCCCACAGCCTACAATGTTGTTAAGACGGCACTGCGTACTTGCTTCAACACATTAAATACTACTTTCGGTGATTATGCACGTGCTCACAAAGTAGCACTAATCAACATTATTCAATATAATACAGTGTCTCCAGGCTCAAATTTCTTTGAAAATGCAGATTTGGTATAAATTCGGTTGTATCTTTTAAATCTTTAAATCTATTCTCTCCAGAAGTAAATCAAAATTCTTTTGCATGAAAGAATTTCACAGTTAAAAGGTCTTACCGAGTGTTGGTACACTGTTTAAGTCGACGTGCAGGAGCTCTATCAACGCAGCAGGTGCTTTTACAGCGTACAGAGCATACTCTTTACCACAGTTCACAAGGCCGTGAAACAGTTCTGTCGGAACGTATTCAGTGGAACATCTGTCGTATGTATACGTCACCCAATTCACAGCGGCCGGCACTGTTGCTTCAATGTTCGTCTCCAATTCATCGTAGATGAAGTAGTTTTCTCTTACATATCTGTACCCATCGACAAAATGGACAAAAGGATTAGTTATTAAACCTACGTTATTTATAAACTTGATTTTCCTTTCGTTAGTATGTTGAAATGTCATGGTTTCATTTTTTTAAAAATAATTTTTTATAGTAAACTCTGCTTAGCCGAACATGCTACCATGATCACATTAATTATGGAGATTTAAAAAAATGGCTACCTCTCGAATCCAGTCCTCTAGGAGACGAAAAGACGAAATATTCGTCTTATTCGTATATATATATATATATATATATATATATATATATATATATATATATATATATATATATATATATATATATATATATATATATATATATATAGAATACAAATCATGTGGCGAATGACGAAGGGTTACAGGCATGTAGCGAAGCATGGGAAACAAGAACTGTAAACAATCCACCCACACACTTCTTAGTCCAACTCCTGGAGCTAGTCCTAAAACTCAACAACTTTGAATTTAATGAAGAAAACTACCTACAAATCAATGGAACTGCAATGGGTACTAAAATGGTTCCTTCGTATGCTAACATTTACATGGGAAAACTTGAGGGTCAGCTCTTAGCATCGGTTGAGCGTACACCATACCAGTGGGTACGCTTTATCGATGATATAGAAATAAAGTGGCAGTATGGAAGAGAAAGTCTGGATGACTTCATATCAAAGGCAAACAACTTCCATCCTTCAATAAAATTCACGGCAGAAATTTCCAACTTAAACCATGTTTTCCTGGACACAACAACCAGACTGGTGGAAAACAAATTACACACAGACATCTACTCGATACCAACCGACAAACACCAGTATCTCCTCTCAACCAGCTGTCATCCAAAACACTGCATTAGGAACATTCCATATAGCCAGGCACTGAAGATACGCAGAATTTGCTCCGACGATGAAAGATTCCTAGAAAGGTCTGAAGAGCTGGCTAAACATTTAATTTACCGAGGCTACGACAAAGATCTGATTGCGGAGGCAATCCAAAGGGCCAAACAAACAAACCGTGATGACCTACTCAGATATGGACAGAAAGAAAAGGTTGATAGGATACCATTTATTCTGACCTATCACCCAGACAATCCCAAAGTAGGTAAAATCATCACAAACCACTGGCCAACCGTGCAATCGTAAGACTAAACCTAATACTTCCGAACAAACCTGTAGTAGCTTACCGGAGACCAAAAAACCTAAAGGACATCCTAGTCAGGGCAAAGCTAACGCCAATCGCTAGTCAAAACCAACCTAGTCAATCTGGACCCTGTGGTGATAAAAGATGCAAAACCTGTCAACATATGATAGAGACCAAGACATTCGCTAGCACGGTGACTAAAGAAAAACTAAACATACATGGTCCAAACAAAACGTGCAAAACAGAGAATGTGATTTATCTCATCACATGTAAGATCTGTGGCCTTCAGTACGTCGGAGAAACTGAAAAGCTACACAAAAGGATAAACCTTAATAGATCTGATTGGATGACAAAAAAGCTGTACAGAAGCCCGGTCGCAGAACACTTCTCCTCCCCTGGCCACACTTTCAGTGATATAATACTTATCGCTATTGCTAACAACCACAGCTGGAGTTCCGAAACCAGGAAGGAAAAGGAATCATACTGGATACGCCGCCTTAGAACATTGAAACCAAGCGGTCTAAACCAAGAAGACTAGAAAATGAAAACTATGCACTAGTAAAATTTCACATTTTCTAAATCTTCTTATTATCCTTCAATTTTTACTATAAGAATAACCGGTATAGAATTAAATATCCGGGATATAATCTGCGTTCCATAAATGTACAAAAAGTAAAAATAGATGTCCACTTTGGCTTGTAGACTTTTGGGGAATTATACACCGTTTTCAGTTTCCGCAACTAGTCTATACAAGCTGGTTGTATTTATAGTTTTAACACATGTGGAGACAGCCATGTAGAGGTTTACAAACACAACGTTTTTGTGTTTATTTGTTCGTCGTATATCTGTTTTGTATTTGCCTTTGAAAAAGACTCATTAAGAGTCGAAAGCGAGACTAAGGGGGAAAAAAAACCTTCTAAAGGAATTGATTCGATCGAAAGATGGCTTCCGGCATAAGGTTATCCAGTTTAAGCTTAAGCGAAGCATCAACTATGATACTCGCATTTTTTAGTGTGGGAGGGAGGGGAACTTTACATTACTATGATAAAATAAGTATTCTCAGAGAAGAATAATTTACTTTAAACTTACTTTCTCAGTTTAACACGTCCCTCGCAATAGGAACTTCAGGAAAAACAGGTAATGGGAGGAAAAGCTACGAAGGAAAAGCTACGAGTTTGCAACCTCTAATACGGGTACCTTTTGCGGAAAGAATAGTTGGTGTCTCTATGTCAAGGTAAAACTCCCTTAGCGTCAAAGCAGTACAATCGACTTTCACGTGACACATAACTTCAGTACAGATGTAACAATAAATGATCGGCGTTTTCTTAAGAAAATTTCTGGGCGAATTCAGTGAAAGTAGTTATAAATTCACGCTCATATGAAGATTGTTATGTCGTTAACAGAGTCTGGTGGTCGTCTGGGCTACAGCTTCAGTACCCACTATATTCAATCCCCTTCCCTGGAACTCTAGATTTCCAATATAGGATGACTGTGCATGCTGGCCAATTATGTGTCGGATCGAAACGTTGCGTTCGAACGCGAAGCTCACGGGGATCCTTTAAATATCACGAGTTGAATCAGGGTTTGTTAAGAGTTCAAATTACACTGAGCATTTTACCCAAGGCTTGTGAGATTATGTCGTGTTTCCATTCATTTGCTGAAAATAAGAGGTTTTGTCAGGTTCCACGATTGTTTTCCGTGTATTTCAAGCAGTGCATGAGGATACAGATTGCTGCTGCATTACCGCCTCTCTCGATGTGTCGTCGATCGAAGAAACCAAGTGGATGACCTCAGCCTGACGGTAACCTGTTCTTGGCTATAGAGCCTGTTTGCGTTTATTAGGACACAATAAGTGTCTGTCTGGTGCTCCCCGTACAGACGCTACAGCTAAAGCGGATACATTCGTTATACGGATAATCACCTATTGGGTGGAGAGGGGTAATTTAAAAGAATTTAGGCGGAATTTACGAACATTTGTCAATTTGGAGAGGTCTGGATTTCCAGAGATTATTGGTAGCTCTAATATAATTGGACGGTATTCGATGGAGAAATTACTTTTAGTTAAGTGGCTAAATCACTTGCATGCTTTTATAAACAGGGGGCATTCTACAACTTTCCAATAAGCCACAGTACTAGCTTGATGTACGGCTTCGTCTCTTTTTTTGTAAAATATACAATTTACATACAACAAATAAGAGTAGAGAAACAACTCGGTAGATGTTGCTGGTTGCAAGATTTACGCAAGGTTTGTGGCCTTTGTTTAACATATGTTTAACATATGTTACTTTATATACTACGTATTTCAGTTCCCTTCATGACTCAAATATTGAAACTGTAGAAGTGTACCAAGACACGATAGCTCGCAGTTCGCGAGTACGTCTGTCTCACCTAGATAGATACGGGCATCCCCTTTGGACAACATAGGACAAAGCACCTCGCTTCAGGTTTCCTTGCGCCGTCCATACTTCAGCTGACACGTATGTATATGTCACCATGAAGATAATCAGTCCCCTGTTCATGATTATGTTTCGTCTGTGATAGAGCACCGACTAATAATATACATCAAGATGTTACTAAATACCACCGATAAGATAGGAGCTGAAATAAAACTTAGTCACAGATAGCAAGTCACTGATAGCAAATATTATAATACAAAGTGAATCCGCTGGAAATTTAATTCGTATTTCATGAGATAGTTAGGAATGCAGGGGTTTGTGTTATGTGTTGCGCATCAGCTTGTTCAAACTAACATAAGATAATGGAGACAACAAGCTTTGTAAGTTTTAACAAAGACAATTTTATTTCCCTAGAAAACACGATGAAAAAGGTTAGTAATGTAAAACAGGACTTAACGATTTGATAATAAACATCAACCTAAAATTATGACTATATACGAGTCCTATTAATAAAATGTTCTGAGTCTTGTTTGAAAGTCACGTTGTTTCCAAAATGGAGGATGATGACGTCAGATTAAGTGTTTACACAATTGTTCATAATTTCACGTTGAACCACAATTTGTACTGCATTGTAACAACCCTAGCTTTATAGATGTAATGAGGATTTTAACTCTTTCCGGCACAAGGAAAATATATCATTCTTCTTCAAGGTATATTATAATAATACTCTATTCCAGTAAGAAATATACCTTCTTCTCAGGGCATAATATAGTTTACTCCGACACAGCTGAGATGTTTGACTGCTTCCGATACAGCTGGGAGATATTCTAAGACTGCCAGACAGCTTAGATATTATTTAGTGTTGTCCCTCTCAGATTTGTCATCAGAGCAGGAACCCCCTAGTGTCAAAAGTTCAAGGGGTGTTATGTGTTATTGTTTCTCCATTGTCTTTTTTTAGTTAATGAATTTCAATTTTAGTTTTTATTAATTTTGATTTAGGGTTTGTACACAATCCAAATCCATTATAACTCTAGTTATTATCTAATTTTATAATTATTTTAATAATGCAGTGTTTAATAAAGAAAAACATTTTTTGTTTCAGTATTTGTATATTCTAGTAAAATTTTATAGCAGTTAAAAAATTTTATTTCTATTTAGGTCACCTAGTAAGGTTCAAAATAAATATGAAATGAATATAGTACTGAGTTTGCTACAGAAGGTACGCCGAGAAATATAACTTGCCTCTCAAGCCTTTTCCTATTTTCATGCACCATAAAAATCTGAAAGTATGCAAATTATATATCAGTTCATCAGACAGCCATTTCTCTCCCCCCTAGAAATGTACACTTTTGCAGGTTCGGTGTATAATGGCAAATGTGACTTACCAGAAATCACGTGCGGTTTATTTTAGTCCGAAATCACATCTGACCGAAATATACTGCTTGTAATGGCTGGACAATCGCATTCACATTAGACCGAAATATATCGCTTGTAATAACTGGACAATCGCAATCGCTCTTAGTTACGCAGATACGGGAATTTAGTGCACGAAACCTGAAAGTTCTCAAAAATAAAAAGAGATACGCTGTAGACTTTAGTCAAATTAATACTGTAAGTTCAGATCTACTTAAAATTTAATATACCGGTTAGGACATATTAATTGACAAATATATCGATGTATAGTTGGTAAATTTGAATTAATTTTTTTGTTTTGTTGAAACGAAAGAGCGAAAGATCTGAGGGGTAGGCAATTTTTCTCGCCGAGATTTCTTCTTTGTCAACGTAATATGATATGCACTGATCCATAATTATATTATAAACACACAAAATTAAACTAATCTCCTTGACCCAAGTCCTTGTGGCATTAACCTAGACATACATTTGGAACATTTCGAAACCCCAGCATCGAATTTCCAGAATGCCAAGCTTGATCATCCGTTCGTTAAAACCTTTAGTTCCAGCCATCTCTCTCCTGATAGGCAAGGAAGACTCATGACTTCTTTTAGAACAGTATAGTTAGATGTGTTATGTATCGGCTCGTTCAAAGTAAAATAAAAGAGTGAAGACAACAAGCTTTGTACATTTTAACAAAAATAATTTATTTTCATAGAAAACATGAAAAAAATTTAAATATGTTAAACAAGACTTACGATTCACAGAAATGATCCAAATTGTTTATTCAAAATAGAAACACAAGTCCTGTAAAAGTTCTAAACACAGTCTGAAGTTCAATTCCGATCCAAAATGGCGGATGACCACGTCAGACGAAGGCTAACAGAAAATTTCAGAATTTACACACAATTAAAGCACAGTTTGTGTTGTTCCGTTCCAATTTAGAATATTTTGGGGGGGGGTTGTTTGTCCAAATCAGTAATGTTGTTCTCCAGGACAACAATTATTCAGAAAAACGAAGTAAAATTAGCTCCTCTAACAAGACACGTGTTGTTCTACGTAGCCATACGAACAGACTTCTTCCAGCACCAAAATACCTTTTTAAGGTAATAGAAGTTGTATAACTTTGACTTTACGACTCTACGACTGTATATGACTCTCGACTACGACTATATGTCTTGCAAAAATACATCAACAAATAAATGAAGCTAATACGTTGTTCGAATTACATGCGCACAGAGGACGCATGCAATTTCGTAATTCATCTGGACATTAGGAAAGCCTAACCAAGTATCAGCCAATCGTTTTCATAGCTATTCCGGAATGTTTACTTGTAATAAATTTGTCATCAGTCACAGCACGTGCTCACATGAGTCACATATACGACTCAAGTAAACACGATTTTTTCAACAACATATTAGACTGATAATAATATAATCATATTAATAATTACATTTAATAAAATAAAATGAAAAAAATATACAAAATTCATTTTTTAACACACACATGCTTTAACTACAGGGTCGTAACATGTGAAACGAAAATAAGTAATTTTTTATAATCTTCACCAACATAGGTTCAGCGCAACATTCCGGCCTGTAATTCTATCAACCCTACTACCTATACACAGGCAATTCTTTCAACTCTGGCACAAATGCCTAGTAACTTTATCAAGTTTTTTTTTTTTTACAAATATTTATGTTGAAGGTAAGTTTGCCTATGCAATTTTTTCGTTTTTTTTTTTGTTGTTGTTGTTGTAAATACATATTTGGCTTTTGACAACCAATCCCAGTCTTACTTTTAATAATCAAATATCACTAATTTAGTCGTTTTAAGCAACTAATATTGCCATGAAGTAATCGGAAAATCATATCAGAGATTACAACTACATATACTCAGTACACACTACGATGCAGACGTCATACAAAGTGTTATAATTCTGATAAACTGACATCATAGGAGTTGCAATTTATAACTTATACCCATCATAGTTCATCTTTATTTAAAATTAATCCTTCTAATGTTAACGTTCGAATTAAGGTTTCTTGCATCTGGTAGTTCATGTTAAGATTATTCGTATTTGAAAAATAATTAAAATTAAATCAATATGTTTTAGTATGAAATCATACTTTTGAGAGTCCCACCACACTCCTACCGTAAAACAATAACAAAAAAAAAACAAATAAAACAACGGCATTAAATTTATTTGTCAACATTGATGTTATTAATTGTAATTTTAATACGGATATGACACTCGGACTGACGTTAGATACCATAGTAACGGCAAGCTCTCATTCTGAACGATGTGACTGTTGTCGATCTCCAGATTTCTGACGACTGTTCCTAGAATTCCAAATCTGAGCATGACATGCAACACAGTATGGGTCATTACCTTGCAGCTTGTGACAATTTCGATCTCACAGTCAAGAGGAAAGAGATGATGCTCCAGCCAACACAAGAAAAGCTTTACACAGTGCCTACCATCACAGTAAATGGCCAAACCTTCGTGGCACTGGACAAATTCAACAATCTCGATAGCACACTGTCAAGTGCAGTCCACATTGATGTCGCAACTGCTAGAATTGCGAAAGCAAGTGTGGCATTTGGCAGATTACGTGCAAATGTGTAGTCTCGCAGAGAAATCAGTCAACAAATAAAACTCTAAAAGTCTACAAAGCCATTGTGTTGCTACCCAACTGTACGCTGGTGAGTGGTTTATAGGAAACTGATGAGGATAAGATGGCAGGTCCCAGACACTGAGGTTATCACACAAGGCGTCCCAGACACTTAGGTTATTACACAGGGCGTGCATACCAACCTTCCGCATCCCACTGAGGAAATGTTAGATGGCAGGCTACATCACCAGGATATGAAACCAGTGACTACCAAAGAAGATATTGTACGGCGAGCTGAATGAGGGAGAGAGATTTGTGTGTGGTCAGAAGATACACTTCAAAAATTCTCTCATGTTATCCCTGAAACAATTCATTATTGACCCCGAGTAGTGGGAAGATCTCACACGGGATCGCTCCACGTGGCAGAGGTTTGTCCATACTGGAGCTACAGAATTTTAACAAAGAAGAATTGCAGAGGCAGTACAGAAGCGCAAGCAGGGTAAATATAAAAACTGCAGAACGTCCCTTATTGTTAACGCACATCAAAGTGGCATTTCCTGTCAAGTTTGCCACCGACAGTTCAGATCACAAATTGGCTTGGCCAGTCATTGACGTATTCGCAGAGATAAAGCCAATTCGGGATGTCATGATCGTTTTGGAACTAGAATGACGAAAAACAAAATGTGTGGTAAACCTCATAGTATCATTCATTCCTGAGAGATGTGCATAATTTTCTCTGTTATTAATAAAAACTAAATCATTCAGAGTTTTGTAAATTCACAATTATGTAAAGGGCTTTTAAAATCGTATATTATTTTCTAACGACATATATTACAGCCGAAGCGGCACAACCCTTATAGGATACCTACACCTAATGAAAACTTATCGGGCAGCAGCCAGCTTAGTACACCTGTGTAATAATGTAGCATTGTGTTAGTCTTAGACTTGGGTCCTTCTGCGCCGTTCTGCGCATTGTTCAGCGAATGCTCTCCATCGAGGTCAATCTGTCGCAATGGTTTCAGCGTCATCCAATGATATGCCCAGCGCTTTCAGATCTTCTATGAAGGTGCTACGCCATGTAGTTCGAAAGCGGCCTTGTTTTCGTCTTCTCCGCGGAGTCCGCGAGATGGAGTTTCTTGGATGTCGTGAGATTGGTTGCCGGAGTATGTGGCCTGTAAAACGAGCCGGCGCTGTAACAATGTCGTTGAGAGGGCGGGTGCCTGTTCGCTGGTGGATCTCTCCATTTGTGATACGATCCTTGTATGAGATTTGCAGGATTTTACGCAACCATTGCTGTTGCGCGAAGTTAAGCCTCCTTGTAATCCAGGCCGACGTCGGCTACGTTTCACATGCATAGATTGCAGTTGGGACAACGATGGCATCGAGTGGCCGGATTTTTGTTCCTACCCTGATTTTGTGTGTTGGCCCACATTGGTCGACGCCGTTGAAAAACTGCCCCTGCCTTTCATATTTTACAAGCGACATCGTGGTAGGCGTCGCCATCATTGGCTAGGGTGCTGATTAGGTAGGTTAATTTCTCTACCTCCTCAAGTTGTTGATGACCAATCTTCACGGCATCTCTTGTTGTGGTATAAACGATCGTCATGATCTTTGTCTTATTCCACCTTATCCTAAGTCCAACTCAAGCCGCTTCGCGTTACAGGCTCATTGTCATTTCTTGCGCATTTTTATTTGTGGTGCCAAGGAGTGCAATGTCATCCGCGAAGTCAATGTCAGTTAGTCGGTTCGGTTTCAACCATAGAATTCCAAAATCATCTCGGTCCATGGCTTTCTTCATAACGAAGTCGATCACCATAAAGAAGAGGAAAGAAGACAAGAGACATCCCTGTCTGACGCCAGTTTCAATGGCAAAAAAGTATGTGGTGCCATCTTCCGTCTTGACACAGCAGCTTGAATCGAGGTAAAGGTTTCTAAAGACCTCAATGAATCTCCCTAATATGCCTTCAACTTCTCTATGTTCTAAAGCGACTCCCGATGTATGCTGTCGAAGGCCTTTGTAAAATCGACAAAGTTGATAATGAGCCGCTGTTAGTGTTCCATGCTATTCTCGATGATGTTTCTCAGGACGAATATTTGTTCACTGCAAAATTGTCTGCGACGAAAGCCAGTCTGTTCTTCTCAGAGCTTCGCGTCCTTAGCTTCCTTTAGTGGCCGTAGCAAGACAATGCTAAACACTTTGCCAGGGACCGAGAGGAGTGTGATTCCTAGCCAGTTGTTACAGTCCGCCAGGTTTCCTTTCTTTGGAAGTTTGACGATGACTTCCTTGTGCAACACTTCGGGTACTCGTGTCGTCGACCAACATGAGTTTAGAATATCTGTCAGTGCTTGAGCATTTCTGCAGGCACCATATCTAGGCTAAGCGCTTTGTTATTCTTCACCGCCATCTCCGTCTCTGCTGTTGAAATTTCTTCTGTCCTCACGGTCAGGATATTTGTTGGGTTGGGTGGGTCAAAAGTGTACATAGTTTCTAGGGTAAGCTGATTTAGAGTTTCCTTGAAGTGCTCAACCCATCGAGCGTCTTGTTCTTCTTTGGTTAGACACGGTTTTCCATTTTTGTCCTTGATAGGGGTTCCGTGTTCACTCTTCGCTTCGGTGATGTCGTGAACAATGCGGGAGAGCGTCTTTGTGTCATTTTTCTCAGCATTGAATTAGCACTGATTAAAGACGATATTCCCTTCTTTACGGTAGGGGTGGGGAAACGAACAAATAAATCTCTCACACAAACGTTTACACACACGCGCGCGCGGGCGCCACTTTCTAGCGAACAGTTAGCATTGACACGTACAGTCTCCAAAAACGTAATTAACCAATAGAACATAAATCAGGGTACAATTCAATCAGACAATATCAAATACAAGAAAATTACATTGAAGAAAATCATTGTCTTTCTAACAGTCTTAATAAGTTTCGGTGCATTAATACCAAGGGATAGACAACAGAAAATATCCAGTGCAGTTATATGAAGGGGTAGACACAAGAAGATATCCAGTGCAGTTATACAAAGGGGTAGACTAGACACGAGATGAAATTCACTGCAGTTACACAAAGAGGTAGACAAGAAAAGAGATTCGGTGCAGTTATACCAAGTAGTAGAAAAGAGGAGATTTTGTGCATTTATACGAAGAGGTAGACATGAGAAGCAATTCGAAGCATTTATATTAAGGGGTAGAAGGTAAGTTCGGTGTAGTTATACCAAGTGGTAGAAAAGAGGAGATTCGGTGCTTTTATACGAAAAGGTAGACATGAGAAGCAATCCAGAGCATTTATATTAAGGGGTAGACAAGAAGGGAGATTCGGTGCAGTTATATAAAGAGGTGGACAAGGAAAGATATACAGTGCTCTTAGACATGAGAAGATCCTGTCAAGTTATACCAAGGGTTGACATGCGAACAGATCTGGTGCAGTTATATCATGGAGTAGAGAAGATAATAGGTCCGGTGCAGTTATACCAAGGGGAAGACAAGAGAAGAGATCCTGTGCTGTTATACAAAGGGATAGATATACGAAGAGATTCGGTGTAGTTATGCCAAGGGATTAAGAAGAGTGGAGATCCGGTTTAGCTACACCAGGGGGTGGACGTGAAAAGAGATTTTGTGCATTTATACAACGGGGTTAACAAGAAAGAAGATTCAGTGTAGTTATACAAAGTGTAGAAATTAGAAGAGATCTGATGCAATTATATCAAGACAATGACAAGAAGAGAGATCCGTTGTAATTATACCCAGGGTAATGCAAGAGAAGAGGTCCAGTGAAGTTATACAAAGGGGTGGACAAGAGAAGAAATCCGGTGCTGTTATACCAACGAGTAGACAAAAGAGACATGGTGCAGTTATACCAATGGATAGACATGAGAAGAAATCCGATGAAGTTATATCAAGAGGTAGACATGAGAAAAGATCTGATGCAGTATGGGTAGAGAATCACGTGCAACTTTACCATAGGTAGACAAGAGAAAAAGATCGGTTCAGTTATACCAAGGGGTAGAATTTATTAGGGATCCGTTGCAGTGCTTGCAAACAGTAAGATATTTTGTTACAAGATTCTTGTGGTGAACTTGTATACTATGTTGTCTGCTATTGTACAGAATGTGATGATGAGGTTTAAAATTGTTGTGTTCGCATTATAGATTCGCGTCCACATATTAGAACCGAGTTTCACAAATATCTGAATTGTTGAAAAACTTCTTCGAAAAGCTGTATAATATGACCAGACTTCGTTCAAGTCGTTGTTCTTCATCTATTCAGTCACGAGGGAAATTCACTGGAGTGAAATATTATTATATTTTCTCACAACCCGTCAATAGAGGCACAGGTACTATTATAACCAAGAAATTTCAAATTACTCTTAATAATAAAAGTCATATCACTAAAAAGCTCTAACTGAATCAAAGTTTGAATCCCGACGAAGTTCCAAGATGATGTACGATGACGTCAGATGAATGAAGTATTGTACTGATGTGTCAACAGTTCCTTGTTGAATTTTATGAATCAAGAATAATATTCCGGCTTTAGAACTTCGAATAATTTCCAATAAATGTCTTTGTCCAAGAATTTGATGAAGAGCACTTATATTTCTAGGAAAAATAAATTATTTCAAACAAATATTTCAACTCAACTGGTCACAACACAAAATAACTTTAAGCTCAAAAGGTATGAAATACGACTGACTCAAAACAATAAAAGCATTAGTTTTAAACGCAATTTTCGATGATGTGATGGGGTCACGTTGTTACTTAATTCGAATGTCACAGAAAGCCCATAAGACAATTAACGCGTACGTCATGGACGAAGTTGGTCTTGCCGCACGAATCTTACTATAAAATTCAATAAGATTTTTTTAAATAAAGAAAACGTTGTTTACAACAGAGCTGACGCAATCCAAGAATGGCCTTGATTATGACAAATGATTTTTTTTTCTCTGTGTTTACGAATTCTCAAACAAGAATTAAAAACTAACACAAAAATAATTAAGTTATATATATGTAACAACACCATACATGATATAAAAATCATTACCTAACATAATAATTTGAAATAAATTTATTTTACATGTAAAAATGAATTTCACTTATTAGTAATACAATTTTACTCATATATGCTGGAATTTCATAAATAAGACTTTATTTTGCAATTGAAAACAAAAGTGTATAAAGTTTGTTTTTTTTTTCTTTAAAAAAAACAAACAAAACAACGGAAACTTACCATCTTTTAAAATATTTGAACTGACATTTAACATATAGTCCAGATACGAATGCGCATTCAGAGGGTTGTCCATAGAACTGCTTGTTTTACACAGTATCCAATAAATAACTCTTCTGAAACATTGTAAATTTAAATATAGTGACATGTAGATGAAGTTGAACTCACTTTTTCATACAAGGAATTTTCTGTGGTTGTTTCTTTTCGTTAGTTTGTTTGCTTGGTTTTATTTATTTATTTATTTATTTATTTATTTATTTATTTATTCCGTTGCTATTTTTCTTTATACTTTTGTATTCTTCTTATTATTTTAATGAGCGGTGGTGCTGAGCAGTAAACCACCTTTCAGCACATTACCTCCGGGAATATAGTTTCATAAACTAAAAATCAATTTAGCACCAGAGTGGAATAGGAAGATAAAATTTACTTTCATACATACATCCGGAATGGGCGGAGATTAAGACTTGTACCGAAACTATTCGAGTCATATAATTTACTTTACATTTCTTTTGACACTTAGATGATAGGACTGTTAAAAACTAAGCATGTCATCTAGAAATAGGTGACTTAAAATCCAGAAGCCTCACCATCAAGCAGTTTCAATCATAAGTTTATTCCTCGTGCATTAACATGGCTGATTTTCTGGCTGAAAATAATCAGTGTGGACAGAATATACTTCGACTAGTCTCTCGTGGAAATGCAATTCTGGCAGAATTGCTTCGTTTGTCAGATTTTATTCCACCGGTATTTAGACTTGAAAACTCTCAAGACAAAGCTAAATATGGAGAAATTATCTCCGATTTCAGCTACTTTAAGAATGCGGAGTACTTTGACAACAAAATAGACACTAAAACGGTAATACAAATTAAATAAGTTAGTTGTAGCTAATTTTTTTTTTGTATTTTTTTTTTTACAAGCATTTGAAATGTGTTGCATTTGTACTATTCATTAGCAGACGGGAACTGTGGAAACATGAAAATTTTATTTTGTAAAAAGTGGTCAGTTCTCACATAGTTTGGGACGCTGTATTTTCGCGGTACATAATGTTGTTATAAGTACACATCATAACCGATCTGCTCTTACTGCATTGTTACAAATTGTAAAGTTTCTCTAATTTTCCCTCTATTGCTATAAAAGATATCAGTAAATCCAATCGCGTTAATGTAAATAAAACTATATGGTCATAGAACAATTTATTTTACTATATAGTCTCTACATTTGGTTCTCAGTACTGAACTTCCCACTGTGTGACAATCAATACAAATCATCATGTTAATCTAAAATACCTTCAAAGATGACTTTACAGTGAAGTTCTTGTCAAGGGTTGACCTGCATATTTTTGAGAGGCTGAATTGTAAACAAAACACCATGCAACGGAACACAGATTTCACTTCCGAATCATCACCATGACCTTTTTTACTGAATGTGCACTGTCAGCGAAATTCTTACAGACAACCAAACCATAAGCTCACATTCTAAAGAATAAACAATTGCCATTAAATCCTTACCAAGAATGCCAAAATCTAACTCTTGTATTACCACCAGAGACACGAAAAAGTGATCTAAAAATAGACTGGGACTACATTCGTGGGTACTGAACCGGATTTTGTTAATTGTGTACTGATGCCATATGATGGATGACCCAGATTACCATGCATAGAACAACTCTATATTATTGCAGTATTTACCTGAATTATGTATTGTAGCACGCACATATTATAATAAACACAAATTTAAACTTGGTGATATGATGTAACATCCATGCTTGCACTGGTTGAAAATTTTAACGAAAACAGAGTTTAATGACTAAATTGAATACACTAATGTCAGTTAAGTTGAAATCCATAATATAGTAGTAAAAAATATGCATGTACTTTACAAAAAAGTAATGTTCATTTTTTTTTTGTAAACTTTATAAAAGTTTTGACATTTTAAATGAAAAATGCACTATAGGATATTTGCGTCCTTACTGGCTACAGCTCTACATGCGTAAACAAATGCTAGACAATATGTGTCCAAAATTAATTGGAAAATTCCATTTGCTGCGATAATATAGAGCCCATGATATAGCGTTAGAATATACAACTTTTTTTTCTGACACAGGCCAAGTGCTGCTTCAAAAACGCACAAGCCCAACTCAGTTTTCATAAACCCTGACTCAAAGTTGATGTACAAAAAATTAAATGACAAGTGTTTTTGCTGATATCTTTTTGTTGTTGCCATCTCTCTATTTTATGTCTGTGGTGTTACCTTTTGGGGTATTGAATTACAAGTTAGAACTCCCCTCATGGTTAGTCCTACAATGTAGGACATAGCACATGTTTTTGTTTTGGTGCTATGTCCTACATTGGTGCTAGGGTTACTACCCTAATAATGGCCTTATATAGCCAGTTCCAATATCAATGACATTGAAATGATTAGTCAAAGTTTCTGGAATATCTCACACACTTGGTAGCCTATATCAACACTCATCTACTAATTTATGTGTAAATAATATACTTACTGTGCTGTCTTTATCATGGTGGAATCAAAATACAACACTAGCAAATGGATACATTTCATGTTCCATTGACATATATTTGGATTTGTTGAAATGCTGCGGTAATCAAGGTATGCCAAAATATAAATATGTTTAAGTAGGTTCATGTGGGAGATATGTTTTTTGAATGAAACGAAACATTGCTTATAGTTCCATTAGGTATAATATTTTTTTATTCGTTAAAAAGTAATATTTCAACCTGACCCGATTTTGGCATTCCTGGCTTTCATTGCTTTCCAGTCAACTGAAATGAAGGACAACAAAACTTGAAATTGGGTCCATTTCTTTGGTGAGAATTTAAATTGATTGGAGAAAAGACATCAGGGTAAGTAAAGTCTGACAAAAACATTGTAACTTTACTTTGTAGAAAGTTATTATTATTGGTTGCCAGTTGTGTGTGATATTCTTGAAAGTTTGATTTTCATTGCACAAATAAGCTTCACAGCACCATTAGTCAGGCAGTAAGACCCATCACCCATCCAGAAGAAAAACAACTGGCTGATGGGGCTTACATTGTAGGACAACCCTCAGGGTCAGACTGAGTAAACAACAAACCTTATTGTCAGAACAAGGTTGGGTGGGCATATGAAAAATTTGATGTCTCTAATTCACAAATGAGGGTACATGGAAAGTCTGTGATTCATCTCTTCCAATAGACAGATGATTTTTTTTTATATCCATGACACAAAAGCCAACATGAATCACCTTTGATCATTTGTTTACATGATCAATGGGACATTTTTTGTGTTGTTTGTTTAATTAACTATCAGTTATTTATTTACCAACTATGTTGCCTATACTTTGATCCTTTGTTGACAGAGACCAACAAAACAGTATTCTAATAGCCAGATTTATTCAATTGATGCTCAGTTTTAAAAAAAATCATTACATTCATGTATTTAGGTAGACATGACTCATTTGTCTTTACTCACATGCCATGTCAGAATGACTAACTAAGTGTCATAGGTTTGAACTATCTTTACAGAATAAAATTAGTCTGGTCAATGGGTATGAATGTGTGCTAAAACCTACACTGAAGAATCGAGGGTAAAATTTGGCATAGGAACATCTACTGTTTCAGATATTCTTATGAAAATGGAATTCTTCAGGCATTTGAATGAATTTGTACACAAAAGGTTTTGAATGATTCACTGTATTTTGTTTACTTTCCAGGAATTGCAAGATCTTGATGAAGAATTTAAAGACAATCACATAGAAATTCTGACAAGATTTTTTCAAGCATTTACATGTGTTCACAAATATGTTACGGATCTAAATAGGTATGTATAACAATATTCATTGGTTTCTAAACTTTTTTTTTTAAAAAAATACTAGAATGCCAATAATGTAAAACTCTCAATAACATGGAAATGAATATATCATACTTATTAAAAAAAAATTGCAATTTTTAGTACTAATTTTAATAAAGCTTTACTTTGGTATCAGCTGAAACATGAATTTTAAGTAAACAAAGCAGACATAGTTGGCTTTGTTCAGAAAATTTGATATGAAGAATATTCTTAATAATGGGTTGAAGTTGGAAGGTAAAGTAGACGTTTTATTCAGTCATTAGCAACAAAATAAATAATTCCCAATATTTTATCTTTATTCATGAAGGTTTCTGGAGGATTTAGAAGAGGGTATCTACATTCAGCAGACTTTAGAAAGTGTTCTTTTGAATGATGATGGAAAACAACTTATGGTTAGTAAGCCATTGCAGGCATACATACCTATGATAAACTTGTATCATCTTGCCTTTGTTACCATCAATCTATGGGGTTAATGGATACAATTCATGCAACATTTCATAGGAGCAAATTCAAAGTAATGAAAGCAGTCAAAAGCAAATAAAAAATTTGTTTCTACAGAATCATGCTTCATTAATGTAAATATTAGTTTATTTACAGATTATTCCTGAGTTGGTTCTGACTAGTTTTTCTATTTCATACCAAGAAATGTAGCAATTGATTTGGAACAATAATGATCAAAAACATTGTAAAGTGTATGTTTTAAGGTCTTACATGCCAAGTTTGGTTTTGGCTTGGTTTGGTTTTCTGTTTTATGTCAAGTAAAGTATGTTAGTCAGAGATAATGGCACAGTAGTTAATCCAGGGCATATAGAAAATGGTCATGAGTCCATTGCATTACCTGAATTACTCTGACTCCGACATCACATGTTTGGATGCAAAGAAGAAATATTCTTGAAATTGTTACCTGCCAGAGAGCTCAAAACCAGCAATATTAAGAGCAGACCAACAACTTATTCAATTATTGCATTTTGTAATTGCTGGTCAAAGTCCAGCAGGTTCTGGAAGTTACTTTTAACACTATAAAAATAAATTTGTCATTGCATGTAAGCTTGATATGATGGCTGAAGTTGAGCTCAGAAGGAGCAGATATATTTAGAGTGTGATCCTGTCAATATTTACCAGCAGACAATATGGGTGTGATATATAGAAATCAGGCTAAATCACAGTTGAGATGCATTGTTAGAGCCATTATATTTAAATAGTCATGGTACCTAGGGAAGGCAATTATTAAAAAATATATGTCAGATAAAATTTAATTGTACGGAGTTCATATTAAAATGAAAAGAAAATTCTGAATTGCATCTATAGATGTGTACCCTTCCCTGGGTCCCAGCTCTGTTTTACTGAAATAGCCCTTATTATACAAAACTATGCAAGATAATGTTTTAAAATTGTTATATAAGATATTGTAAGAACAAGAACAAAATTAATTTTCCAGCAAAGCACCATTCAGATGTTTCCTATTTATCCTGCAGTGTGAATCCCTCTTTCTCTATGGAGTGATGCTGCTGGTAATTGACATGAGGATTGATGGTACGGTGAGAGAACGGATGCTGGTTTCTTACTACAGATACAGGTAATATTTGCACAGAAAACTTGTCTTAGGTAATGATGGCATTTGAAACCTGTTTTATTTTATCATGTCAATATTAGTGTTAACTTTGTTCTAAAGGCAAACACTTATCAGAGATGCCAAATGTGCCATCCTACATGTTTGTTCATGACATTTATCAAAACCTGTCAGATGGGGACATCTCAGTGAAGCATGTCTCCAAATATGTTGTGTACTTTCCCTGACTGCCTTCTCATGGTAAATTTTGCAATACCAGATTTCAGCTTCAAAATTTAATTTGAGAACTCTTTTCTTAAAGTATCTCAAGTACACTCCAAGAACAGCATTACAAAAATGCATACCAAAAATAAACACAAATTCAAGCACACATCACTTTAAAAAGTTATGAAGATTGCCAAAGATATTGGTCATCTGCTCTCACTCTTGTTTTCATTTTTTTTTCCTTATGTTTTGTATTGCTATATAGTACAAGTCAAATGGGTCATGTATGCATATTTACACATTTTAAATTAAATTTAAAATTGAACACTAATTTTCTTTAACAAAAGTGTCTATTAATTTTTGAATGATCTGCATCTTAACTGTCATCAAGAAACTTCCCAACAAAAATAGTCAATCTCTTTTACAGCAGTAGCCATGTACTTAAATTTGGGTTAAAATAAAAGCGCATGGAATGAAATCATCAGAGTTAAGAGTGATATAAATTTGTTTATCAGTATGCATATCTTTCATTGTGACATCACAGCACACGACATTCAGGTTTAGGTTGGTTTAGCAGGGTCAGTGTGTTGAAACAATGTTCAGATTCAACAATTGAAAAAGGTGAAAGTTTGACTTGGTCTTTGCTTGGAGCAAAATGACTGATGCACAGCTAATAACTAACAACATAATGACATATGCATGGAAACAACATAATGACACATGCATGGAAACAACATAATGACACATGCATGGAAACAAAAAGAAAATTATTGTAATTGTCTTTGAGTGTTTTTTTAGGAAGTTCACAAAACTGTTAATGTTTTAATACAGGTTACAGGTCCAAACAATCTCATTTGTTGACACCATGTCATTGTATCCTGTGCATTGTGTAAGCTCTCTTGTTGTGATTTTCATGGGCCATTGTCTCTTTAAGATGTTGTAGATGTGTCAGTGAGTGAAGCTGAGTTTATTGTTGTTCAGGGGATTAATGTCATTTTTCAGCACACTGTAGGCTATACATGGTGGCCAGTATTAATGGTGGAGGAAGAAACGGGAAACCACCGACCCACGAGAAGCTACTGGCAAGCTTTCTCACATATCCACTTTGCCAAATCTTAGACTTGAACCCACACAGACAGGGGTAAGATGGCAGTGAGCGCTTTAGACCACTCGGCCTTCGGGGTCCACTAAGCTGAGTGTTTTCATCAGGCAGAATATCATGCCATCATGATGACTTGGATTCATAACTTGTCGGCAGAGAGGAAGAACCTTGAAAAGAATGTCAGTTTACCATATATACTCGTATCAAAGACATATGCAGTGTGCATAGACCTAGATCTACTGTTGCATAACTCAGAAAACCAGTATCAGGGTCTTGTGGTTTGTTAGAAGTAAGCAGTAAAACATACATATATATTCAATTTATAACCAAGTATATATAGTACATCACTAATCTTCCAGCTTAAATGCCAGGGTGAATTGTCTTATTTGTCACAACTTACAGGTTTAGTTCAGCAATGCTTCCAGTTGGAAGAATGAGTGTTGTAAATTGACATCTTGAATGCTTTGAAGAATTATTCATTTCTGCTTTTACAGACCATCATGAGAATGCTTTGATATTATTTGTTTACAAATAAAATTAGTCCTTGACTGTTTGGAAAACTTTTAAATCCATAATTAATGTAGGATAAATGTAAACAAATCAAATTGTGCAGAACAAAAATGAACCTACATGGTATATAATGGACAGATGTAAGAAGTGTAATTTTCTGCTTTAATTATCATCTTATCATCATAATATGGTGTGGACTACATAGCAGATCTAGGCCTTCCTTGCCTCCCAAAGAGGTATTGCAACCATCTTTGCCATAAACAATGGCATGAAAGGGTGTCTGCTTGCTTAGACAGGAAATCAGATGAGAGTAGTGCATGCTTCATGCAAATTATTCCTTTTTTAGTGCATTTCTGCTTTTGGAGTAAATTCATAGAGTTTGTCACTTCCAAAAAGAATACTCATCTTGTTTTCTGCTGTTTACTTACTCCACTTTCATTCATCATACCTCTTCATGCTGTTTGAATAAAGCAATCACTGCAAGCACAACTAGATGCTTTTTGCCATTGTGACTCATCATACTCCTTCATGCTGTTTGAATAAATCAATCACTGCAAGCACAACTAGATGCTTTTTGCCATTGTGACTCATCATACTCCTTCATGCTGTTTGAATAACGCAAACACTGCAAGCACAACTAGATGCTTTTTGCCATTGTGACTCATCATACCCCTTCATTCTGTTTGGATAAGGCAATCAAAATTTCTCTTCCAAGCACAGTCACTCATTGATTTCATAGATGTGTTTTGTTGATGACATATTTTCAAGCATTTTCATGATCAGGAACTTAATGCAACCAAGATCCTGACATCTAACTTCTATTTTTGGATAGAGGATTCACCCCTTTGTCTTCAGCAGAATCTACATCCTTAGGATTTCTTTCTGGTTTGTGATGAGGTGATAATGCTATCTTCCAAACTTTGTCTCTCCTATAGCTATGACTAATCTTGATCACATGATACAATTGGGAAAAATTATGGGGATCATGATTCTGCTGAATCAGAGATTCCCAAGAAGATCCTACCCTCTCCTTTCATGCTGAAAGAAGGCCAAATGTAGGTTTTTTTATTCAAACCAGGAGAGAAAGGATTATGTGTTGGACTGGATCAAGAAGCCTCACCACTCTGAAATTATACAAAGGCAACAGGAAAATTTCTTCTAACAGCAAAATCCCATAAACCCATAAAGCCCACAAATAACTAGGCTCCTCAGTATACTTGCAGAAGGTAACATGTTAAGCAAGCAGAAAACTTTGAAGCACCATTTGTTTACTGTTCAAACCAAGACAGATGTAACATCTTTTCTGGTTTGAGAGGGCTTGATTTGCTAGTTAGTGGACATTCACATGACTGTATCATGTTTGAGTAAGTATTATCAAAGAAACATATTTCACCTTAAATAAATTGGATATTCTTAGAATAACACAATCTGATGCATTGTTTTAAATTTTGCAGTGCCCAGAAGGCTGCCTCAGGAGATTCTAATGTTGATGATGTCTGTAAATTACTTCGAAGCACAGGCTACTCCAGTGCACCAGGAGCTAAAAGACCCGCAAACTACCCAGAATCTTATTTCAGGTTAGTTCAGTACATTCTTGACCTTTTTCCATTGCATTTAAACTGTAAGTCAAGGCTATCCAGGGATAAAAGGGGTGGCAAGGTTATGGGCATTTAAATAGACATAAACAAGTAGCAAGCCATTTTGTATTTCATTGCTGTGGAAACATCAATTCATTTTACTCATATCCAGATTTCTTAAAAAGATAAAAACATGTATCTAAAAATCTTTTCAAATGCATTTGCTTAAATGCATAAATAACTTTCTTTTATCAGTTCCAGTACAACTAATTCTGTTTAATGTGGAGTTGTACATTTCCAGATTCATAAAGAATCACTGTCTGTACATTGTTACCTACATCATGTGTTAAAATTCATTGACTTTGAAGACGAGTATGGGTGGTGGTGGCAGAATTTTGATATTTAGCCAGGAATTATACATGTTTTAGAATTGGTATTCATGTCAATTATTTACATTATATAACTGATTTAAATGATGTGCTTTTAGTGATGGAAGAGGGTTTAGATGGATCCAGCAAAACTAACATTTGCAGTCTGAGAGTCATTTTATTAAAACATACATGTGTTAGTTGAAAATCACTGTTTTAATGATATTTGAATAGCTTTGTCATGCTGTATGTTCTGCATTTATTTATTTATTCTTTTATTTCTTTTTTTCTTGTTTGACTGATTCATTTATATGTTTTCTCCATGATTCTCATTAATTTCCTGAATCTTTCCGTTTTTGAGCTAGACTCTCAGTTCAGCAGGCTCAGGGTCCAGGACTCTCAGTTTAAAAATCTTACTAAGAACTTGGACTAGATCAGGGTTCATCTGAAGGTGGGAATTGAACCCATGTCCTTTCAGTAACAGGTTTAGTGTCTTAACTACAGAATAACCACAGCTACCCTAGATGGTAATCTCATTTGTTAATGACACACTCAGGAGTCAAAGCATGAACATAATCTCTTGTGGTGCCAAGTTAGTTCATATATTCTTTAAGTCTGGGGCTGTGAACAGTTTATAAGTTCTGCAACAGGAGCTAGTTGACAGAGGGCATATTGAGACCCACGAACCAATGATGTTTACATGCCATTAAAGTCATATTTTTTATATGTTGTGTATATCAATATTTTACTAAACTTTTAGTGCATGATTTTTTCTCATTTTTGTATATAAAAAAGCATGGTTGAAATTATAGTTATTATCATTAAGATTTTGCCTACATGACTAGGGCCTATTTTTGGAATATTAAGAGCATAAAATTACACAGGATTTATAAATATATGCTTATGTATGTGATGACAGTTTCTCATTGGCTGATGGGGTTAGGAGGGTTCTAGAAGAATTAAGTTATTTCCCATTGGATGGGCTAGGTCACATGACTAGGCATTTATTGAGTAGTGTGATTTGTCATATGGTGGTATGTTGTGAAATATAATCATAATAAAAGGTGTAAGGAGAAAACTGTATTCAGATCATTACTGTTTTGGAGTCATTCTTATTTCTTGTCTTCTGTTGTAAGTCTGATGACGTGTTTTGTGTTGTACTTTGATATTATTCGAGAAGAAAAATATTTGTTTGGACTGATCAGTGAAAATAGAAATGTTCATTATTTGAAATATAATATTTTTCTGAAACTACTTTGAATTTTTCAGGAGTTTTGGACAGTGCTATTTTGACATCACGATTCTTGTTGGATATTTACAGATTTGAGATTCAAAAATTTATATAGAAATTTTCATCCTTTTGAACTTTAATAGGTCTTTGGATTCACTTCATAATACTATTAGTTCCTCTCACATTTTCTTTTATAACATTGATTATTAAATTGTTAGTTAAGTTCTACAAAACTTGTTGGGTTTGCTTCATTCTGTTACTTTGTGACCATTGATTCGCATCATATACACCTGTCATAAAGTGCAGCATATTATATTTTCATCTGTAGGTTGGTTTCCACACAATATTCTAGTTGTTTACAATCTAAAGTTACCAAACTTTGTTGATGGTTTGCACTTTGGAAAAAGCACGATGATCTGGGGCTTGAAAAAAGCTTTTAAGGACAAATTCATTGTGACCAAAGGAAGAAAAATTATTTCCCCACGGAAACTCAAGATATGATCTAGAGTTTCCAGCTTTTCAGATAGATTACACTTCAAGTAAGTAAGAAAGCTTTGATATTGAGTTGAAAGGTTAAAGGTTAAGGTAACTGGGATAAAGCTGCTTTCTGCAAAGTCCAGTTCTCCAGCATCTACAGTTACAAAACTTTATGGATGGCTTGCAATTGGGGCAAAGAAAAAGTCCCTGTCAAATTTGGGCTTTACAGGTCAAGGTCACTGACTGAAAGAATAAACTTTTGTTCTGCACAATACTTAAAATTCTCTACTATATACAGTTACAAAATGTGTTTGGGGTTTTTTGAGGTTGTTGTTGCTGATAGCTGTAAGGAAACACTTTGTTGATTTCACACTCCATATGTCAAGACCAAAATGGAAAAAGTGTTCTTTACAGTAACTTGAGTTCTTCATCATTGAGAGTTACAAAGCTTATGGATGGTTTCCATTTGCTGTGCAGAAGAATCCTTTTGATTTTGGAATGTCAGAGGTTAGAGGTCACTCCAACTGAAAGCATAGAAAGGGTTTCTGTAAATTTACATCATTTTTACATCAAGAAGACTATGTTGATGACTTGCACTTGGATTAAGGAACAAACATATTTATTTTGGGTCAGAAGGTCATAGGTCAGGGTTACAGTGACTGAAAGAAGAAAAATGGTTTTTGTGCAATAATATTAGTACTGCATTACAAACTTTGTGGATAGCTTGCACTTCAGTAAGGAAGAAGCTTATTTATTTTAGAGTTAAAAGGTCAAAGGTGAGGGTCATTGAGGGACTAAAGAAGAATGGTTTCTGAAGATAAATTTCAGTTTTCTATATGATAGAATATAAAATGCTCAGCAACAGTTAACAATGGAAACTTCATGATACTCGATGTGACAAGTGCCAAAGTGAGCTACATTTTATACAGTTTTTCAAGAAGATTTTAAATTGTATTGCTTTAGTTTTATGTTTTATGGGACAGCAAGACCAGTTGGTTATTAAATATCAATGCAATTGAAGAAAAGGAGGGTGTACAGGCAGTGTTGCTCTAAACAACACTACTATGAATGACTGCATTGCAGGAACTGATTTAAACTCCACTGACCTGTATTCAATTTACATGGTATTACCATATACTGGTTTACTGCAGCATTTTTTTCTACTGTCCTGTTATGTCAGTAATTTCTGTCAGTAAGGAATAGACTGGAATTCTGGATAATCTTGTTATGTCTTCACCGATATTAACAACATATTTTCATTATTCATTGTAAAATTCCAAAAGTTATCCTTTTTTTCACAAAATGGTTGACCACTCCGGTGGCCTAGTGGTTAGAGCACCTGCCTTTAATGCAGGAGGTCATGGGTTTGATCACTAGCTGAGTCATACCAAAGACTTTGTCTTATATGAAAATGGTGCCAGTCTGACATAAAATACAGTTGTTACAGTAGCCATCTTACAAATCTTTTAATTGCTAATCCTCTTGTATGGAAAGCCGTATTTTCAAATATCTCAACTCTTTTTGAAATGGATGACTAGGTCAACAGGGGGTTTTCACCAATAGACTTCTTATGTAACCTAGTTAGTCTTAAATGAAATAGGAGATAAAATTAATGCAATATTTTAGCAAGTATTGTAAATACAAAGTAAAATATGTTTTACAGTAATTGGGGGAATTTTTTGTCTAAAGCCCTATTAAATTTTGACCTTGAAAACTAATCTTCTTCCTCAAACTTGCTATTCTGTTATGAGACTACCTGTCTTTAGAGACCACTTTTGATGTCAGAAGGGGTGGAGTCTCAAGACAGTTTTATTGTTTTACTGTTGGAAAGCATTTATTTTTCCACAGAACAAATAATAAAATGTTTTCAATTATTTTTGTTTGATTTATACTGTATCCTGAAAGTAATTTCCTTCACAGCCGAATTCCAGTTCGAGGAGACTTTGTAGACATGGTAATTGGACGTCTGAGATCAGATGATGTTTACAATCAGATATCAGTGTATCCACTTCCAGAGCATAGGTCTACAGCCCTTGCCACACAAGCCACCATGTTGTATGTCATTCTGTACTTTGATCCAGAGATTCTCCACAATCAGCAAGCCAGAATGAGGGAGATAGTGGACAAACATTTCCCAGATAACTGGGTAAAACTTGTATATTATTGAATGTTATGATAAATGAAGATGGTTTCAGATGATTTCTAAATTTTAAATGAAAAGTTTTTGAGGAATGAAAAAATAATTCTTATGCCTTAGTGGTGTTTTACTCATTGTTCAGCAAGTTATATGACTTTGCTGTCAGAGAAATGGAACTAAAGCATGAAATGAGTCACAATTATGTAGTATTGCCATAAAAATATAAATTCTTTATCAAGTTAAAAGACTGATGGTGTCAGAAAGAATAGAAAATGTTATTCAGAACACTAGAGTATTGAAATTAGGTCACAATGACTGGTCATGCTAAATTTCTCATGATGCATGTACATATGATTTTGCTGGTGATCATGTCAATGAGAAGGAACCCGATACAAAATGTAATACAGGGGATAAGACAGGGTTCCCATGCTACTGGGAAATGGGGGAAAAGGTCAGGAGAAATGATAATTTTTTCTTGAACATGAAATGTCCTTGAATTTTGCAAATACTGATGAAAGGAAAAACCTGGGAATTTCCTGCTACCACTTTAAATTCGAAACAATTATATAATTCTACTGATCATGAAATAAATTTATTGAGATTTGACCAGAATATTCAGATTTTGCAGTAATTTATCTGTGGAGTCAACCCAAATGCTTGGTGGATTAGATTAGATTTGTGTAGTAGACAAGATAAAACTAAGGTGTTGATGAAATTTGATCTGGTACTTGTGACTTGCATTGCTAGTTACACGAGTATATGTATATCACAACCCACATGTTCATGACATCATAAATCCAGTAGTCATGTTTTATCACCCATTTCAAATGTTGTAGAAAAAAATAATAAATATTATAAAAACAAAAAATAAATGCAAAAGAAAACAAAGTCTTCAATATTTATTCCAAGAACAACTAGCAAGGTTTTGTTGTATCACATGACTACAGTTTTGACATGTGCTCTCTGCTTGATGAATCTGACTGGCCAGATTGCTGCGATAGCAACAGGTTTTCTGTTGTTGTTATTGAAATACATACGCTGACAATTATTTGTTCCTTCTGGTTTTTACAAAGGTATCTGACTTTCATTTAATATAATTGAATTGTTGTACAACATGAGAAAGGAGTTTTTTGTTGATATCATGAGACTATTTGACTTCTGATGTCATTGTTTCAGATTTGTGGAGTCATGTGACTAGTTATGCAAAATGGATTACCAGGTCAGGTTTCATCTGTGCTGTAGTTTATTTTAGCCTGTCAGTGGATTAAAGACATATGGATTATAATACTTGCCATTTCTGAGAAAAAAACAACAAACCATTTTCCTACAGATTTGATGCAGGTATGAGTTGATATAACATTACTTAAATTTGCTAGACAGGCTGGTAAGTGACTACCATATGTCACTACCGCACTGAACCAAATCATCATAAAAATTTTAAGTTGTTTGAAAAGTCTTGTTTGGGTTTTCTTGGTACAGATTAACTGAGGGTTAAACTTTTTTTGCTACAAGATAAGATTCTAATATTCTGCATTTATTTTCTTTTCATACTGTGATATGAAAAGTTTAATTTGTATAGCATGCATATATATATATATATATATATATATATATATATATATATATATATATATATATATATATATATATATATATATATATATATATATATATATTGCTCAAGAATCCTTTAGAATTAAATGTTTAAAAGGAAAAAACTTTATGTTCATTATGTTGTTTTCACTTAGCAACATAATGCAGGTCAGCAAAGTAATGTTAGAATTTTTATTTCATACATTGAAATGACTTTGCATGCCAATTTATAGGAATATAGTCAAACTTGTTTCATGTGATACATTTTATGGTTTTGTACATTATCATCTTTTATGACTTAGATGGTTTAGAGCATCTTTAGATTTAGAAAATGCATGTTTTATAATCTAAATGTTTTTTAATACCATTCTGTAATGGTCTTGTCTGAACATTAAAAAAATTAATTTCATCCTGGATAAACCCTGGAAATTACCTGGAAATTTATATTTAGAAAAGCATGGGAACCATGTACAAGACCAAGAAATATAGGTCTTAATGACCTGTTATTGTTTTTAAAATGTAAATTATTCATGAAATGGCTACATATCAAATTAAATAACCCTGCAAGCAATAGTCTCTGTGAAACAATGAAGAAAGAATTTGTTTTGGCTTCACTATGTATGTGTTAGTTTAAGATAGGGTTAACCATATCCATCCATCCATCCATCCATCCATCCATCCATCCATCCATCCATCCATCCATCCATCCATTCATCCTCCCTCCCTCCCTCCCTCCCTCCCTCCCTTTAAGGTCTCATATTTTGGTCACTTTTCAGGTACTGTGGTAGGACATTTGTATTCATTTAATATATTTGTGCTTGTTTTATAGGTAATTAGTGTGTATAGGTGGATTACAGTCAATTTGTTTTGTAGGCAATTAGTGTGTATATGGGGATTACCATCAATTTGTTTTGTAGGTAATTAGTGTGTATATGGGGATTACAGTCAATTTGTTGGATGCTTGGTCACCATACAAAGCAGCAGTCACTGCTCTCAACAACACTCTGGACACAGGAAATGTTAGAGAACTGGTATGTATTACATTTATATAAGTAAATCTTCATAGCAGAGAGTTAGGACAGTTTTGAGAATGTGCAAAATTCAGTATATTTGCAATATAAAGTTTTGCTAATTGATGATCTGGTCTTACATAGTGAATTTTACCTTTATTTTCATACTTGTTTAATAGTAAAATTTTTCCTTATGTTTTATCTCCCTTTGATTTTCTTCATTTTCATTTCAACTAAGACTGATGTTTAATAAAAACCTGAAAGTAAAAACTCCTTAATTTAAAGGTCTGAATTTGAGATAGAACTCTTAATTTGAACTCAATATTAGCCAAATGTAGCATTTTATAACCTAATTGGAGACAAAATTTTGGGTCTTGATATAATAATAATAATAATAATAATAATAATAATAATAATAATAATAATAATAATAATAATAATAATGACTTTATTAAAACATTTAGCTAAGAACTAATCTTCCTTGAAGCCCTCATACAAAGGAATTTATTTATTTTGGCTGTATCTCTGAAGCCCCTGGAGATATTGGGTTTGGAAAAAGGAAATAGAGTAGGCATTTCTAATCTCAACTTTTACTTTTTTCAGCTGTTTGAAGATTTATTTGTGTACATGGTATTAAACTTTTACTAAATAATGAGCAATATACACATACTCTTTCTTGCTTTGTCTCATGCAGCATCAGCAGCAGAGAAACAAAAATCTTTCCTATTGGCAGGGGTATGAAAAATTTAGTAATGTTGACATGTCCTTAATATGTACTGTTAGTAAATGAAATCCAAGATAAAAACATTTTCATTTAGACATGCTCTGGATGAGCTCTGTTATCAAATAAAGTCTGGGAACATTTAGAATGAAATTGTATTTCATTATAGAAAACAGAAACTACACAAGCACTTAGAAATATATTATTTGAGAATATAATTTGCTTACTTGGTGACATTCAAAATTATGATAGAACATGCTGGGATTTTAGCACTGTCATAGGTTTAACAAAACAATAAGACTACCAGACAAATGGTTTCTTGTCATCTGTCTGACATATCCTGTACTAGCAATTTGTTTTGGATTGGAAAATCAAACAGCTTCTAAACTCTAGTTCGAAGTAGTGTGAACTAAACAGTGGTGCTTGTGACAATAGCTGACTTGGTACAGTGCACTCACACACAATATTATTTAAGGATTAGAAGCTGTAAAATCCATTTTCCTGTCAGTGAAAACCATAGTGACAACAAGCAATCACATGCATCACTTTTACTTTCTTCTTGCCAATAAAGATGGCCATGCAGAAGTCTAGGTAGCTTCACACTTGAGGAAGCAATGTTTCCAAATGAGATGATCAAGAGCCTTCTGGATGCTACATAGTACCTGTTATAAATAATGATAATTGTTTTTGTTTCTTAATTCCCTGTTCAATAATTTGTAAAAGATTATAGCCATTCTGCAACACTGAATACAAGATATAATACATTTCATTGGGTATGGATTATTTTAAAGTTAACTACACTGCAGTCAGTGTAGATTTTAAAAAACTGTTGTGAACTTAAAGATGGTGTATCATCTTGAATGTTGTGAACTTAAAGATGGCATATCAACTTGAATGTTGTGAACTTGAAGATGGCATATCAACTTGAATGTTGTGAACTTAAAGATGGCATATCAACTTGAATGTTGTGAACTTGAAGATGGCATATCAACTTGAATGTTGTGAAATTAGAGAGGGCATGTCAGCATGAATATTGTGAAAGTTGGCTTGTCAGCATGAATGTTGTGAACTTGAAGACTACATGTCAACATTAATATTGTGAATGAAGGCATGTCCAGATGAATTTGTGAATTTGTGAACTTAAAGAGAACTTGTCAGCTTGAATATTATGGCTTTAAAGAGGGCATGTCAGCATAAACATTTTTAACTTTTAAAAGGCATGTCATAATGAATAATGTGATTATAAAGAGGGTATGTCAGTGTAAAGATTGTGAACTTAAAGATGGCATGTCAGCTTAAATATTGTTAATTTAAGATGGACATTTTGGAATGAATATTGTCAGTTTAAAGAGGGAATGTCAGCATGAATAGGGGACAAAAATAAATTTAATAGCCGTAATACTTACCCACAGCTGTTTAAGTTTCATTTTGGTAAGTGCACTGTCCATTTGATGTGCATACATCCTCCCATAGAGTGTAAAATTGTCAATATGATGTAATTCCTTGTGTAACTTGCCTTGGCATTGGTATGTTATGTGCAAAACAAACACAGACAGTTCTTTTTCATAGACAACTATTGCATCAGGACATCACAGCGGGGTGGGGCATTTGACAATAGCTATTGGCATAATTAAAATTAGTTTTACCCCTCAATAACTATATTTTAATAGCAGCAGTAGCTTACTAATAGCTGTTGTTTAGCTGAATTTGTCAGTAATTAGGGTTGATTGATGCTCCATTAAACTAGTACAAACAAACAGAGAAAATGGAGAGTACATGCCATTGGTGGAGAGGTCCATTTTATGGAATGTTAGTATTTCTTGGGATCACATGTGACATAATGATTCAACCCAGAGAAAAATGCCTGTACTTTGTTGTGATAATGAGCAGAGATAAAAAGAGGAAAAGGTAATATGGGAATACTAAAATGCTGCTGTAATGATGTCCTCCAAGGAGGATTGATTAAAGTTGGCCCAGGAAGTATCAAAAACTTGAACCTTGTGGGCTGTAAACAATAGCTATTGGTAAGTATTGCAGATTTAAAATTAGATTTGCCCCCCACACACACACACACACACAAACAAACACACAAAAACTACATTTTAACAGACTGTGATTATGACCCCTGTGTCAAAGTTCAAGAGGGCAGAGAGACATAATAAAAAGGCTTTTACATGATAACACTGATAAATGTGATGCTACCTCAATAGAAAATTTTACAACAGTATAAAATTAATAAACATCTCAAGTATTAGCTGCAGCCAAAATATATATACCTTGATGTTTTCATCAATTCTTGAAATATTTACCCATATTATAAAAATGATATATATTTACCAATATTATATAAATGATATGTTTTTTATATAAGATTCAAATAAACTTGTACATAGTACAAGCAATGTACTTTTCATTTTACATGTCTTTACAGAGCTCTCAAGGCCTTGGTCAAATAAAAAAAATTAAATTATGAGATTAAAGTATTTTATTTTTAAACTGGACATATTAAACATTGTATAAAATTTTAATGTTTATTTTCTGTCTTTTTGGCAAATGTCAGTATTCTCAGTTGAACTTTTTTGCATGAAAATATAAAGGATTTGATAAAAGAAATATAAAGTTCTATATAAACTAATGTGATGGTTTAATTATTATTTTTATGTAGATTATATAAAAAATGAAAGGGTACCAAAATGGCTCATAATTTATCAGTAAAGACTATTATACTTTTCACATTTTCTTTTCACTTTTTTGTAAATGTTGATGATTTTGTGCACAAGGTTTGTATAGGCTTTTCCCAAAATATGTGTTATCTTCACTTATTCAGCAATCACTAATTAGCAAACTGCATATGAGAGAGAGAGATCATCTGCTTCCAGGAATAACACTTGTGATTATAATACACTAGCTGATACTTGTAGGCTCATACAAATGTAACAAAAAAAAAGAGTGAAGTCAGCAAGCTTTTTAAATTTTAACAAAATAATTCATTTTTTTAAAAAAACAATATAAAAATAAAAAATAGGACTTAACGATTTGTGAAAATAATAAAAAAATTCATAAATAGATTAAGGTATGGATATATGCAGCCATTTATGCAGTGATAGCTTATATAAATTAATCCTTTAGTGTGTGTGTGTGGGAGGGAGAAAATTGGAGAACTCTTCTGGAACATGGCATAAAGTTGCTATTTTAAACATCTGTGAGTTTAATCACTTTCTCTGTCTGTTTGTCCCTCTCTCCATGTGTGGTGTTATCCATTGTAAACAACTAAGACATAGCTAAATTATTCTCTATATGTATTGGTTTAAAATCAGTACTTATTATTAATAGCTATAAATGTTTATTTGGTTCAAAGTTTTAGAATTTCCTAAGTTAATTATACATAATCCAGGTTGATGTTTTGTAAACATCAGGATCATTTTAGAAGATTA
Source organism: Potamilus streckersoni (assembly GCA_016746295.1). Taxonomy (NCBI): domain Eukaryota; kingdom Metazoa; phylum Mollusca; class Bivalvia; order Unionida; family Unionidae; genus Potamilus; species Potamilus streckersoni. Next base: position 1,625,646 of record JAEAOA010001671.1, on the reverse strand, counting down.
GTTTCCATTAGGTATGGTTTTCTTTTTAAATGCTAATTTTGACCTGATGTCAAGTAGAGAACTGTATAATCTTGCAACTGTGAGGAGTTATTTATTTGTGCTTTAAATTTTTGCATAACCAAGTTGTATGATATTTTGGGCTGGAATCTTTCTTGTTCAAATTATTTAATTCAAGTGAATTTTTACTTTGGAAATATAAAAGTGCTCTGATAAAATTCTTAGATAAAAGACATTCACTGGAATTATATTATGTAATTATATTAATGTGATTCAACAAAAGACTTGTTGTGTCAACAGTCTATAAGCTATAATGGCCTTTAGTTTTTGGATGTCTTTGGGACTTTTCCTTAATTTTTATTCAGGACTTTAAATTACTATGACTTGTGTCTGTAATTCTTGGATTTTGTTTGGATTTAATTTGCAATACTGTAAGCATAGACTCATAAGACTTCTTTAATGTGATTCAGATTAAAATATTATGAATGTGGTCCCAATCTGTTTCATAGTATTTGTAACATGATTTTTGTATTTGAACACAACAAAAATTCAGCACTTTGAAACATATGTAGAGAATATATAGAGAAGTAATTTTATGCTGATTCTGTGTAATACTTTTCATTAGTGGACACTATTTACAACACCACCAATGGGAAACTGAAAGGGCTATACTTGTCTTACACATCTGTATTTTCAGTCAGCCAAGTTCTCTACAAAAGTTGGAAAGTTAAAGCCTGTGTTGGACAAACATCTAAAGGAGGGGGTACTAATTGAAGAGTTTGTGCTGGATAACATTGCTAAGCTGATTAATATCATCAGAGATGGCAATGTTACGCTCCGTTGGCTTATGCTGCATACAACACAACTGTCACCTAGTAAGTAAATTGCCTCATGTTATAAACAACACAACTGTCACCTAGTAAGTCCACTGCCTCATAATACAAACAACACAACTATTACCTAGTAAGTCCACTGCCTCATGGTACACATAACAACTGTCACCTAGTAAGTTCATTACCTCATGTTACACAACACAGCTGTCACCTAGTAAGTCCACAGCCTCATGTTACACACAATACAACTGTCACCTAGTTTGTTCACTGCCCTATGTTTTGTACAACATCTATTATGTCCACTGACATGTGTAACATACAGCACAACTCTGTCACTTAATAAATCCACTGCTTATGTTAAATACAGCACAACTACCACCTAAGTAAGTTCACTGTTATATGCATCACAACTGACACCTTGTAAGCCCACTAGCTCATAGTAATTTCAGCACAAATGTCACCTAAGTAAGTGGCTCATGTTACAAACAACATAACTATCATCTAAATAGTTACTGGCCCATATTACATACAAAATTAATGTCAACTGAGTAAGTTTGCTCGTTCTTTTTAATTTTCAAACAGCTGTCACTCATTGCCATGTGATTCTGAAAGCTGATGTTATTACACTACAACTGTCTCTTGTGTAAGTCTGTTTCAAGTTAATGTAACCAGTGTCATCTAGTAAGTCTCATAGCTCATGTTATATACACCACAGCTGTCACCTAATACATCTGGTGGCTTATGTTAGAAATACTACATCTGTCTTGGATTGTGTTAGATATACCACAGCTGTCACCTGTTAAGTCTAATGGCTGATGTTATAGTCACCAGAACTGTCACATAGAAAGTCATATGGCTCATGTTAGATAACAACAGCTATCAACTTGTAAGTCTCATGACTTATATTAGATAACAACAGCTATCAACTTGTAAGTCTCATGACTTATATTAGATAACAACAGCTATCAACTGGTTAGTCTCATGGCTCATGTTAGATACACCACAGCTGTCACCTAGTAAGTCTCATGGCTTATGTTGGATACACAACAGCTATCAACTTGTAAGTCTCATGACTTATATTAGATAACAACAGCTATCAACTTGTAAGTCTCATGACTTATATTAGATAACAACAGCTATCAACTTGTAAGTCTCATGACTTATATTAGATAACAACAGCTATCAACTGGTTAGTCTCATGGCTCATGTTAGATACACCACAGCTGTCACCTAGTAAGTCTCATTGCTTATGTTGGATACACAACAGCTATCAACTTGTAAGTCTCATGACTTATATTAGATAACAACAGCTATCAACTTGTAAGTCTCATGACTTATATTAGATAACAACAGCTATCAACTGGTTAGTCTCATGGCTCATGTTAGATACACCACAGCTGTCACCTAGTAAGTCTCATGGCTTATGTTGGATACACAACAGCTATCAACTTGTAAGTCTCATGACTTATATTAGATAACAACAGCTATCAACTAGTAAGTCTCATGGCTCATGTTAGATACAGCACAGCTGTCAACTAGTAAGTCTCATGGCTCATGTTAGATACATGACAGCTGTCACCTAGTAAGTCTCATGGCTTATGTTGGATACACAACAGCTATCAACTTGTAAGTCTCATGACTTATATTAGATAACAACAGCTATCAACTAGTAAGTCTCATGGCTCATGTTAGATACAGCACAGCTGTCAACTAGTAAGTCTCATGGCTCATATTAGATAACAACAGCTGTCAACTAGTTAAGTCTCATGGTTCATGTTAGATAACAACAGCTGTCAACTAGTTAATCTCATGGCTTATTTGAGATGCACAACAGCTGTCACCTTGTAAGTCTAATGGCTCATGTTTGATACACTGACGGCTGACACTTAGTGACTCATGTTACTTATGTCACAAATGTGACTTTGAAAATTGGATGGTTTTGGGAGGGGTTTGGGGTGGGGTGGGGTGGGGTAGGGTAAATTCATTTCTCAGCTTAGGATTGGTGTCAAGAGTAACTGGTGGAGGACACTACACCTGTAAACTAGTAAGTCTCATGGCTCATGTTAAATAACAACAGCAGTTATCTCCCAAGTCTCCTAGCTTACATTAGATACACACCTCACCTGTCCACTTATAAATCTCATACCTTTTTTTAAAAACAGACAACTGTCACCTTGCAAGTTTTAGGCATTGTGTTACTACTACAAAACTAAAGTCTGATGTCTCATTTTAAATAAAGCAAACCTGTCATCTAGTCATACATGTAACAGAATAATAAAGGTCAGCAAAGGACAGATCAGGAAATTTTTTAAATTTGGTCTCGAGTTTTTAATTCAAAAGATGGAAGATTTGCATTGTCACAATTTGTAGCATGCAAATGAATAAAATTACAACTCTGTGACAAATTTCTGATTTTTAAAACTAGTTCAGTATGCACATCATCTCTTCACATCAGTCCTTTCAGAGTGGTCAGATGCCATTCATACTGTTGTGATATGTACCACAAGCAGATTTAGCATCTCTGGAGGTCATTGTCTGGATTTTATTTGTGGCAGTCTGCTGGTAAATTGTAAACAATACAAGCCTTTGTTGCTGATATCAAATTGACTTATGCTGCCAGAGTAAAGGGCTAATATCTAATGCAGTCATAATCCATAATCCTTTCCAAATTACTACTGATCACACATAGCATAATCCATTATTTTAGATTGTTGTGTATTGAATTAGCATTTCAAATATGTGTTTGCAGTCTCCAGATCACAGGAAGCCTTTTCCTGAAATATGCTTTACTGAAGCAAGCTGTAAAAGAAACATGAAAAAGTGTTTATTCAAAATTTTTTTAAAAAAAATGATAATTACGAGTATGCAGGAGATCTTATTGAGGGACTTGAAGGGTGGAAGGTTCAAATGTATGCCTAGTAAATCTGCTTGTATATGATTGATACAACACAGCTGTCACCTAGTTAGTCCCTTGGCTTGTGTTAGATGTAAGCTGTTGCCTTTTTAAGTCTGACATTTCATTGGTATTGTATTCCTTTTGCATATGATGTTACTGTTGCCTTTCAAGCCTAACATTTCATGTTACTTACTGGCATATGATGTAACTATTTAAGTCTGACATTTCATGCTACTTACTGGCATATGATGTAACTGTTTAAGTCTGACATTTCATGTTACTTATGGCATATGATGTAACTGTTTAAGTCTGACATTTCATGTTACTGGCATATGATGTAACTGTTTAAGTCTGACATTTAATGTTACTGGCATATGATGTAACTATTTAAGTCTGACATTTCATGTTACTTATGGCATATGATGTAACTGTTTAAGTCTGACATTTCATGTTACTGGCATATGATGTAACTGTTTAAGTCTGACATTTCATGTTACTTATGGCATATGATGTAACTATTTAAGTCTGACATTTCATGTTACTTATGGCATATGATGTAACTGTTTAAGTCTGACATTTCATGTTACTGGCATATGATATAACTGTTTAAGTCTGACATTTCATGTTACTTACTGGCATATGGTGTAACTGTTTAAGTCTGACATTTCATGTTGCTTACTGGAATATGATAAATAGATGATGGTAGCCATCTTGAAAGTCTTTTTCTTGGTACTTGTCTTGCTTAAACTGCTTGTTCAATATTGACACAGAGTTAAACATATGCTGATAGTACTGTAGAAGTAATGTATACATGAAACATGACCTTGGCTGGCATATTGATATGTCCTTTTTCATGGCTTTGATTACCCTGAATGATTATGTTGTCTTTTGCATGGGTGTGATTTACCCTGAATGATTATGTTGTCTTTTGCATGGGTGTGATTTACCCTGAATGAGCATGTTGTCTTTTGCATAGGTGTGAGTTACCCTGAATGAGTATATATAAAACAGCAGCTGTGTTCAAGTTACACAAGATTTTTGTCATCAGCATGTGTAATATTTCTGAATTAGCATACAGCTAAAACAGAAGCTGTTGTTTAGTTACAAATGATTTTTGTCATGAGCATGTGTGTAATTTACTTTTTGTAACAACAGCTTTCTTCAGGTTGCATATGATTTTTCAAAACATTTCTACAGATCAAATTGAATACTTCCAGCCAGTTGGAACCATCACAAAAAATGTATTTACCCTTATTTCACACACTCAAAGAAGTCAACAGACACACATACACACACAGATCTGTTGTAGTATAATGCATCAGCAGATGAGGGTCAATCGATGTTTTTCACTCAAACTTCATGATTAGGATAAATAGCTTAGAGCTTAACCTTAACTTGAAATTCCTCAACTGGAGTACACAAATTCAGATCAAACTCATCTATAAAGCAGAACTCATCAACTTGAGTACACAAATTCAAATCAGACTCAAGTTTCACAAAAATCCTCAATTTAAGTACGCAAATTTAAATCAGACCCATTATAAGCAGAACTCCTCAACTTGAGTGCACAAATTCAAATCAGACTCAGTATTCACAAAAATCAACAACTTGAGCACATAAATTTAAATAAGACACTTATTCAAAAAAAATCAATTTGAGTACACAAATTCAGATCAGACTCATTGTATGCAGAATTCCTCAATTTGAGTTCACTAATTCAAATCAGACTCAGTATTCACAAAAATCCACAATTTGAGTGCACAAATTTAAATCAGATCCATTATAAGCAGAACTCTTCAATTTGAGTACACAATTTAAAATCAGACTCAGTATTCACAAAAATCCTCAATTTGAGTACACAAATTTAAATAAGACCACTTATTCACCCCCCCACAACTTGAGTACACAAATTCATTTCAGACCAGTTATTCACAAAACTCATAAACTTGAGTACAGTAGTCCCCCTCTTGAACGACCCCCCCTCACCAGCGGCCACCTGCTTCTTGCGGCCAGAATCTGAAGGCACCGACAAATTTGTGTTCAAAATTGCCCCTCACGAAAGGCCACCTGGCTAACGCGACCAGCGGCCAGCATATTTTTGCACAAATATAAAATTTACCCCTCACAAGTGGCCGCATTTTATTTTGTAAGAAGTATCTAGATTAATTTTTTTTCTAATTGTGTTAAGTAATCGGATTTCTGTTTCCCGATGTCAGGTTTTCGTTCTTCAAAAAAGTGTTCTACATGTACCCCTAAGATTAATATTAGATCCTTTACACCTTACGAGAAGCCACCTTTATTTCATAAAGCGGAGAAAGACTCAAATTTTAATCCAGACATAAAGGTAATCCATCTATCTGTACTGCGTGTTATCCTAGATATCTGGTTTATCCACAGATAATTGTTAAGATTACACTTATTAATAGTAGTAACATCGGAGAAGTGGCAATATTGACGTACAAAACAAAAGTCTGAGCGGAAAATGGTTTGATAGCCTTTGTGGCTTCCCTTCACAAGATGTTGAGCTTGTTAACTTACATAATTAGCGGCTATTACGCAACAACTGTAAAGTTTATAAATCTTAACGGCCACGAGGTGCTATTGTTCAGATCAAATCAGCGTACGTATCCAAGGCGTTTTTCACACTTAGAGTAATATATATATATATATATAAACAATAGGGTACCAGACTGCGACTAATGAATCACGTGATAATCGCTGCCTTTAAAAAAATATGGCACCTTGTTTAAATGCAGAAAAAAAATTGCTTCATCCGTCTGGTAGTTGTAACATTGATGATTATAACTGAATGTAAGGTCAAGATTACACAGTCAGCATTGGCTAAAAATAGAAACAGTGTACTAGACAAAGACTGAAAAATCACGTGACAACACAACTTGTTGCTTCTTTACGAAGAAAGTATGTCGTCCGCTCAACAAATGTGTCGTCTGCATAATTAAATCGCATACAGTTAGCAACATCTGAATAACTCATTACCAAACATTAACATGTCATCACGTAAACGAAGATGATTTTTTCAGAAAACGTCGGTTATTATATATAGTCTACGATATCGGGTGAGGTGGGGAGGAGGGCTGGTCAAACAAATTTAGGTTAGAAAAGACTCGAATAAAACAATTTTATGTTGAAAAGACTCAAATAAATAACATTGTAACCGATAAGTTATTTAGCAGCAGTGGGAAAATGGAGCAAATGGATAGATAATTGCGTATGTACCAAGATTCAAATGATGTTTTTGTATGGTTCTGCTATGTGCAATACAACACCCGCTCACATATTGTGCTTTTGCCAAGAATAAGAACTATTAATGCATACTCAGTTGAAATAAGTCAACTATTATAGCACAAGAACCGTTTAATATTTAATGTTGCTTTTAAACGAAGATATTTAATGCTTTGAAAAATGAAGCTTTCTTACTATGTACATATACTTCTCACAAAAAATTTAGTCCCCCTCTGGAAAGGCCACCCGCCTTATAAGGCCACTTAAGGGGTGGCCGTATAAGAGGGGGACTACTGTACATAAATTCAAATCAGACCCCTTTTATGCAAGACATTAGATTTGTGACTTGCTGATGTCTATATGTAAGGCATAAGAATTGTGACATGATGTCTACATGCAAGGTATAAGAATTGTGACATGATGTCTACATGCAAGGTATAAGAATTGTGACATGATGTCTACATGCAAGGTATAAGAATTGTGACTTGCTGATATCTGTATTCAAGGCATAGTGATTTGCTGATGTCTAATTGCAATGCATAGAAATCGTGACTTGCTAGTGTCTAATTGCAATGCATAGGAATCGTGACTTGGTGATGTCTACATGCAAGGCATAATAATTGTGACTTACTAATGTCTACATGCAAGGCATAGGAATTGTGATTTGCTGATGTCTACATGCAAGGCATAGAAATTGTGATTTGCTGATGTCTACATGCAAGGCAAAGGAATTGTGATTTGCTGATGTCTATATGCAAGGCATTATATTGTTGACATGTTTATGTGTATAATTTCAAATGGATACTTTTTTAAATTAAAATCCAGCTAATGTGTGATACATTGCAGAGGAATAATTTGAATTATAAGAGTGCACTATTGTTGAGTGAGAATTGCTTATTAATGTCACATCAACAAATGAAAGATTATTTCAAGCATGCAATTGGAGTCGGTTGTCCTGAGATTGTATGTGCAGTATTTGTGCCTGAACCCTTCATGTTGTGAGTTCAGCAAAAAATCCACTGTGAAGAACTTTGTGATTACAGAGTCAGGGCATTATGGGACATTAGTTCTGAGTCTACAGACTTTTCAGCAAGACTGCAAGGCAGTCTGCAGTGTTTTTTCGGCTGGGCTGCAGTATAGTATAAAGACTTTTCAGCTGGGCTGTAATATAGTAAAAAGACTGTCAGCTGGGCTGTAAGAACTGCAATGCATTTGAAAGATTTTTCAGATGGGCTGTAAGGGCTGCAATAAAGTCTAAAGACTTTTAAGATGGGCTGCAAGGTAGTCTGCAGAATTGTCAGCTGGGCTACAAGGAAGTAGGATTACTACTGTGGTATTCCCATATTATTTAGACAAGTAAATATTAATGATATCATTTTTAAGTTTTACAGTGCAGCAAAATGTTTTAGATTATACCATGCCATGGCAAGTAGGATCTTAAGTATAGAAAGCTGATATTATTTACTCATGGCAAACTAGCATTATTTAGTAAACATTGTATATTTTCTTATTTTTGTCTTCAGGTGCGGAAATGAACAAGCGGTGTAAGATGCTGAGGGACCAGGTCTTAGCAGACAGCAAGTATGACCCTCTAGCAGTTTTTGAGTTGCTGTTAAACACAGCTCATTTTGAATTCAAGCTGAAAGAGGTATGTTAGAGTCCTAATGATGTGTTCTGCATTCAAAATCTGAGACAGTTTTTCACATTCTCAGTCTGTTTTCAACAAATTTTATGCAGCCATTCATATATAGAGCAGCACCTTTTTTCAGAAGTTAAATGCACCTCTCTCTCAATAACTCGCACATAGTGGGGTTCCAAAACATGGACTGCACTATAAGTGAGGGCATGAGGTACTGAGAGATATCCCACAAAAAACAAAGAGATATGGCACTCCGGCTAGACATGGAGAATACTGTGGGTTGGGGTGGGGGAGAACTGGGCAGTTTAATACTCATTTTATAACCTCATTAAGAATAATTGTCAGTAAGCACTTTCATGTGTGCTGAAACATTTGTGTGTTGCCTCACTGCTTTTTTGTTATTGATTTGTCTGGTTCCTTGCTTGGTATGCAAATAACTGAATGTGAAGCAGGAGTTACAAAGCGTGGAACCAGACTAAGTGTTGTTACATCACCAGACAAGATTCTTTTTTTAAAAAACACTAGTGTTCACTTATTGATGTCATTTCATTTGAAGTAATAGTGAAATTTCTTCACATCCTGGAGGATATCTCTTAGTGCCAACTCAGGAATTTTCTTAAACTTGTTGCTACACTATGATGTGTATCTGTGAAACAGAGCTCTTTATTTTTCAAAAAACAATCAGCACTTAGATTCTGAGAGAAACATTTGTGGACGTCACTGCTATAGTAGAATGACACAGTTCACATTTAAATGCAAGAAGGCACATTTCATTTATGATCATTACACTTAAACAAAACTTAAAGAGAGAACTAAATTAAATTGGTGCTGAACTTACATCCATTATGGCTGCCATAGTTGCTCTTATGAAAGTATTGTTATTGCCACTCCTTACTGGAAGGTTATACTGAGATGGGATTTTAATAAGAAGACTTTGTCTTGAAAATCATGTTATAGATTCTTATTATAAATGGCTTTCAGCAGAATTTTTACAGTCTAGTTTGTCCTAAATGAAAATGATGTTGATCTGACATCAAATATGACATCCAACATGGTGGCCACCTCTTAGTCTTGTTAGTGTTTCATATTCACATGGTTTATCACCAAAAGAATCAAACAATATCTAGTTGACCCTAGATGAAAATAATACTGATCTAACATTCAATCATCAGTTAATTTAAAGATTATGTTTATTGCTTAAAATTATTAGAGATACATTCAACATCCAGGAGTAAAAAAAAAGAAATGGCCTTACCTTGAATTCTTGGAAATTTATTTAAATATGTATAGCATCAGTAGATTTATTTAACTCTTATTTAACAGTATATATTTGGTTTTACTCTGAGAGCATCAGTAGATTCATTTAACTCTTATTTAACACTATATGCTTGGTTTTACTCTGAGAGCATCAGTAGATTCATTTACTTCTTATTTAACAGTATATGCTTGGTTTTACTCTGAGAGTATCAGTAGATTCATTTATCTCTTATTTAACAGTATATACATGGTTTTACTCTGTGAGCATCAGTAGATTCATTTACCTCTTATTTAACAATATGTACTTGGTTTTACTCTGTGAGCATCAGTAGATTTATTTAACTCTTTTTTAACAGTATATGCTTGGTTTTACTCTGAGAGCATCAGTAGATTCATTTATCTCTTATTTAACAGTATATGCTTGATTTTACTCTGTGAGCATCAGTAGATTTATTTAACTCTTTTTTAACAGTATATGCTTGGTTTTAATCTGTGAGCATCAGTAGATTCATTTAACTCTTTTTTAACAGTATATGCTTGGTTTTACTCTGAGAGCATCAGTAGATTCATTTAACTCTTATTTAACAATATATGCTTGGTTTTACTCTGTGAGCATCAGTAGATTTATTTAACTCTTATTTAACAGTATATACTTGGTTTTACTCTGTGAGCATCAGTAGATTTATTTACCTCTTATTTAACAGTATATGCTTGGTTTTACTCTGTGAGCATCAGTAGATTCATTTAACTCTTATTTAACAGTATATACTTGGTTTTACTCTGTGAGCATCAGTAGATTTATTTAACTCTTATTTAAAAGTATATGCTTGGTTTTACTCTGAGAGAATCAATAGATTTATTTAACTATTATTTAACAGTATATGCTTGGTTTTACTCTGTGAGCATCAGTAGATTTATTTAACTCTTATTTAACAGTATATGCTTGGTTTTACTCTGTGAGCATCAGTAGATTCATTTAACTCTTATTTAACAGTATATACTTGGTTTTACTCTGTGAGCATCAGTAGATTTATTTAACTCTTATTTAAAAGTATATGCTTGGTTTTACTCTGAGAGAATCAGTAGATTTATTTAACTCTTATTTAACAGTATATGCTTGGTTTTACTCTGAGAGTATTAGTAGATTCATTTATCTCTTATTTAACAGTATATACATGGTTTTACTCTGTGAGCATCAGTAGATTCATTTACCTCTTATTTAACAGTATATGCTTGGTTTTAATCTGTGAGCATCAATCAGTAGATTCATTTAACTCTTTTTTAACAGTATATGCTTGGTTTTACTCTGAGAGCATCAGTAGATTCATTTACTTCTTATTTAACAGTATATGCTTGATTTTACTCTGTGAGCATCAGTAGATTTATTTAACTCTTATTTAAAAGTATATGCTTGGTTTTACTCTGTGAGCATCAGTAGATTCATTTAACTCTTATTTAACAGTATATGCTTGGTTTTACCCTGTGAGCATCAGTAGATTTATTTAACTCTTATTTAACAATATGTACTTGGTTTTACTCTGAGAGCATCAGTAGATTCATTTACTTCTTATTTAACAGTATATGCTTGGTTTTACTCTGTGAGCATCAGTAGATTTATTTAACTCTTATTTAACAGTATATGCTTGGTTTTACTCTGTGAGCATCAGTAGATTCATTTAACTCTTATTTAACAGTATATGCTTGGTTTTACTCTGAGCATCAGTAGATTTCTTTAACTCTTATTTAAAAGTATATGCTTGGTTTTACTCTGAGAGAATCAGTAGATTTATTTAACTCTTATTTAACAGTATATGTTTGGTTTTACTCTGTGAGCATCAGTAGATTTATTTAACTCTTATTTAACAGTATATGCTTGGTTTTACTCTGAGCATCAGTAGATTTATTTAACTCTTATTTAAAAGTATATGCTTGGTTTTACTCTGAGAGAATCAGTAGATTTATTTAACTCTTATTTAACAGTATATGTTTGGTTTTACTCTGTGAGCATCAGTAGATTTATTTAACTCTTATTTAACAGTATATGCTTGGTTTTACTCTGAGAGCATCAGTAGATTCATTTACTTCTTATTTAACAGTATATGCTTGGTTTTACTCTGAGAGTATCAGTAGATTCATTTAACTCTTATTTAACAGTATATACTTGGTTTTACTCTGAGAGTATCAGTAGTTTCATTTAACTCTTGTTTAACAGTATATTCTTAGATTTACTCTGTGAGCATCAGTAGATTTATTTAACTCTTATTTAAAAGTATATGCTTGGTTTTACTCTGAGAGCATCAGTAGATTTATTTAACTCTTATTTAACAGTATATGCTTGGTTTTACTCTGTGAGCATCAGTAGATTCATTTAACTCTTATTTAACAGTATATGCTTGGTTTTACTTTGAGAGCATCAGTAGATTTATTTAACTCTTATTTAACAATATGTACTTGGTTTTCCTCTGAGAGTATCAGTAGATTCATTTAACTCTTATTTAACAGTATATACTTGGTTTTACTCTGAGAGTATCAGTAGATTCATTTAACTCTTATTTAACAGTATATGCTTGGTTTTACCCTGTGAGCATCAGTAGATTTATTTAACTCTTATTTAACAGTATATGCTTGGATTTACTCTGTGAGCATCAGTAGATTTATTTAACTCTTATTTAACAGTATATTCTTAGTTTTACTCTGTGAGCATCAGTAGATTTATTTAACTTTTATTTAACAGTATATGCTTGGTTTTATTCTGAGAGCATCAGTAGATTTATTTAACTCTTATTTAACAGTATATGCTTGTACTCTGAGAGCATCAGTAGATTTATTTAACTCTTATTTAACAGTATATGCTTGGTTTTACTCTCTGAGCATCAGTAGATTTATTTAACTCTTATTTAACAGTATATACTTGGTTTTACTCTGAGAGCATCAGTAGGTTCATTTAACTCTTATTTAACAGTATATGCTTGGTTTTACTCTGTCAGCATCAGTAGATTTATTTAACTCTTATTTAACAGTATATGCATGGTTTTACTCTCTGAGCATCAGTAGATTTATTTAACTCTTATTAAACAATATGTACTTGGTTTTACTCTGAGAGTATCAGTAGATTCATTTAACACTTATTTAACAGTATATACTTGGTTTTACTCTGAGAGTATCAGTAGATTAATTTAACTCTTATTTAACAGTATATATTTGGTTTTACTCTGAGAGCATCAGTAGATTCATTTAACTCTTATTTAACAGTATATGCTTGGTTTTACTCTGAGAGCATCAGTAGATTCATTTAACTCTTATTTAACAGTATATGCTTGGTTTTACTCTGTGAGCATCAGTAGATTTATTTAACTCTTATTTAACAGTATATGATTGGTTTTACTCTGTGAGCATTAGTAGATTCATTTAACTCTTATTTAACAGTATATGCTTGGTTTTACTCTGTGAGCATCAGTAGATTTATTTAACTCTTATTTAACAGTATATGATTGGTTTTACTCTGTGAGCATCAGTAGATTCATTTAACTCTTATTTAACAATATGTACTTGGTTTTAATCTGAGAGCATCAGTAGATTCATTTAACTCTTATTTAACAATATGTACTTGGTTTTAATCTGAGAGTATCAGTAGATTCATTTAACTCTTATTTAACAGTATATGCTTGGTTTTACTCTGAGAGCATCAGTAGATTCATTTAACTCTTATTTAACAGTATATGCTTGGTTTTACTCTGAGAGCATCAGTAGATTCATTTAACTCTTATTTAACAGTATATGATTGGTTTTACTCTGTGAGCATTAGTAGATTCATTTAACTCTTATTTAACAGTATATGCTTGGTTTTACTCTGTGAGCATCAGTAGATTTATTTAACTCTTATTTAACAGTATATGCTTGGTTTTACTCTGTGAGCATCAGTAGATTCATTTAACTCTTATTTAACAATATGTACTTGGTTTTACTCTGAGAGTATCAGTAGATTCATTTAACTCTTATTTAACAGTATATGCTTGGTTTTACTCTGAGAGCATCAGTAGATTCATTTAACTCTTATTTAACAGTATATGCTTGGTTTTACTCTGAGAGTATCAGTAGATTCATTTAACTCTTTTTTAACAGTATATGCTTGGTTTTATTTAACTCTTATTTAACAGTATATCCTTGGTTTTACTCTGAAAGCATCAGTAGATTTTTTTTAACTCTTATTTAACAGTATATGCTTGGTTTTACTCTGAGAGTATCAGTAGATTCATTTAACTCTTATTTAACAGTATATACTTGGTTTTACTCTGAGAGTATCAGTAGATTCATTTAACTCTTATTTAACAGTATATGCTTGGTTTTACTCTGTGAGCATCAGTAGATTTATTTAACTCTTATTTAACAGTATATACTTGGTTTTACTCTGTGAGCATCAGTAGATTTATTTAACTCTTATTTAAAAGTATATGCTTGGTTTTACTCTGAGAGCATCGGTAGATATATTTAACTCTTATTTAACAGTATATCCTTGATTTTACTCTGTGAGCATCAGTAGATTCATTTAACTCTTTTTTAACAATATGTACTTGGTTTTACTCTGAGAACATCAGTAGATTCATTTTCCTCTTATTTAACAGTATATGCTTGGTTTTACTATGTGAGCATCAGTAGATTTATTTAACTCTTATTTAACAGTATATGCTTGGTTTTACTCTGAGAGCATCGGTAGATTTAATTAACTCTTAATTAACAATATGTACTTGGTTTTACTCTGAGAGTATCAGTAGATTCATTTAACTCTTATTTAACAGTATATACTTGGTTTTACTCTGAGAGTATCGGTAGATTCATTTAACTCTTATTTAACAGTATATACTTGGTTTTACTCTGAGAGCATCAGTAGATTCATTTAACTCTTATTTAACAGTATATGCTTGGTTTTACTCTGAGAACATCAGTAGATTCATTTAACTCTTATTTGAGAATATATACTTGGTTTTACTCTGAGAGTATCAGTAGATTCATTTAACTCTTATTTAACAATATGTACTTGGTTTTAATCTGAGAGCATCAGTAGATTCATTTTCCTCTTATTTAACAGTATATGCTTGGTTTTACTATGTGAGCATCAGTAGATTTATTTAACTCTTATTTAACAGTATATGCTTGGTTTTACTCTGAGAGCATCGGTAGATTTATTTAACTCTTATTTAACAATATGTACTTGGTTTTACTCTGAGAGTATCAGTAGATTCATTTAACTCTTATTTAACAGTATATACTTGGTTTTACTCTGAGAGTATCGGTAGATTCATTTAACTCTTATTTAACAGTATATACTAGGTTTTACTCTGAGAGCATCAGTAGATTCATTTAACTCTTATTTAACAGTACATGCTTGGTTTTACTCTGTGAGCATCAGTAGATTCATTTAACACTTTTTTACCAGTATATGCTTGGTTTTACTCTGAGCATAAGTAGATTCATTTAACTCTTTAACAGTATATGCTTGGTTTTACTCTGTGAGGATCAGTAGATTCATTTAACTCTTATTTAACAATATGTACTTGGTTTTACTCTGAAAGCATCAGTAGATTCATTTAACTCTTATTTGACAATATATACTTGGTTTTACTCTGAGAGCATCAGTAGATTCATTTAACTCTTATTTGACAAAATATACTTGGTTTTACTCTGAGAGCATAAGTAGATTCATTTAACTCTTATTTAACAGTATATGCTTGGTTTTATTCTGAGAGCATCAGTAGATTCATTTAACTCTTTAACAGTATATGCTTGGTTTTACTCTGTGAGCATCAGTAGATTCATTTAACTCTTATTTAACAGTATGTACTTGGTTTTACTCTGAGAGCATCAGTAGATTCATTTAACTCTCATTTAACAGTATATACTTGGTTTTACTCTGTGAGCATCAGTAGATTCATTTAACTCTCATTTAACAGTATATACTTGGTTTTACTCTGAGAGCATCAGTAGATTCATTTAACTCTTATTTAACAGTATATACTTGGTTTTACTCTGTGAGCATCAGTAGATTCATTTAACTCTTATTTAACAATATGTACTTGGTTTTAATCTGAGAGCATCAGTAGATTCATTTAACTCTTATTTAACAATATGTACTTGGTTTTACTCTGTGAGCATCAGTAGATTTATTTAACTCTTATTTAACAGTATATGCTTGGTTTTACTCTGTGAGCATCAGTAGATTTATTTAACTCTTATTTAACAGTATATGATTGGTTTTACTCTGTGAGCATTAGTAGATTCATTTAACTCTTATTTAACAGTATATGCTTGGTTTTACTCTGTGAGCATCAGTAGATTTATTTAACTCTTATTTAACAGTATATGATTGGTTTTACTCTGTGAGCATCAGTAGATTCATTTAACTCTTATTTAACAATATGTACTTGGTTTTAATCTGAGAGCATCAGTAGATTCATTTAACTCTTATTTAACAATATGTACTTGGTTTTAATCTGAGAGTATCAGTAGATTCATTTAACTCTTATTTAACAGTATATACTTGGTTTTACTCTGAGAGCATCAGTAGATTCATTTAACTCTTATTTAACAGTATATGCTTGGTTTTACTCTAAGAGCATCAGTAGATTCATTTAACTCTTATTTAACAGTATATGATTGGTTTTACTCTGTGAGCATTAGTAGATTCATTTAACTCTTATTTAACAGTATATGCTTGGTTTTACTCTGTGAGCATCAGTAGATTTATTTAACTCTTATTTAACAGTATATGCTTGGTTTTACTCTGTGAGCATCAGTAGATTCATTTAACTCTTATTTAACAATATGTACTTGGTTTTACTCTGAGAGTATCAGTAGATTCATTTAACTCTTATTTAACAGTATATGCTTGGTTTTACTCTGAGAGCATCAGTAGATTCATTTAACTCTTATTTAACAGTATATGCTTGGTTTTACTCTGAGAGTATCAGTAGATTCATTTAACTCTTTTTTAACAGTATATGCTTGGTTTTATTTAACTCTTATTTAACAGTATATCCTTGGTTTTACTCTGAAAGCATCAGTAGATTTTTTTAACTCTTATTTAACAGTATATGCTTGGTTTTACTCTGAGAGTATCAGTAGATTCATTTAACTCTTATTTAACAGTATATACTTGGTTTTACTCTGAGAGTATCAGTAGATTCATTTAACTCTTATTTAACAGTATATGCTTGGTTTTACTCTGTGAGCATCAGTAGATTTATTTAACTCTTATTTAACAGTATATACTTGGTTTTACTCTGTGAGCATCAGTAGATTTATTTAACTCTTATTTAAAAGTATATGCTTGGTTTTACTCTGAGAGCATCGGTAGATATATTTAACTCTTATTTAACAGTATATCCTTGATTTTACTCTGTGAGCATCAGTAGATTCATTTAACTCTTATTTAACAATATGTACTTGGTTTTACTCTGAGAGCATCAGTAGATTCATTTTCCTCTTATTTAACAGTATATGCTTGGTTTTACTATGTGAGCATCAGTAGATTTATTTAACTCTTATTTAACAGTATATGCTTGGTTTTACTCTGAGAGCATCGGTAGATTTAATTAACTCTTATTTAACAATATGTACTTGGTTTTACTCTGAGAGTATCAGTAGATTCATTTAACTCTTTTTTAACAGTATATACTTGGTTTTACTCTGAGAGTATCGGTAGATTCATTTAACTCTTATTTAACAGTATATACTTGGTTTTACTCTGAGAGCATCAGTAGATTCATTTAACTCTTATTTAACAGTATATGCTTGGTTTTACTCTGAGAGCATCAGTAGATTCATTTAACTCTTATTTGAGAATATATACTTGGTTTTACTCTGAGAGTATCAGTAGATTCATTTAACTCTTATTTAACAATATGTACTTGGTTTTAATCTGAGAGCATCAGTAGATTCATTTTCCTCTTATTTAACAGTATATGCTTGGTTTTACTATGTGAGCATCAGTAGATTTATTTAACTCTTATTTAACAGTATATGCTTGGTTTTACTCTGAGAGCATCGGTAGATTTATTTAACTCTTATTTAACAATATGTACTTGGTTTTACTCTGAGAGTATCAGTAGATTCATTTAACTCTTATTTAACAGTATATACTTGGTTTTACTCTGAGAGTATCGGTAGATTCATTTAACTCTTATTTAACAGTATATACTAGGTTTTACTCTGAGAGCATCAGTAGATTCATTTAACTCTTATTTAACAGTATATGCTTGGTTTTACTCTGTGAGCATCAGTAGATTCATTTAACACTTTTTTACCAGTATATGCTTGGTTTTACTCTGAGCATAAGTAGATTCATTTAACTCTTTAACAGTATATGCTTGGTTTTACTCTGTGAGGATCAGTAGATTCATTTAACTCTTATTTAACAATATGTACTTGGTTTTACTCTGAGAGCATCAGTAGATTCATTTAACTCTTATTTGACAATATATACTTGGTTTTACTCTGAGAGCATCAGTAGATTTATTTAACTCTTATTTGACAAAATATACTTGGTTTTACTCTGAGAGCATAAGTAGATTCATTTAACTCTTATTTAACAGTATATGCTTGGTTTTATTCTGAGAGCATCAGTAGATTCATTTAACTCTTTAACAGTATATGCTTGGTTTTACTCTGTGAGCATCAGTAGATTCATTTAACTCTTATTTAACAGTATGTACTTGGTTTTACTCTGAGAGCATCAGTAGATTCATTTAACTCTCATTTATCAGTATATACTTGGTTTTACTCTGTGAGCATCAGTAGATTCATTTAACTCTCATTTAACAGTATATACTTGGTTTTACTCTGAGAGCATCAGTAGATTCATTTAACTCTTATTTAACAGTATATACTTGGTTTTACTCTGTGAGCATCAGTAGATTCATTTAACTCTTATTTAACAATATGTACTTGGTTTTAATCTGAGAGCATCAGTAGATTCATTTAACTCTTATTTAACAATATGTACTTGGTTTTACTCTGTGAGCATCAGTAGATTTATTTAACTCTTATTTAACAGTATATGCTTGGTTTTACTCTGTGAGCATCAGTAGATTCATTTAAGTCTTATTTAACAATATGTACTTGATTTTACTCTGAGAGTATCAGTAGATTAATTTAACTCTTATATAACAGTATATGCTTGGTTTTACTCTGAGAGCATCAGTAGATTCATTTAACTCTTATTTAACAGTATATGCTTGGTTTTACTCTGTGAGCATCGGTAGATTCATTTAACTCTTATTTAACAATATGTACTTGGTTTTACTCTGAGAGTATCAGTAGATTCATTTAACTCTTATTTAACAGTATATGCTTGGTTTTACTCTGAGAGCATCAGTAGATTCATTTAACTCTTATTTAACAGTATATGCTTGGTTTTACTCTGTGAGCATCAGTAGATTGATTTAACTCTTATTTAACAATATGTATTTGGTTTTACTCTGAGAGTATCAGTAGATTCATTTAACTCTTATTTAACAGTATATGCTTGGTTTTACTCTGTGAGCATCGGTAGATTCATTTATCTCTTATTTAACAGTATATACTTGGTTTTACTCTGAGAGCATCAGTAGATTCATTTAACTCTTATTTAACAGTATATGCTTGGTTTTACTCTGTGAGCATCGGTAGATTCATTTATCTCTTATTTTAACAGTATATGCTTGGTTTTACTCTGTGAGCATCAGTAGATTCATTTAACTCTTATTTAACAATATGTACTTGGTTTTACTCTGTGAGCTTCAGTAGATTCATTTAACTCTTATTTAACAGTATATGCTTGGTTTTACTCTGTGAGCATCAGTAGATTCATTTATCTCTTATTTAACAATATGTACTTGGTTTTACTCTGTGAGCATCAGTAGATTCATTTAACTCTTATTTAACAGTATATGCTTGGTTTTACTCTGTGAGCATCGGTAGATTCATTTAACTCTTTTTTAACAGTATATGCTTGGTTTTAATCTGTGAGCATCAGTAGATTCATTTAACTCTTATTTAACAGTATATGCTTGGTTTTACTCTGTGAGCATCGGTAGATTCATTTAACTCTTATTTAATAATATGTACTTGGTTTTACTCTGTGAGCATCAGTAGATTCATTTAACTCTTTTTTAACAGTATATGCTTGGTTTTAATCTGTGAGCATCAGTAGATTCATTTAACTCTTATTTAACAGTATATACTTGGTTTTACTCTGAGAGCATCAGTAGATTCATTTAACTCTTATTTAACAGTATATGCTTGGTTTTACTCTGAGAGCATCAGTAGATTCCTTTAACTCTTATTTGAGAATATATACTTGGTTTTACTCTGAGAGTATCAGTAGATTCATTTAACTCTTATTTAACAATATGTACTTGGTTTTAATCTGAGAGCATCAGTAGATTCATTTTCCTCTTATTTAACAGTATATGCTTGGTTTTACTATGTGAGCATCAGTAGATTTATTTATCTCTTATTTAACAGTATATGCTTGGTTTTACTCTGAGAGCATCGGTAGATTTATTTAACTCTTTTTTAACAATATGTACTTGGTTTTACTCTGAGAGTATCAGTAGATTCATTTAACTCTTATTTAACAGTATATACTTGGTTTTACTCTGAGAGTATCGGTAGATTCATTTAACTCTTATTTAACAGTATATACTAGGTTTTACTCTGAGAGCATCAGTAGATTCATTTAACTCTTTTTTAACAGTATATGCTTGGTTTTACTCTGTGAGCATCAGTAGATTCATTTAACACTTTTTTACCAGTATATGCTTGGTTTTACTCTGAGCATAAGTAGATTCATTTAACTCTTTAACAGTATATGCTTGGTTTTACTCTGTGAGGATCAGTAGATTCATTTAACTCTTATTTAACAATATGTACTTGGTTTTACTCTGAGAGCATCAGTAGATTCATTTAACTCTTATTTGACAATATATACTTGGTTTTACTCTGAGAGCATCAGTAGATTCATTTAACTCTTATTTGACAAAATATACTTGGTTTTACTCTGAGAGCATAAGTAGATTCATTTAACTCTTATTTAACAGTATATGCTTGGTTTTATTCTGAGAGCATCAGTAGATTCATTTAACTCTTTAACAGTATATGCTTGGTTTTACTCTGTGAGCATCAGTAGATTCATTTAACTCTTATTTAACAGTATGTACTTGGTTTTACTCTGAGAGCATCAGTAGATTCATTTAACTCTCATTTAACAGTATATACTTGGTTTTACTCTGTGAGCATCAGTAGATTCATTTAACTCTCATTTAACAGTATATACTTGGTTTTACTCTGAGAGCATCAGTAGATTCATTTAACTCTTATTTAACAGTATATACTTGGTTTTACTCTGTGAGCATCAGTAGATTCATTTAACTCTTATTTAACAATATGTACTTGGTTTTAATCTGAGAGCATCAGTAGATTCATTTAACTCTTATTTAACAATATGTACTTGGTTTTACTCTGTGAGCATCAGTAGATTTATTTAACTCTTATTTAACAGTATATGCTTGGTTTTACTCTGTGAGCATCAGTAGATTTATTTAACTCTTATTTAACAGTATATGATTGGTTTTACTCTGTGAGCATTAGTAGATTCATTTAACTCTTATTTAACAGTATATGCTTGGTTTTACTCTGTGAGCATCAGTAGATTTATTTAACTCTTATTTAACAGTATATGATTGGTTTTACTCTGTGAGCATCAGTAGATTCATTTAACTCTTATTTAACAATATGTACTTGGTTTTAATCTGAGAGCATCAGTAGATTCATTTAACTCTTATTTAACAATATGTACTTGGTTTTAATCTGAGAGTATCAGTAGATTCATTTAACTCTTATTTAACAGTATATACTTGGTTTTACTCTGAGAGCATCAGTAGATTCATTTAACTCTTATTTAACAGTATATGCTTGGTTTTACTCTGAGAGCATCAGTAGATTCATTTAACTCTTATTTAACAGTATATGATTGGTTTTACTCTGTGAGCATTAGTAGATTCATTTAACTCTTATTTAACAGTATATGCTTGGTTTTACTCTGTGAGCATCAGTAGATTCATTTAACTCTTATTTAACAATATGTACTTGGTTTTACTCTGAGAGTATCAGTAGATTCATTTAACTCTTATTTAACAGTATATGCTTGGTTTTACTCTGAGAGCATCAGTAGATTCATTTAACTCTTATTTAACAGTATATGCTTGGTTTTACTCTGAGAGTATCAGTAGATTCATTTAACTCTTTTTTAACAGTATATGCTTGGTTTTATTTAACTCTTATTTAACAGTATATCCTTGGTTTTACTCTGAAAGCATCAGTAGATTTTTTTAACTCTTATTTAACAGTATATGCTTGGTTTTACTCTGTGAGCATCAGTAGATTTATTTAACTCTTATTTAACAGTATATACTTGGTTTTACTCTGTGAGCATCAGTAGATTTATTTAACTCTTATTTAAAAGTATATGCTTGGTTTTACTCTGAGAGCATCGGTAGATATATTTAACTCTTATTTAACAGTATATCCTTGATTTTACTCTGTGAGCATCAGTAGATTCATTTAACTCTTATTTAACAATATGTACTTGGTTTTACTCTTAGAGCATCAGTAGATTCATTTTCCTCTTATTTAACAGTATATGCTTGGTTTTACTATGTGAGCATCAGTAGATTTATTTAACTCTTATTTAACAGTATATGCTTGGTTTTACACTGAGAGCATCGGTAGATTTAATTAACTCTTATTTAACAATATGTACTTGGTTTTACTCTGAGAGTATCAGTAGATTCATTTAACTCTTATTTAACAGTATATACTTGGTTTTACTCTGAGAGTATCGGTAGATTCATTTAACTCTTATTTAACAGTATATACTAGGTTTTACTCTGAGAGCATCAGTAGATTCATTTAACTCTTATTTAACAGTATATGCTTGGTTTTACTCTGAGAGCATCAGTAGATTCATTTAACTCTTATTTGAGAATATATACTTGGTTTTACTCTGAGAGTATCAGTAGATTCATTTAACTCTTATTTAACAATATGTACTTGGTTTTAATCTGAGAGCATCAGTAGATTCATTTTCCTCTTATTTAACAGTATATGCTTGGTTTTACTATGTGAGCATCAGTAGATTTATTTAACTCTTATTTAACAGTATATGCTTGTTTTTACTCTGAGAGCATCGGTAGATTTATTTAACTCTTATTTAACAATATGTACTTGGTTTTACTCTGAGAGTATCAGTAGATTCATTTAACTCTTATTTAACAGTATATACTTGGTTTTACTCTGAGAGTATCGGTAGATTCATTTAACTCTTATTTAACAGTATATACTAGGTTTTACTCTGAGAGCATCAGTAGATTCATTTAACTCTTATTTAACAGTATATGCTTGGTTTTACTCTGTGAGCATCAGTAGATTCATTTAACACTTTTTTACCAGTATATGCTTGGTTTTACTCTGAGCATAAGTAGATTCATTTAACTCTTTAACAGTATATGCTTGGTTTTACTCTGTGAGGATCAGTAGATTCATTTAACTCTTATTTAACAATATGTACTTGGTTTTACTCTGAGAGCATCAGTAGATTCATTTAACTCTTATTTGACAATATATACTTGGTTTTACTCTGAGAGCATCAGTAGATTCATTTAACTCTTATTTGACAAAATATACTTGGTTTTACTCTGAGAGCATAAGTAGATTCATTTAACTCTTATTTAACAGTATATGCTTGGTTTTATTCTGAGAGCATCAGTAGATTCATTTAACTCTTTAACAGTATATGCTTGGTTTTACTCTGTGAGCATCAGTAGATTCATTTAACTCTTATTTAACAGTATGTACTTGGTTTTACTCTGAGAGCATCAGTAGATTTATTTAACTCTCATTTAACAGTATATACTTGGTTTTACTCTGTGAGCATCAGTAGATTCATTTAACTCTCATTTAACAGTATATACTTGGTTTTACTCTGAGAGCATCAGTAGATTCATTTAACTCTTATTTAACAGTATATACTTGGTTTTACTCTGTGAGCATCAGTAGATTCATTTAACTCTTATTTAACAATATGTACTTGGTTTTAATCTGAGAGCATCAGTAGATTCATTTAACTCTTATTTAACAATATGTACTTGGTTTTACTCTGTGAGCATCAGTAGATTTATTTAACTCTTATTTAACAGTATATGCTTGGTTTTCCTCTGTGAGCATCAGTAAATTCATTTAACTCTTATTTAACAATATGTACTTGGTTTTACTCTGAGAGTATCAGTAGATTAATTTAACTCTTATATAACAGTATATGCTTGGTTTTACTCTGAGAGCATCAGTAGATTCATTTAACTCTTATTTAACAGTATATGCTTGGTTTTACTCTGTGAGCATCGGTAGATTCATTTAACTCTTATTTAACAATATGTACTTGGTTTTACTGAGAGTATCAGTAGATTCATTTAACTCTTATTTAACAGTATATGCTTGGTTTTACTCTGAGAGCATCAGTAGATTCATTTAACTCTTATTTAACAGTATATGCTTGGTTTTACTCTGTGAGCATCAGTAGATTGATTTAACTCTTATTTAACAATATGTATTTGGTTTTACTCTGAGAGTATCAGTAGATTCATTTAACTCTTATTTAACAGTATATGCTTGGTTTTACTCTGTGAGCATCGGTAGATTCATTTATCTCTTATTTAACAGTATATACTTGGTTTTACTCTGAGAGCATCAGTAGATTCATTTAACTCTTATTTAACAGTATATGCTTGGTTTTACTCTGTGAGCATCGGTAGATTCATTTATCTCTTATTTAACAGTATATGCTTGGTTTTACTCTGTGAGCATCAGTAGATTCATTTAACTCTTATTTAACAATATGTACTTGGTTTTACTCTGTGAGCTTCAGTAGATTCATTTAACTCTTATTTAACAGTATATGCTTGGTTTTACTCTGTGAGCATCAGTAGATTCATTTATCTCTTATTTAACAATATGTACTTGGTTTTACTCTGTGAGCATCAGTAGATTCATTTAACTCTTATTTAACAGTATATGCTTGGTTTTACTCTGTGAGCATCGGTAGATTCATTTAACTCTTTTTTAACAGTATATGCTTGGTTTTAATCTGTGAGCATCAGTAGATTCATTTAACTCTTTTTTAACAGTATATGCTTGGTTTTACTCTGTGAGCATCGGTAGATTCATTTAACTCTTATTTAATAATATGTACTTGGTTTTACTCTGTGAGCATCAGTAGATTCATTTAACTCTTATTTAACAGTATATGCTTGGTTTTAATCTGTGAGCATTAGTAGATTCATTTAACTCTTATTTAACAGCATATGCTTGGTTTTACTCTGATTACTACACAAGTTCATATGATGCAGAATTTTTAATTGCATCAATGGGTGACTATTCCACACAAAAATTGTTTTCTCAGTGTCCCAAGTTTGTTTATTGGAACAGCTTTTACTTGACATGCTGATAATAAACAAAATATTGCACAAAATATATCTTTTAAAATGTATACATAGTATTGTAGCTTATATTTTTGCCTCAGTTAAACACATAAGTGATTTAGTTTAGTTTTCAGAATGCAGTATTGGATGGAAAATATAAAGTAGTTGCCTATTAACAGAAAAGTAGGCCAATATCAGGAATAAAAAATAAGCTACTGCACAAAGTTTATTGTATATTTAAGTTTTAGGGAGGATCATTTAAATGTTAAGTAAAAGAGTGTCTCACGTCCATGCCGCTCCACATTTTAGAAAATGAAGGCAGCACAGATCATGAACAGTAGACAGTACCATAAATGAAATAAGTTGGTAATTTCATGTGTAAACAGTTTTCCTGGAATTAGCTGCATATATATATATATATATATATATATATATATATATATATATATATATATATATATATATATATATATATATATATATATATGCCTAATTCAGGATAAAAAGCAACTTACTCATTGCTTTTGCCATGCTAGCAGCATATGATGATATAATCCACTGTTGTCAACAATGATTGAACAATTAACATCTCTTTGCACTTTATAATTTTTTATGATGAAGAAAACATGCCCTAGAAAAATGCAGCAAACATTCAGTAAAATATCATATAAACAACCCACCCACCCACCCAAGTAAATGTTAGGAAAAGAGAGATGCAGAGGCAGGCAGATGGACATAAGGAAAATACATGCCATAAATAATAATGATATCAGGTGAGTAATTGGTGATGAGCCATAAGTGATGTCAGGTGAGTCTTTGGTAATGTCAGATGAGCCATATGTGATGTCAGGTGAGCCTTTGGTGATGTCAGGTGAGCCATTGGTGATGTCAGGTGAGCCATTGGTGATGTCAGGTAAGCCCTTAGTGATGTCAGGTGAGTCATTGGTGATGTCAGATGTGTAATTAGTGATTTCAGGTGAGCTTTTAGTGATGTGAGGTGAGCTATTGGCATTGTCAGGTGAGCCTTTGGTGGTATTAGGTGAGTCATTGTTGATGTCAGATGAGTCATTAATTACTGTGGTCTTCAACTAATTAATAAAAGAGAGGGCAAACCAGCAGGTATTATAAGGTTTTGTACAATTCAATGGCTAGTTTATTTCCCTTGAATTCAAAGTGAAAATTTTAATAAAAAACTTACAGTATTGTGAATTAAATCCCAAATAGCCCTTAATGTAAAATTACAAGTCGAATGTAAAAAGTAATTTGAATGAATTCAAAAGCTGTTCCAAATTAATTCCATTCTGGAATGTGCTGATGTTCCAGTAGTTTGTAATAGTGTTGATATGATAACAGTCTTGATGTATCATAATGATATAATACAAAATTTCTCTAAATAAATTCATGATAGTCCCAGAATAGTGATTTAGTCCAAAAGTATTAATATGCACTTTGTTATTCCAAAGAATAATGTAAATAAATAAATCCATCAAATTAAAAAGGAACACTATGAAAAGTATTATTTTCTGTTGAGGTTGTTAAGAGGAGCCCCGAGTGGTCGAGTGGTTTAAATCACTCACTATTACAGATCACTGCTATGTCACTTCCATCTTTGTGGGTTTGAGTCTCAAGCTTGGCTAACATGGGTACATGAGAAAGCCTGCCAGTAGCTTCTTGTGGGTCGGTGGTTTTTCCCAGGGTTTTTTAATGGTTCTTCCTCCACCATTTACATTGACCGCCATGTATAGCCTATCTTGTGCTGAAAAATGGCATTAAGCCCTACAACAACATCAGATGTTAAGATATGAATGAATAATTCTGATGTAAACAACATTAATATATGGGAAAAAAAACTTACAAAGAATAAAAGGAACAGGATGAGGGTAAAAAGTTCATTTCTAGACCATTCTAAGTTGTCAACAAGGTCAGTTCTGTTACTAAAAGTTTAGTAAAGAACTTGGCAAATATCAGATACACCAGGAATTCATGAGGGGAAAACAAAAATCCTGAACTCATTTCCAAGTAAACAACATGATCAGGAAAAGTATGAAAAAGGCAAAGGAATCCTGGATAGAAAGACAATGCTGCAAAATTGAGGACAGTCTGAGTAGAAATGACAGCAAAATTGCATATCAGCTGGTGAAGGATCGCACAATCCATAAACAAGGGAAAACTACTACCATCCAAGATAAATCAGGAAAATGACTCACAGAAGATCAAGAGATCCTCAAGTAATGGACAGAATACTGCTCAGAATTGTACAATCGTTATACCCAAGGAGATCTAGCAGTACTAAATTGCCCTCAGGCAGAAGAAATTGGTGACAACTCCATTCTTCATGAAGAAGTAGAAATTGCAGATAGGAAAGTCTGCAATCATTGACAACATTCCAGCAAAACTCATTGAAGATGGAGGAGAAGAAATAGTTACAGTCTTAACAACAATCTGCAACTAGATATGGCAGACCAGAGAATGACCCACCACATGTACTCAATCCTTGGTCATTGTGCTCCCCAAGAAAGGAAACTTATAAGCAATGCCAAAACTACAGAACTATCAGTTTGATCAGACACCCAAGAAAAGTCATGCTGAAGATAATTCTCAACAGACTAAAGCTTCAAGCAAAGAAAATTATTGCTAAAGAGCAAGCAGGCTTCCAAGCTGGAAGGAGCACCACAGAACAAATCTTTAATCTCAGACTCCTTTGTGAGAAATACTACAGCATTAGCAGAATCTGTCCCATGTCTTTATATATTTCAAAAAGGCCTTTGATATGGTATGGTATGCAGCCTTATGGGCAACTATGAGGAAGTACAACATCAATTCAAACCTGGTGCAGGTTTTTTAGCACCTCTATGACAAAGCCGCCAGTGCTGTTCTCATCAATGGCAGCAGAGGAGATTGGTTTTGAACAACAGTTGGAGTTAGACAAGGATGTTTACTGTCACCTTTACTCTTCAACATTTTCCTAGAAAGAATCATAGAGGATTTCTTGTATGGCCACAAGGGCACTGTCAGCATTGGAGGAAGAACAATCACCAACCTTTGCTTTGGAGATGATATTGATGGTTTAGCAAGAGATGAAAACAAACTGGCTGACTTGGTTGAGCTCCTCGACACAACTTCCATAGCGTACAGTATGGAGATTAGTGATGAAAAAAACAAACTGATGACAAACAACACTAGTGGCATCAGTGCAGAAATAAAGATCAGTGGACAGAAGCTTTAAAGTACTTGGGATCTATTATCACAGATGAGCACTCCAAACCAGTACTACTTTGCAGAATTGCCCAGACAACAGCAGCTATAACAAGGATGAGACCAATATGGAAAGATATCAACATTGCTTTTGGTGCCAAAATAAGGCTGATGTGCTCGATTGTCTATCCATCTTTTTGTATGTTTCTGAAACATTGACACTCACATCAGATCTAAAAAGAATGATTCAAACTTTCAAAATGAGATGATACCACAAGATCTTGGGCATCTTATCTTATACATTGACCATGTAACCAATGAAAAAGTCCACAACAGGCTCCATTGAGTCATCGGATCCTATGAAGACCTCTTGACCACTGTAAAAAAAAGTGCAAACTGAAGTGATCATGTCTCAAGATCATCTAGACTGGCAAAAATAATAATAAAGGAACAATATGAGGTTGCAGAAGAAGAGGCAGACAGAAAAAGAGGTGGGAAGACAACATCATGGAGTGGACAGGGATTTGGAGATTTCCATGGGAAAGATTGAGAGAATTGGTTGTAAAATCAACTGTGATGCCCCATTGACCTCTTAGGTTAATGGATTGATGATGATGTATTAATGTTATGATAAGTATGACTTGTTTCCTTTCCTTTTCATACAGATGTTCAAACAGATGCTTTCAGAGAAGCAGGATAAGTGGGAGACTTACAAGAAGGAGGGAGGGGAGCGTATTCAAGAGCTGAGTGAAGTGTTCTCAGGAACCAAACCACTGACAAGGGTGGAGAAAAATGGTATCATAACAAGTTACTCTCTCTCTCTCTCTCTCTCTCTCTCTCTCTCTCTCTCTCTCTCTCTCTCTCTCTCTCTCTCTCTCTCTCTCTCTCTCTCTCTCTCTCTCTCTCTCTCTCTCTCTCTCTCTCTCTCTCTCTCTCTATATATATATATATATATATATATATATATATATATATATATATATATATATTACAAATTCAGGTATTCTATGTACATTGTGAACTTTATCATAATTTGCTCCTTTTGTAAAGCATTGTACACTGTTGATGCTGTCTATAAAGGTTAAATTATTTGTAAATTCAGTTTCCTTGATAACTTTATGGGCATTTTTTGAATAGAAATATTTGCCTCTTCGCAATATCATGTTCAATTTCCTCTTAGGTAATGAAAAATATTTTTGATTTGAATGATCTGAGTAAGAAAAAATTGCATATTTTTCCAAATTCTGTATGGAGACTTGGGATTTTGACACTAATAAGTAAATTACATATACTTATAATCTGCTTTACTGTAGAGCAATGAAAAATGACTTAAATCTTTTTGAAGATTGTTTAGTTTTGCATGAATGAGTTTATTGTATTGGATTTGATAGCTAAGTGACCAAGTAGAGTTATGGTCATTAGAGCACAAGCCACTGTCCATCCTCAGATTATATTTTGACAATTGGATAAAATTTACTAATTCCAATTTCTTGGTCAAATACATTCCATGATCACATGAGAGTGTGTTTGTGATTTGGATTTTTTAATGTAGCCTTAACAATTTTTCAGTCATATCACTACAGTGTCTGCATTGTGGCAGTTTATAGTGGAGTCTAGCATTGGGGCACCATGCCACAGTCATGTAGCATGATGTCTCACCTAATCACATTATCCTGACACTAGGCTAACCAGTCCTAACACTAACCTCTTATTGCTGAGCACCAAACAAGGCAGCTGTTAGTACCATTTTTGTAAGTCTTTGCTCTAGGCCACCAGAGCAATCACATGAAACATTATAAAATAAATGCTACCACTTCTCAAATCCAGAAATCCCCAAAAGATCAAAATTTTATATTTCCTATCAATATATCATGTAGACAAATAAAGACAAACTCTTGCCAGTCAATTTTCCTTATGACCACTAGGTGGCTACCCATCAAGTTTAAGCTTTTGCTATGTTAAGAGTAAACACAGCAGTGCTTTTCATTATCCATCCATCTAGAAAGTCAGTATAATATTGATCAATAATGTGTTTGTTAATACTGAAATCATTTTATTTTATATTTTTATCAATAATTATGTATCTAGCAGTTAATAGATTTTCTAAGCAGGTACTCCAATGTGGTGTTAATAGTGCTCTTTGTTGGTTGTCTTTTTTGCATATTATTTGAATGGTTTCCTTGTTTGTCAGGTTGTGTATGATTATTAATACATTTATTGGTTGTTATTTCTAATTGATTTTATTA
Source organism: Potamilus streckersoni (assembly GCA_016746295.1). Taxonomy (NCBI): domain Eukaryota; kingdom Metazoa; phylum Mollusca; class Bivalvia; order Unionida; family Unionidae; genus Potamilus; species Potamilus streckersoni. The sequence continues at coordinate 1,594,831 of JAEAOA010001671.1, read as the reverse complement.
TTCTTGTAATTTCATTTACATAGTGACAACAATGTGTTTAAAGTGCAGTTGGTTTAAGGTCACTGGGGATGCACATGAGATTTGCCCAACTTTAGGTTTTCTTCTGCTTCACTGTGCAGTCTTTGTACTAAGAAGGAATGATTTCTGATATTGTGCAAAGATTGAAAAGCAAGGACAGATCAGTGTGGTGTTAGTCCTCCAAAATCATTAGTCTGAATCCTAAGATGTTGTCAAGTGCTTGGCTTGTGTATTGAAGGACACTGTGATGGACCCCATCTTCATCCAATATCATGTCAGCTTGTTGTAGAGAACCAGTGCTCTTTTGAGATGCCCATGCAGTGCTCACCCCAGGCACTGCTAGAATAAACACAGCATAGATTAGTGCAGAAAATGTTGCAGTTGCAGGTTTTTATTCCCCTATTTGTTGCAGTTTGTTATATCACTCCAGCACAAAGTTAATGGAAGATTGTCCTACCATTCTACAACAACCCAAGGTGTTTATCCACCCCCACCCCCAAATGTCTGAGCATGGATTTTGTGACCTTTTGTTGTGCACTGATCTTGATGACATCTTTAACAAGCCATCTTTTAAATAAGTCACTACTTCAGTTGCTAATCATCCAATCCCACCCACTGGTACAACTATTAGGAATAAAATTTCTGATAAAACTGATCAGAAATCCTTATCTCTTCAAAATATACTTATTTCAAGAAAGACACTTTATTTCTAATTGCTACAGCTTGAAATTTAATCAACAGAATGAAGGCAGAATTGTTCCAAATACTTTTATTTGTAAGAGGTAAAGGTCACAGTAATTTATTGAAATACATTTGTTGGTTCATTCAAACTCCAGTCTGGTTTTATAATGGAGAATTATGAACCATTCATGTATCACTTATGCCAAGCCTATTCATAATAAGATATTAGGAGACACAGGAGCTTCTCAGAGTCTGTTATTGTCAAGTACTTTGCCTTTTTCTGAGAAGTCTAATAGTGAGACCATTTTATTCAGGGAGTAGAGTGCAGGTTTCTTAATGTACTTCTCCTTTTGTATTAATTGTTATCAGTCTTAGTTTCAGAACCTGTGATTGTAGGAGCAGTGACCTTTTTGCCCTTTCAGAGTGTTTATTTGTTTCTAGATAATGGCCTAGCTGGAGGTAAGGTAACGGTTAATCTTTTTGTAAGCTTTATATGGATCAAAGAGATATTCCTTGTAAAATTGAAGTTTTTGGTTTATATCTAGCTTGTGTATTTACTAGAGCTATGAAAAGAAAAACTTTTGAGAATGATGTTGATCATAATGTTATACTTTTTCTTCTAGTTTGGAGCAATCAGTCGGTATTGGTAACAGTGATACTCTTTTTACTAATCATTCTCATGATTCTGATAAGGTTGATAAAAGACAATCACTGTCAAATTTTTATGTCTGGCATTTTCCAGCAAGTTAGGCATGAATTGGGCATACAACAGCTTAAATCTTTTGCCCATGATTTTTCTGAGAGTCAAGATACTTTGGAAAGATTTCATCAGATTTTGAAGAATGTGATTAGGTCATATTGCTTTGATATTGGGAAAAGATTAGTAGTAGGATGTTAGTTTGTTGTTTTATGTTAGGGACTCAGTTCAACAGTCTTTAGGTTTTAGTCCTTTTAAACTAGTTTTTAGCTATACTGTTCATGGATCATTGAAATTTTTAAAAGAGAAACTTCTTTCAGCTGAAGAATCGACTATATCTCTCATTTCAAACAAATCTTCATTATGCTCAGTAAAGAAGGAGGTATGTCTGACTTACAAGGATGGGCACTTAAATTAAGATGGTAAAGTTTTGGTTATATTACCCTTACCTCAAAATCATCTCCAGGCTAAGTATTTTGGTCCTTATACTCTTGAAAAGAAAGTGAGTGATTTGAATTATGTTATAATTGCTCTTGGTAGGAGAAAACAGAACTAACTTTGCCACATAATTATGTGAAAAGAGTATGTTGACAAAGATAGCTCTGTTAACTCATCAGTCAGTTTAGTAGTACATGTTCCACACACTGAGGATTTATGAAGATATGAAATCAAACTATGGTAACTTTGATGTTGCTAATCTTTGCAATTTGGAAATATTGGACAATGTGGATCAATAACTATAGAATCGAGAAGAGCAAAGTAAAACAGCTATAAAAAGAATATGAGCACTTGTTTCAAGATATTCTGACATGAACAAACAAAATCTACGATGTTGCTGAAATTTTAGATTAGACATCTGTGAAACACATTTTTACAGTATGAATCTGCTCAAAAAGAAGAAAGGAGTTCAATATTTGCTGGAGAATGACTTCCAGGATTGATGGCTGCATTGGCCTAGTGTTAAGAGCATCCGCCTCAAATGCCGGAGGTCACAGGTTCGAACCCCAGCCAAATCATACCAAAGACTTCAAAAATGGTACTAACAGCTGCCTCGCTTGGCGCTTATTATTAAGAGGTTAGTGTTAGGACTGGTTGGCCTGGTGTCAGGATAATGTGACTGGGTGGGACATCATGCCACATGTCTGCGGCATTATGCCCCAGTGCTAGACATCACTATAAACTGTCACACTGTAGACATAAAAGCGATATGACTGAAAAATTGTTAAAGCTGCATTAAAAATCTAAATCACACATCAAGCTCACACACAAAATTTGAAATACAGAATATGACTCCAAGTTTGTCCTTTTGAATGGATTCTGGCAAGTTCCACTTATGGAAAGAGCAAAGGAAATTTCAGAATTCATGACTTGATATGGACTTTACCAATATGAGGTTATTCTATTTAGGATGAAAGGTTCTCAGAGTAATTTCTAGTGTTTGATGAACATAACATTTGCTTACATTGATGACATAATCTACAACACCTGGAAAGACCACTTTGAAATCATTGGGAAGGTTCACTTTGAAATCATTGGGAAGGTTTTGGAAAGATTCATCAAAGCAAACTTGACAATGAATTTCAATAAAATGAAATAAATGTTCATCTTTCTGAAAGACTGGAGAAACATAATTCAGAAACAATTTACTTCTTTTGCATACATTTTTTCAGCATTTTGAAAATAGTGAATTCCAGTTAAGTTCAATGTTAAGCTTTTTCTTCTTTAAATGTCAAATGTTTACTTGCAAATAGCATCCAGAATTCATTGATCTCATTCTTCATTTTGTTTGTCATAGTTGTTCTACACTTCATTTTTAGACAATCTGCAGGCCTGGTTTGCAGAGATGGCCAAGCAGATTTCTTCTCTCAACTATGATGACCCAACATCAGCGGGGAGGAAAATCATTCAGCTCATTCAGGCTCTAGAGGAGGTATTGTACAGGGATTTTGTCATAACACAATGAATCATAACCACTGATCCATGTCTCCTTAGGACTTTGGGGATTTTCTTCATATCCAGGGTTGAAGCCCATGGTCTTGCCATGGAAACTGTTGAGATTCATGTTCTTTGACCATATATCTATATACTTACTGAGCATGAAAGGACAAATTTGTAAATACAACCTGGGCTTGGAATAAGATAAATGTTTTACAAGTCTGCTGATAATCAGTGATGTTTATCTAAGTCAGATTTCATATGAAATGCATGTGGAGTAGGACACCAGGTCAGTAATCACTTCGTCTGTTTAGTGCAAAACTTGATCTGAAACATTTCTATGTATTCTCACCAGTTTTCAATATTTAAAAAAAAAATTAGTTTTGAAATGTACTGAAGTTTATTCCTGTATATGAGCAATTCATGTATCTGAGCAATTGGGCGATTTTTAAAGGGTTTGATGTACAGAGGGGATGAAATTTGTTGCTTACCATAAAATAGATTATACAAATATTTGTAGAGCTTAGACCTTTCACATTCAGTTTATATAGATGTTGATAAGTAAATTAAAATCAGCTTGATTTTTTTGTAATAAAATTAATAATTATTTCCAGTTCAATATTTATTCTCTACTCATATGAGGCATTTTTAACTGTCCCTTTTGAATCATTAAAAAAATTGTGAAAAAAGATACACATGCAACTGTCACTGCTCTTGAGTCCATACCTTCCTTAAATTGTTTAGAGCTAGAGTCATAGAAACTATAAAACCCTCTAATCATGTGTGTATTTACTGTGTGTGTACAAATAAATGCACATGCCTGACTGACATTTACCTTTGGGGCAGTCCTTAGCATCTGTGATCTATCCAAGGGGGCTCAGACTTCAGGTTGGAGCAAGAGAACAGGGAAGTCATTTGAAACATTTTTTACAGACACAGAAAAGTCCAAAACTTATGGACTGTAGAGGACTATTTGTGTGGACTATTATATTGCTTTTACCAGGTACAAGAGTTTCATCAGCTGGAAAGTAATCTACAGGTGTGTCAGTTTCTGGCCGATACTAGGAAGTACCTGCATCAGATGATTCGAACCATTAACATAAAGGAGGAGGTTCTAATTGCGATTCAGATTGTGGCTGACCTCTCTTATGCCTGGGAAATCATTGACAGGTAAATTAAAAATAAATTTTTTGTTTCTTTTGTTACTTTTCATCCATGTAGCCATCTGACATGTAAAGGACATGTAAAGACATCAGGACAGGGGCATCGATATGGCTATGATAGCTACCCCACTAAATTCTTCCTGCCTGTGAAATAACCATTTTGTTGAAATTTATTTCATTGCCTTGATCATCATCTGATCAGAGCTGCCTATAAAATATTTAATCAATAAAAAATGAACAGGTACTTTAAAAAACCATATATGATTCAGATAGTTTATTTGGTCTCTTTAAAGTAAAGAAAATAGAAAATTTATGATAGGAATACCGATTTCAAGGAGTACAGTATGTCCTCACTTTTATTACCAGACTTTATGCAGGTTGCTTGTTTTAAAATCAACATGAAATAAATAAATAAAATGTTAAATGTTAAAGCTTTACTAACCCTTCACATTTGGATAGTTTTTCTCTTGACTTATTGTCTTATGTAATGCTTAATTTTTATCTTTGCCAAGTTTTCAAAGTTTTACAAATTTATATGATGCCATTTTATTTCCACTTTTAGCTACACATCATACATGCAGGAGGGAGTCAGGAGAGATCCTACATTAGTCATTAAACTCAGAGCTACATTTTTAAAGGTATGTTGAGTTTGCTCTGATACGGTTTATGGTCATCTAGCCATAAGATCTGGTGAGCTTATGACATGATGCTTCATCTGGTTTGTGTTATCTATTGTTCATCAGCATTTGGAATTTTCATCTCAAAATCTACAAGACAGCTTTAACCAAATTTAACTGAGAGCTTCTTAGTATAAAATGATGTTAGGTTGTTACAGATGGTGATAATTTGCAATCAAAAATGGCTGCCATTGCTAAAAATAAAAAGACCAGAATGTGGGCAAATTTTATCCTGGTGTAAATGGCATTTAAGATTTAACAAATGACACTGATCACCATTCATTATTTCAATAACTATTGACTATTTCTTAAATATTGCTCAACCGAATTTGATCAAATTTTATAAAAACTATTCTGGCATACAAGCTGTTGATGTTGTGGGCTTAATGCTACTTTTCACACTTGATATGCTACAAACGATGTTAATCTGCCATCAGATGTTGCTCCTATTACAAAACTACAATTAAAAAAAAAAAACTGCCCAAAAGAATTTGACCAGATTTAACAGCAATCATTTTGGATACATGGCTTCCAGGTTTTTTTGCAAATGAGGCTGATTCAGTCACACCATTACTTAAAGAAAAGAAAAGAAAATCTTATAAATGCCTTCTTCTGAAAGCCACCCAACATAATTTGATAGGAAGCATCCTGACCAAAAGGTTTCAATGGTGTTACATGCTGATCTTCCATCAATTATGACTGTAATTACTAAAAATCAGAAACCTTACATTGACTTCTTCTCAATAACTGTGAAACTGAATTTAATTAAATTTTTCATAGAAAAAGTACTGGCTTTTTAGGGCTTTTAAGTTTATATAAATGATGTTTTCTGCCATCAGATTTGACTGCTGTAACTAAATGAAAAACTATGAAATGCCTTCTTGGAAACCACTCAATAGAATTTGACCAAATTTAACAGAAGACATTTTGACATTAAGGGCAGTTAAGTTTGTCATATGGTGCTCATCCACTATCAAATTTTTGCGAAAACCGCTGTCATAAAATACAAGTTGTTGATGTTGTGGGTTTAATGCTACTTTTCAGCACATGATTTGCTACAAAAAATGTTAATGACTGCCATTTTCAAAGATGGAAAAAATCAAATGACTTCTCAAAACCACACCAGAGAATTTTAACAAATTTGAAAGAAATATTTTTAAAATATAAAAACCTGTAAACACGTTAATTTCAAAAATCTTTCAACAGAATTCAACCAACAAATTTTGACAAAAATATTTCTGGCTTGAAGGTCTTTAACTTTTTTCAAATGCTTGTTTGTCATTGGATATAGCACCATTACTTGAAAAACATTTAAAAACAGCTCAACATAATTAAACCAAATTTGATAGAATGACATACAGAGCTTATAAGTTTATGTAAATGGTACAATCATTATGTTTGCCTTTCTAAAAATAGAAAACATTTCAGAAATAACCTCTAAGAAACCACTTGACATAATTTTACAAAATAATGATGGATAGTGTTTTTAAAGACCATTCTGATCTGTCATCACATATCGAGACCATTAATTTTAAAAAAAAAACATCAAAAAACTATATTGAAAAAAGTGCTCAACAAAACTTGACTAACTTCACCCTAAAGTGTACTAGTGCATGGGTCTTAAAGTGTACTAGCACATGGGCCTTAAAGTGTACTAGCACATGGGCCTTAAAGTGTACTAGCACATGGACTAATACACTTTAAGACTGTTTATTTTAGACTGTGTTGTCAAATATAGATCTAGATATAAAAATAGTAACACCTTGCAGCAATTGCTTTCATGACATGCAATCAACATCATTTGAAGAAATCTCGACAGAAAAGGTGTATTTAGTTGTTACACAAATGTCAGCTGTGTGAGTGATATCAGATACATTTGAAGCTCTTGTTGTGGATGCATAGCCAGCATGTTTTAGTGTCTTATTTGTGACAAAATGGAAATGTTCTTGAGTACAAATGTTAATTTTTCTAAAAAAATGTTACTTTTAAAAGTGCTTCAAGTTTTATATATATATATATATATATATATATATATATATATATATATATATATATATATTAATTAGAAAATGTTCTCCTGAAAAATGATATCAGTCTCCCAAAACAAAGAAATTTTATAAAATATCTCAATTGTCTCCTAAGTATGGCTTTTTTGTAGCCCTAATTTGACCATGCTCTTCATGTTATTTCCATCTTGAATCATTTATATATTCATTAATAAAATAACTAATCCTTCTGATAGTTCTGATATTATCATATATATTTTAGTCTGTGTTGTTAATGACATTGTAATGTTACACATGTGGCCTAGTGGTCTAAAGCGCTGTCCGTTATGGACCACTGCCATCTCGCCTCTCTCTGCGTGATTTCGAGTCTAGGATTCAGCGAATGTGGATATGTGAGAAAGCTTGCCAGTAGCTTCTCGTGGGTCGGTGGTTCTTTCCGGTGATTTCCCGGTTTCTTCCTCCACCATTAATACTGGCTGCCATGAATAGCCTATCATGTGCTGAAAAATGGCGTTAAGCCCAACAACAACAACAACATGTTTGAATAGTAAAAGAAAATAATAACAGAATAATTGTATGGAATAAATATGAGTACCATATATAGAATGTCTTGATGTGCTAAACTAGCAACCAGTCTTTACATTTGCCTAGTATATAGCTTTACATTAATCATCTTAACATCTTACTTTTAGATGGCTTCAGCTTTAGAGCAACCACTGTTGAGGATTAATCAGGCCAACAGCCCGGATCTGATAAGTGTGTCACAGTACTATTCTGGGGAGCTTGTTGGCTATGTCAGAAAGGTACTACAGGTCAGTATCAATAATATAACCAGATTAAAACATGAATTTTATCAATTCTATACAGTCTCAGGTTCCTTGCAGGTGGCACATTTCTTCTTCAGACACATTACCTATCATAATGAATCCACTGCTTCGCAAATACAGACCACCCAAGCAAATAGAAGTGCTAAAACATCCATCTGCTTGTCAAGGTGGAAATCAGATCAGAGTGGTCTCTGCATGGATAGAAGGTTGGTTCCATGACCTGCACATTCTGTGAAGCAAGCTGTCTTGAGAGGCAAATAACAAATTTAATCATCTGTTGAGTGACCATTTGGAGCCATATGCAAGGAAAGCATGCTCTATCTTTTCTTTTTTGCACTTCATTGGTCATTCTTCCTCATACTATAATTGTCAGAGCCATGCCCTGTGGTCTACAGTCCTTTTAGTTGAACTTATAATTTGACCTTGTTTATTCATCTTATCAAGTAATTATTCTGTTGTTGCAATTTGTAAGGTCATGCTTGTAACTTCATTGCATATTTTTCTTTCATGTCTTCTTTACAGTAAGTTCAGTGTAACACTTGACAGATTTTACCTCTGTGTGTCATTGATCAGCTACTGTTTACATGGGTTAAGACAGTGGGCAGTATTAGGTTGTGGGTTGCAAAATGGTTCAGGTTGCATGAAGACAAACACTCCACCAGTATAAATTGTAGGGGCTGTGGTTTGAGTCAATGTTTGTGACATGCTGGTATGATGATTGTTGACCATTTGTACCAAACAGTTACCTAGGCTGATGAGAGATTTGCAATGCACACAATCCAGGGTTTGAATGCCATCAGTATAACCAATGCCACCAACTACATCAATAATTTCCTTGTGGTTTTTTTCCCTGAAGGCAGAAAGCTTGCCTTTACATAAAAAAACTTTGGCAGTCAAAACTTCTTTGCCTCCACCTATTCTATCATTAGATGTTTATAAAGGCAGCTTTTGGACAGACTAACAGACTTTAATTTTTCTACAGTTGATTGTCATCAGATTCAACAAACCATTCCTTGACCAATGTCGTTATTCTTGTAACACATCAAAGGGAAAAGTTCTTATTTATTCATTTGTGTATTTGACCATCATATCTGGTCAGTGTGCAATTTATATACTCCATAGCTACTGTTAGTGTATTTGACCATCATATTTGGTCAGTGTGCAATTTATATACTCCATAGCTACTGATGGTGTATTTGACCATCATGTCTGGTCAGTGTGCAATTTATATACTCCCTAGCTACTGTTGGTGCATTTGACCATCATATCTGGTCAGTGTAATGTTTATATACTCCATAGCTACTGTTACAGCTTGCTCAGCACCTTTTGTGCCATTTGCTATTAGCACCCCAGGTTTATGGTGCACAATAATACCACAGCATAAGGTTTGTAGCCGGTGCACTGGTTTTAGGTGACATTGTTTAATGCAGCCAGGATTCAAATGAAATTATTGTTTGATGCAGCCAGGATTCAAATGAAATTATTGTTTGATGCAGCCAGGATTCAAATGAAATTATTTTTGATGCAGCCAGGATTAGATTTTCATTTTTGGTAGAAATATGGATAAAAGAAGTTCTTAAACAGCTCTCACAAATTTTTAATAACCAGAAAAAATATAAACTGATTCGGTGGCATAGTGGTTAGAGCATCCGCCTAGGATGCAGGAGGTCGTGGGTTTGATCCCTGGCAGAATCATACCAACTACTTAACAAAAATGGTACTAACAGCTGCCTCACTTGGCACTCAGCATTAAGAGGTTAGTGTTAGGACTGGTTGGCCTGGTGTCAGGATAATGTGACTGGGTGTGACATCATGCTACATGTCTGTGGCATGATGCCCCAGTGCTAGACATCACTATAAACTGCCACACTGCAGACATTGTAGTGATGTGACTGAATTTTTTTTAAAGCTACATTAAAAATCCAAATCACACACACACACATACACACACAGAGTAAGAATTTATATCCTGTTTTGTGTAAATAGAGCTAATGTTTGAATCACAAAGCTCCCAAAAAACTGCTTTGGTATTATAGAAGCATTTTGTTGCATTAGCATCAGCCTTTGTATCGTATTGTTGATCCTGGTTTGTCCACAGGATTAATGAGTCTCTTTCCCAAATCCAGTTGGGGGTGGAGCTAGATGAATTGGAGGAAATGGTGTTGGGGACCAGTTCAGTGTTGAATATCTTCAAACAAAATTCTTTTATCAAATGAATTGGTTGTTTTATAATTTGAAGTATAAGATACAATCAGGGAAGAAAGGAATGGATTTACTGTATTTTTATTAGTAGCAAAGACAATTTCCAAGTTCCCAATGACATGGCCTTGGGATCAATTAGTGGATGTGCATTTTGATCTGCTATGACTTTTCTCATAAATGCTTATTTAAATCTTTCATCCTTTTGTGTGCTTTCTGACACTGGTGGCAGGACACCTTTAAATCAGTATTGACAATATCTATATATCACTCCTGAGATTGGCAAAGTTATTATTGTACTTCACATACAACATTGGTGGGCCATGTTTTGCTGTCATTATGAGAAAGAGTGGCATCATAGTACATTAAGCTAACTTCACAATATTAGGTCAGTGACAAGAGGGATGTGGTTCCTCAAAGAGAGTAAAAGAATTCCAGACATTGCAAATAAACATCTGAGTCTGATTGGAGGTAAAAAAATTAGCTTTTAATTCCCATTTAATCAGAGGTCATGTACCATGATGTCACTTATTTTCAGAATGACACTGCCAAAAGAAAATAGAAGATGTACATTTTTCTTATAAGAGCGATCTGGAATGCTTCTTGCATGAAAAATGGTTCAATGTTGAAAGCTGCAGCATGGAGAAAATCTTGTCTTTTCCACTGGAGGTAATCTTGGGCCAAAGATTTGTTCTTTTCTCCCAGACTGCATTCTTTTACAGGATGTGATTTAAACTAGATGACTTCTGGTGAAGGTAATGCCATATAAATATGTCTTGAGAAACATGCAGAATCATCTGCACTTGGAAAAATGTCATCATAAGCAAGAAAATAGAGCAGTTTGCCATGAATGTATGAAGAAACATATTACTAGACTAGCTGCAGAAATGAGACCAATAATTTCCAGCAGAATGACAGTATATGAGGAGGCAAAGAGCTACTTTTGTAATGCATTTTATCTTGATTTAGGGTGGAGATCATCAGTCAAGCATAACTTTCTCTAATGTGTGGATACTGTGAAAATACAGTGTAGGTAGTCATATTATAATGAGCTCCTTGACTGCTAGATCAAACAAATCCCTCATGCTGATTAGCTCATTTGGTTAGGACGGTCACCACTAGCATAACACTGAAGTACAACTGCTCCCTGACCGACATCATTAAAGTTGTGGAATGAAGGTCATGTCCAGCTTTTACTTTAGGGGCCATTTCAAAATCAACTCCAGCTTTTACTTTAGGGGCCATTTCAAAGTCAACTCCAGCTTTTACTTTAAGGGCCATTTCAAAGTCAACTCCAGCTTTTACTTTAGGGGCCATTTCAAAGTCAACTCCAGCTTTTACTTTAGGGGCCATTTCAAAGTTAACTTTAGAGTAAGGAATGTAAGTCCCTTCTACTCATGCTTATTGTGTTATTATCAGGTAACATTTGATGAAGAAACTAATTTTTGAAGTAATATATTCTTTATTAATACTTACCTATCATAATATGGGCACACCCATCCTGGACTTACCTATCATAATATGGGCACACCCATCCTGGACATAGAGGTATAATATTGGCACACCGACACAAGTACTCCATGACCTGTTGCATTACAGGATTACCTAATAATTACCAGGATCTGGTACTAGTTCCTTTTTTTTAAAGGCAGGAGCACTCTTGGCTGACTTTCAAATTGGTAAGCAGATGGGATTTTTTTTATAGCTCTTTTGTTGCTACAACAAGTCAAGTAATGTGGTTAACGACTTCCTTAGCTTGGGAAGGCTGAATATGCAAGGTAGTGGATGAGCTCCTGACATGTTATGATTAGGTAAGTATTATCAAAAATAGGTCTAAAACTGGTGGGTTTTGTCAGTAAGGTGCTTCAGGTAATAACATTATCACATTACCACTTGTATCCTGGAGAAGAAATCAGTGCTAGAGCCCCTATCTGGTGATGTGTCCACTTCATGGAACTGGTGGGCAGTGTCAGAAATGTCCTTCAGGTCATTGCATTAGCAATTTGCATCCTACCATATCATGATTCCTTCTTCCTTGACACCATTTACTCAGGTTGGATATGATGGCTGAACTATTCCAGGTGACTGATTGTCTGCATCAAGAATATGTTACAAGTAATTAATGGTCACTGGCATCCTCTCTCAATAATATTCCTTTTTCACATGAATATCCAGCGGCAAAAGATGAGGCAACTAATTTGCTTGTTCACTAGTATGATGTTTTGATCCCATGGTTCTTCTTTATATCTGAGCCCTGAAAGTGGAGAATCAGAGGTAATATTGCAATTAAAACTGTTCTAAACCGTTTCTTAGGTTTAGAAGGATAAGTACAAGAACTACACTTTTTTATTTAAAATGGCTTTTTATTTAAAAAGATTTTATAAGAGGAGTTAAGAATGTAGCAAATTTGAATTATATCTAAGAACCATGTATAAAGGAATTTTTTGTTACAGATCATTCCACGCTCTATGTTTGGCCTTTTGGACAAGATAATCACTTTGCAGACCACCCAGATAAAGGAGGTTCCCACACGTCTGGAGAAGGACAAGATGAAAGAATTTGCTCAGCTAGAAGAAAGATACCAGGTAAGATCTGCAGGTTCAAGAGGTATGTACATGTTGTCATACCTGCATTGCCAGATAGCATGTTTTGGGTTTTATTGCTTGGGCAGTGATAGCTTTGACTAAATAGCAATGTGTGTCAGGAATAGCAACATTCTTTTATAGCAGTACATAATTGTTGTGACATGCATGATATGCATAAAAACTAAATATGAAAAGGTAGTTTTCTAATATAATAATATATCTAAGAATGACACCAAAGAGTTCATCCGCTGACTAAGACTCAAAGCCCATTTTGCTTTGCAACCAACAAACAAATCAAAGGAAAATATAAGCTGCGACCAACCCACATTTAGAAAGAAAAGTAACTGGACCCCACCAAAAAGTTCAATTCCGAATCTGGAAGCCTTTATCAACTCGGTTGAAAACGATACTTCCAGACATATTAAGCATACTAACAAATATTCTAATTTGACAAAAGAAGAAACAGATGCCCTGCACTCACTGAAAAGCAGAACAGACATTATAATTAAGCCTGCAGATAAGGGTTCCGCTGTTGTCGTTATGAATAGGGAAGACTACATTAGTGAAGCAAGTAGACAACTAAGTGACGCTAGGTTCTACCAAAAACTGGACCATGATCCAACAGTGGAATATGCAAAAATCATCACTAATGTTATTGACGAGGCATACAAAAGCGGACACATAGACCAGCAAACGAAACACTACTTAAGCCCAGAAAACCCATAAGCAGGTAGATTTTATCTTCTACCCAAAATCCACAAACAAGGAAACCCTGACAGACCTATAATCTCAGGTAACGGGCACCCCACAGAAAGGATATCAGAATATTTAGATCATTTTATGAGACCACATGTCCACAAATTACCATCATATCTTCAAGACACGACAGATTATCTCATAAAAAGCAAAGCTAGTGAACCATTACTGCCAGATACATTACTTGCTTCCTTAGACGTCACATCTTTGTACACCAACATACCGCACAACGAAGGGTTACAGGCATGTAGCGAAGCATGGGAAACAAGAACTGTAAACAATCCACCCACACACTTCTTAGTCCAACTCCTGGAGCTTGTCCTAAAACTCAACAACTTTGAATTTAATGAAGAAAACTACCTACAAATCAATGGAACTGCAATGGGTACTAAAATGGCCCCTTCATATGCTAACATTTTCATGGGAAAACTTGAGGGTCAGCTCTTAGCATCGGTTGAGCGTACACCATACCAGTGGGTACACTTTATCGATGATATAGAAATGAAGTGGCAGTATGGAAGAGAAAGTCTGGATGACTTCATATCAAAGGCAAACAACTTCCATCCTTCAATAAAATTCACTGCAGAAATTTCCAACTCAAACCATGTTTTCCTGGACACAACAACCAGACTAGTGGAAAACAAATTACACACAGACATCTACTCGAAACCAACCGACAAACACCAGTATCTCCTCCCAACCAGCTGTCATCCAAAACACTGCATTAAGAACATTCCATATAGCCAGGCACTGAGGATATGCAGAATTTGCTCCGATGATGAAAGATTCCTAGAAAGGTCTGAAGAGCTGGCTAAACATTTAATTTACCGAGGCTACGACAAAGACCTGATTGCGGAGGCAATCCAAAGGGCCAAACAAACAAACCGTGATGACCTACTCAGATATGGACAGAAAGAAAAGGTTGATAGGATACCATTTATTCTGACCTATCACCCAGACAATCCCAAAGTAGGTAAAATCATCGCAAACCACTGGCCAACCGTGCAATCATCAGACATACTAAACCTAATACTTCCGAACAAACCTGTAGTAGCTTACCGGAGACCAAAAAACCTAAAGGACATCCTAGTCAGGGCAAAGCTAACGCCAATCGCTAGTCAAAACCAACCTAGTCAATCTGGACCCTGTGGCGATAAAAGATGCAAAACCTGTCAACATATGATAGAGACCAAGACATTCACTAGCACAGTGACTAAAGAAAAACTAAACATACATGGTTCAAACAAAACGTGCAAAACAGAGAATGTGATTTATCTCATCACATGTAAGATCTGTGGCCTTCAGTACGTCGGAGAAACTGAAAAGCTACACAAAAGGATAAACCTTCATAGATCTGATTGGATGACAAAAAAGCTGTACAGAAGCCCGGTCGCAGAACACTTCTCCTCCCCTGGCCACACTTTCAGTGATATAATACTTATCGCTATTGCTAACAACCACAGCTGGAGTTCCAAAACCAGGAAGGAAAAGGAATCATACTGGATACGCCGCTTTAGAACATTGAAACCAAGCGGTCTAAACCAAGAAGACTAGAAAATGAAAAATATGCACTAGTAAAATTTAACATTTTCTAAATCTTCTTATTATCCTTCAATCTTTACTATAAGAATAACCGGTATAGAATCAAATATCCAGGATATAATCTGCGTTACATATGTGCAAAAAGTAAAAATAGATGTCGCTTTGGCTTGTAGACTTTTAGGGAATTATACGTTTTCAGTTTCCGCATCTAGTCTATACAAGCTGGTTGTATTTATAGCTTTAGCACATGTGAAGACAGCCATGTAGAGGTTTACTAACACAACATTTTTGTGTTTATTTGTTTATCGTAACTATGTGTTGTATTTGCCTTTGAAAAAGACTCATTAAGAGTCAAAAGCGCTTAGGCTAGTTAATTACTAGTTTGGTACTGTTCGTCGTCAGTTTATTGCATCTATGTATATATATATATATATATATATATATATATATATATATATATATATATATATATTGACACACACACACACCACTCCTTGATAACTCATGCCCTGATTACTCACAAACCTGCTAATAATGCAGAGTCAGGCATGGATCCCATATTTTAAACCAGACGATACCCCAAAATTTGATCCCTATTTGTTGAACTTGAAGTAAATCATGATTAAAATTGGTAACGAAAACTTTGCTATATCGCTCGTTTTATCATTGAAATGGTAGATAGGAGCTGGAAATTTTAATCAACATATGAAATATTATCTTTTAATAAGAAGTCATATAATTTGTTACATTTTCGTTTTAAATGACATTCTTAGTACTCCACAATTAACAATATTCAAGGACATTTCGATCAATGAAGATGTCTTCCTTAGTGGAGGCAGTACTTTAATAGAAAAATACCAATTAAATCATTTTTATTATCAATTGGAATTTGTGTTCTGGTTCAATCTTTTAGTTCTTTTTTTAAGTGTAATCATGATAAATGCAATGTATCCCATTGTAATTAAACATAAACTATGTCAATCTGCTGTAACAGCTATGTCTGCAAGTGTTTCTCTGAGACACAGTGTCCTCTGTGTTTTGATCTCAAAATAGAGGAAGCATTTGTTGTATTGTTGCACTAAATAAAAGGTGGGCCTCCTTTTCTGTTATCATGTTAATTATGTATTTTAATCAGATAAAGGAGGTGGAATAAACAAAGTTAAAAGGCATAGAAATCCTACATGCTTAAGAACCAGTGACCCCAATCATATGTTGGGTAATTCATTTCAGTTGATCAACCAAACACTGTTATAATTTTTATTGTGTATGTAATCTAATTAACTACCTTAAATCAACCTACTCAATCATAACTGCAATTAAAAATAGCAAAGCAACCAAGCGAAATGAGTACTTCGTAAAGTAAAGAGCTTTGTTTCACAGATGCAGACAAAACATGTTTCAGAGAATTCCTGAATTCACACATAGAGATATCCTCAATGATGATAAAAAGTTTCACTATTACTTGCAATGAATGATGGCATCAATATTTTACTAATTGAAAAGTACACAAACATGATCTGGTGTGTCCTGTAGCAGAGCATTACAGGCCGTCTTTGCCAGGCACAATGCTGACATGGCCATTCACTTTTACTCTATTAGGAAGAGAGGATTTTTCCCAATAAGCCACACCTAGGTATATCAAGATGCTAATTTTGGCACATATCTAGTGTAAAATTTAAAGCTGCTTTATATACCTACATTATCCTAACACCAGACCAACCAGACTAACACTAACCATATAATACTGAGCACCTAATGAGGTAGTTGTCAGTATTATTTTTATAGGTCTTTAAAATAACTCAGCCAGGGTTCAAACCCTTGACCTCCCATATCCAATATGTATGCTCTAAACACTAGGCCACTGGAGTGGTGCACACAACCTTTGTATCATGATAACTGTTGTATTCCATCACATACTCTGTATCATGGTAATTGTTGTATTCCATCACAACCTTTCTATAATGAAACTGTATTTCATCACAACCTTTCTATAATGAAACTTTGTATTCCATCACAACCTTTCTATAATGAAACTGTGTGTATTCCATCACAACCTTTCTATAATGAAACTTTGTATTCCATCACAACCTTTCTATAATGAAACTGTTTGTATTTCATCACAACCTTTCTATAATAAAACTTTGTATTCCATCACAACCTTTCTATAATGAAACTTTGTATTCCATCACAACCTTTCTATAATGAAACTTTGTATTCCATCACAACCTTTCTTTAATGAAACTGTTTGTATTCCATCACAACCTTTCTATAATGAAACTTTGTATTCCATCACAACCTTTCTATAATGAAACTGTTTGTATTCCATCACAACCTTTCTATAATGAAACTTTGTATTCCATCACAACCTTTCTATAATGAAACTGTTTGTATTCCATCACAACCTTTCTATAATGAAACTTTGTATTCCATCACAACCTTTCTATAATGAAACTGTTTGTATTCCATCACAACCTTTCTATAATGAAATTGTTTGTATTCAATAACAACCTTTATATCATGATAATTGTTGTATCATGATAAGTTGTATTTTAGCACAATCCCATCACAACCTTTGTATCATGATAGCTGTATAATTCCAATATAAGATGCATCACACAGTACTATTTGCAATTAGAACATCTTGTATCATTATGATGCAAGTTTTCGCCTGAAATGCGAGTAGGAAATCGATTTTGGGAATTATTTCTGAATACATTATAATACATCGACTTGGAAGACATTTTTGGTTAACTTAATGCCTATTAGTGTTAGAAACGTTGATTTCATTGGCTCTTTCGCCTGAGCATGAGCAGAAGGGTACAAATTGGACTTTGTTGTTGGGGTAACGGATCCATCATTTACGTGATGAGACCGCTCTTCATTCTAAATACCCATCTTATCCTAACTTTTGCAATGGTTTACATGTCTGTGTGCAATTCAGACTGGTCTGTCTTAGATCTGAGGACAAAAAGTCTAAAATCCGGACACAAAACTGGATCATGACTTTGATTGAATTTAGGCTGGAAAAAACTTGTGTCCAAAAAGTGACGTTTTTCCCCCTGTATTTTGTAGTGCAACATGAACATCCATATTATTTGGTATCATCGTAAAGCTACATCTGTCTACCTTTCAATAATACCACCCACTTTATTGTGTCGCACATGACCTTAACGCTACAGATCTCAGAAGTAGGCTACCACCTCCTGCCCCTTAAACATGGCGCTAGAGTTAATGAGTTAATATTTCCTAAATTAGCATGTTTTAGTTGGATGAACATGATTCTAAATGTAAAAAAAACAGTCATAAAAGAAAAAAATTCTTTACATTTCATATGTCACTGAGAATCGTGCAACTTCAATTTTTTAACAGCAAATTGTATTTTTAAAAATTTAAGAAATTATTCCATTTTGATGGTCACAAACTGTTGGTTTTGTTGTTATTAGTGATGACACACAATAAATATTCAGTTTACCTATTATTTTAGCTTCTTGTAATTTTCATGTTGTTTTATTAGTAGCAGAGCAAAGTCATAATTACATGACAGATAATATATAAATTATGTGTGTTCATTTATATATTATCAGTCATACAAGATGTAGCTATATTGTATCGTAGGCTAAGCAGGAATTAACATATTGCCAGTACTTTACATAATTTCAGGTGGCCAAACTGACACAATCTATCTCTGTATTCAGAGTCTTTGATTATCAGAATTCATCAGAATTGTTGCAGGCACAGTTTATATTATCTCAGATAGTAGAGCGCCATTCTGGAGTTATTTGGGTTGTTGGCCCATATTTAATCCGACTGTATTTTTTGGTAACAGCAATAAAAAAAACCACTGCAGTAGGTAAGATAATCTCCCATTCTGAGTTTTGAATGGCTTGTTTTGGTTAGTCAAGATACTTAGACTTAGACTAAGCAGGAATTAACCTAATGCCAGTACTTTACATAATTTCAGGTGGCCAAACTGACACAATCCATCTCTGTATTCACAGAGGGCATTCTTATGATGAAGACAACTCTTGTTGGAATCATAAAGGTATGCTTATTTTAGTTTATGTTTCCATGTCAGCTTGTATCAAAGATTTGACCAGGTGTAACTATTTTGTAGGTGAAGGAAAGGTGTTTTGAGGAATTTGTTAACTTAAATATAAAATATATATTTTAAAACTTACAAGTAGAAAAGAAATCCACAGACCTAATGCCATTTGGAATTGTTCCAAACTCTGGACAAGGGCACAATAATATCTTTTGATATTAAAGAATATGCTTCTCCTTTTTTGACATAGTAAATGAATTTATAAATTACATTGATGTGCCCAGCTATGCCAACTATCAGTAGACAGTTAAAACATTTGAATATTACTGCCAGTTCAAAGTGGTGTTAAAGTTAGTTGAATTTCCAGAAAGAACAATTTTTATTTTGTGCTTACTTGGTGAAGTGAGTTTATACTTTGGTGCTGGTTCATTGTTCATTGTATGTCATTCATTGTCCATTATCGATCTCTAAGCACTGGTTTGACAAATTTCACAGAGAGCATTCAGGAATCAAGACCCTTAAGATTAATACAATTAATGCTGATCCACCATCATACATGGCTAATATTACTAACAATAGAAAACCTTTAACCATTTAAAAAATTACTTGACAGAAATGTTTGAGCTGTTTGGCTGGTGTTGGCCATATAGTTGATCTCAGACTCACTTGGATCTCATTTCAATATATAGTAGAACTTTGATTCTCAGAATTCATCAGAATTGTTGCAGTTATTTGGGTTATTGGCCCATTTTTAATCTGACTGTGTATTTTTTGGTAACAGCAATAAAATTAACCACTGCAATAGGTAAAATAATCTCAAATTCTGAGTTTTGAATGGCTTGTTTTGGTTAGTCAGGATACATTGACATGATTCTATGAGGCCTGGGAATTGTGCCACTGTTACTTAGTTTTGTTTTAATTTTAGCTCTACATATTATAGACCAAGAAAGTTCATAGGACGGCCTGTTGTCTATTTCCATCATCCATCCATCCATTAGTACAAGTTTGTTATCCAACTCCTTCTAAACTACTTAGAGCACTGTCATCAAATTTTAAACACATATTAATCCCAAGGTCTATCTGGTCATAAATGAAAATTGTGCTTTTTGCCAAAGCAGCCATCTTCAAAGTCTTTTTATCACTAGTTTTTATTGGATGGTTTTATCCATGTGGGATATTCATTAAAAAATTGCTCATAATTTCTAGTTTGTATTAAATGAAAATGGTGCTAATATGATGTATATAATAACCACCAGGACAGCCATCTTTAAAATTGTTCTTCTCTTCCTGAACAGAAAGTCATATTTACGTGGAATTTTAGCCAGAAGACATCTTATGATGTCTAGTTAGTCCTTAATGAAAATGATTCTGCTTGAACATTCAATATGACTGTCACAGTGGCCAACTTGAAAATCTAGTTATTGCTACAGACCCTGAATGGATAACATGAAGTTTTCACAAAAAGACTTCTTCTTGTGATGTCTGGTTGGTACTAAATGAAAATGGTCTTAGTCTGATGACTAATATTGGTGGCAATGACAGCCATCTTGAAAATCCTGTTATTTCTATTCCACATAAATTGAAAGTCTGTTGTCATGAGACTTTCACCAGAAGACTTCTTATGATGCCTAATTGGCCTGCAGTGATGTACTAATGTCCATTATGGCCAGGTTTAAGAAATATTCTTTCAGCAAGGTATTAAAAGTCAAAGCATCACTTACATCTTGTCTTGTTACAGATTGACCCCAAACAGTTACTAGAAGATGGAATCAGAAAAGAATTGGTTCAACAAGTGGCACTTGCATTGCATCAGGGTCTCATCTTTAATCCCAAAGCCAAAGTTGGTTGATTCTATATTGTTTTGTTAATGCTTTTTATTATTACAGGCAATACAGATTTATGAATTCATATAAAAACAGTCTAGTGTCATTGTTTGGACTTCATTAGCATGACAGTATGATTAGTTTTTATGTTATCTGATAATCCAGTTTGTTACATTTGTATGTTATCTGATAATCCAGTGTGTGTTACATTTTTAT
Organism: Potamilus streckersoni; assembly: GCA_016746295.1. Taxonomy (NCBI): domain Eukaryota; kingdom Metazoa; phylum Mollusca; class Bivalvia; order Unionida; family Unionidae; genus Potamilus; species Potamilus streckersoni. Next base: position 1,573,664 of record JAEAOA010001671.1, on the reverse strand, counting down.
GTCATCTGATAATCTAGTTTATGTTACAATTTTATGTTATCTGATAATGCAGTTTGTTTTACATTTTCATGTTATCTGATAATGCAGTTTGTTTTACATTTTCATGTTATCTGATAATTCAGTTTGTTTTACATTTTTATGTTATCTGATAATCCCATTTGTGTTACATTTTTATGTTATCTGATAATTCAGTTTGTTTTACATTTTTATGCTATCTGATAATCCAGTTTGTTACATTTTTATGTTTTCTGATAATCCAGTTTGTGTTAAATTTTTGTTATCTGATAATCCAGTTTGTGCTACATTTTCATGTTATCTGATAATCCAGTTTCTGTTACATTTTCATGGTAACAGTTTGCTCTAGAGCAGAGGTCTCAAATTTAAACCACTCTGAGGGCCGCATGAGTGCATTTTTGATGTCATAATGTGCCTGAGGGCCACATGAGGGCATTTTTGATGGCCTAATGTTCCTGAGGGCCACATGAGAGCATTTTTGATGGCCTAAGGGCTGCATGAGGGCATTTTTGATGGCCTAAGGCCAACAGCAAGCACAGGTATCAAACTTAAACCACCCTAAGGGTTGCATGAGGGCATTTTTGATGGCCTAAGGGTCTGAGGGCCACATGAAGACATTTTTGATGGCCTAAGGACCTGAGGGCCACATGAAGACATTTTTGATGGCCTAAGTGTCTGAGGGCCACATGAAGACATTTTTGATGGCCTAAGGGCTGCATGAGGACATTTTCGGTGGCCTAAGGCCCACACCAGCTTTGTTATCTCTCTCATGAAACCTTGTGATGCCAATCATTTTGAGGCACACTGAATACGGCTTGGTAGGCTGCATGTTTGAGACCCTTGCTCTAGTTTCATTAAACTAGACTAATTTCAAAGACCCATTATAATGACACAGTTTATCAGCTAACTTGTAATTTTTATCTCTTAACCAATTTAAAAGATTAACACTTATGAGCTGTCATCTTTCAACAATAAACAAAGACCAAAGTTCTCAAAAGTCTCAGACATGGTAGAAGTCTTAAGGTCTATTTATGTAGGTAAAAATCTTAAGGTCTATTTATGTAGGTAAAAGTTAATTACGTAACTGATGACAATAGATTGGGCATAATGATTTTGTCTTGTCAGTCCTTTCATCTTTCCTGTGAAGTTTCTCATCACAGTTGCTCAAAACTCTCTAGATATAGACAAATTAAATATTGTATGTATGTTGGTATGTATGCAAAGATGACCCAGTTAGATTTTCAAATTAAAGCACAAATCTGTTTATCATCTGGATTAACAGTATATCCTACATGTATGCAATGTCATGTTCACATTTTCATTAAGAATATTACATTGCTGTTTTCATGAACCTTTTAATATTGTCATGATATCACATATTGTGTAAGCATAATATCCATTGTATTCAGGTTTATTCCAGAGTCAAATCATCATATTTTTTTAAAACTTTCCACCGAAAAAAAATCAATTTATTTTAGTGTACATTCATTAATAATTTCTTTGGTTTTGCTCACCAAGCCCTGTAAATGGAAAAAATTTTGTTTTATGATATTGAAATGATGATGCAAAGTACTTTTGATAAGAAATTAAGATTTTAATAGGAATGACAGGATTAGCAGCTTTAATTTAAATTTTCAAGTGAAAATGTTAGTCTTGCTAAAGTGAGAAAGCTTGCCAGTAGCTTCTCATGGGTCATTGGTCCTTTCCCAGAATCTTCTTCCACCATTAACACTGGTTGCCTTGTATAGCTAGCCTATCATGTGCAGAAAAATGGCATTAAACTCTACAACAACAACTACTGTGTATTATGGCACAGCTTGTAGACAGGGTGTTGAAGTTTGTACATTTTGTTACAGGTGAGTGAATTGTTACCCAAACTAGAAGACCTAGGTCAGAAGATGGATGGGTATCTGAGGTCCTTTGAGTACATCCAGGATTATGTCAACATCTATGGCCTAAAGATCTGGCAGGAAGAGGTGTCTCGCATCATCAACTACAATGTGGAACAGGAGTGTAACAGCTTCCTACGAACAAAGGTATAATCTGATTTTGATGTGATAGTTTTTATGGTGGACCCTTTATGCAGAAACTTGACTTTTTCATTACAAGCCTCATTGACTTTCTACCTCCAAGAAAAACAATGCTTAACACAGTCTTGAAACCATTAATATATGACGTTATTCATCAGTAAATCATGAGAAAAAAGGAAAGAACATGGATTCTAGGAGAAAGTTTGGTTTCTAATGTTGCTCTCATTTGCTTCACATTATATTGGTTAGGTCAAGAATCATGTTTATAATAATAATAATAATAATAATAATAATAATAATAATAATAATAATAATAATATATTAATGATAATAATAATAATGATACATACATACATGCCATGTTTTCTGGAAACAAATCAGGGAAAATTTTTTTCAAAATCTGGGAGATTGGGTCCAAATCAGTGAGATTAGCGGAATGACTATTTTTCTCATAAGTTTAAGCGCAAAAGTGCAGATCGTACCACAACTAAGTAAAATAACTATAATGAATAATAGTTACTTAACTTTATTGATTTTGTTATATGGCTGCTGTTCATGAACTCTGGAGAGGATGGAATTTTTCGTTCCAACCATTACATTTGCATTGCCACTACTAAACCCTACTAGAAGACAGTTGTAAAGGTTTTCACCAGTTCCAAATATTGCAAATGGGAATAGCCAGGAATTTGGTTGTCACTGTGAATGTCACTTGCTACACACTTTTCATCACCACTGTCATTAAACTCATCCATCATCACTGAGAAAGGTTTTTCTTTGCATAGTAAAGTTACTCAATTGTCATACATTTGACCCAGTGAATTGTTAACAATGTTTGTTACCTTAGTTCTTTTGCAATGAACTTTTGTTAGCAATTTGCAAGTGAAGAAACATAACTTTACACAGCTCACTAAAATGATCAGCAACCAAGAATGGTAAATTATGCTCTGCCACAAAGTTTGCAAACAGAACCTCTGCTTTAGTGACACTGTCCACCAATGTTTGTGCAAACACTTGCATTACTTTAGACACATTATGTGACGATTTCTCATTTGCAATGTGCTGCATGCTTTTCAAGTACCTTGTGGAATCATTTTGTCCCCCACTAGAAATGTTCAGTTGTGTGTTGCAAGCTGTGCAGTATGCAAAGCTTTCTCCCTTTTCACTACACTTCACACATTTAAATTTGCCTATCCAAGCACAGTTGAAATTGCAAACATACTTCTTTTTTTTTCTAAGGCATAATTTCCATCAAATCCGTTAGCAGACATTTCGAAATGGCACGAGAATTTTTTAAATGATCCCGGAAGTTGTTGAAGGAATATGATATAAATTTTTATGTGTTTCATGATTTTCCTATGGCAGAGTGCACTACATACTGTACAACAGCACAGCCAATGATATTCTCGATTGTGATGTGTCTCCTTCCATTGCCATATTGCTCCATATGAACAAAAGTAATTCAGAATATAATATAAAAATAATAATGACTTTATTTAAAGAGGGTAAGATGATTAGCTAAAAACTAATAATGTTGGTGTAGAAGTAAACTGGAACTTAAAACATTGCATGCATTGCAAAAGAAGTCTTTTTTGAAATGATTCCAGGCTTATTTCATCTTTATCTGCATTTAGAGTTGTTATTTGGTGTGATGTTGAAGACTTGAAGAAATTATCTTTTTAGGTGCATTTTACTGTTATTTTTTAAAAATTATTTTGACCTTTGACTCTGGCCCCACTTAAATGTGTCCTTAAGCTAGAAGGAAGTACTTCTAAAGTAAATGAGCCGTCAAAACAAATTGGTCTCTTTTATTTCAGAACAGAAATTATTTTGATATCTAATTGGTAGTTTTGATATTATCATATGAATTTGAAGCTGTTAATCTCACATGTATTGTATAATGTATAGTATCCCCAAAAAACATTGTTTATTTCTCTCTCTCCCAGTCACTGCCCATCTGTCTTTGTCTATCAATTAAATTTTATGATTCTACTTGTCTCTTTCTTTTCAGGATCTTTTCTGTCTCTTTTTTAGAATAATTAAAAATTTTCCTTTTTTAAAAGAATATATGCTATTTGGTAATTTGCTGAAAAAGTTTACATATTTGCATTTTCTATCTTGATTTAATTTTACTATATAAGATTTTCATACTTTTCCTCATGATTTAGATGAGTGTCAATCTGTGTTATTACTTGTATTCTTTTTATGTCCAGGTTCAGGATTGGGAAAGTGTATACCAGTCAAAAGCCATTCCAATTCCACGATTTCGTCCAGTGGATGAGAGTGTAAACTTTATTGGCAGGTTGGCAAGAGAGATAATCAGGATCACAGATCCAAAGTAAGCTCTTCAAATTCAAGATTGACTTAATCATTTGGCATAAAATATATGCAGAACCATTGTTTCTTTAGGTTATCCTTAAGTGCATCATAGCTGGTGTTTTGTTAGGATCCATTTGTGAGGATTTCATTAATAGCCTAGTTTCTCTCCTTTGCAGTTCAAAACTAAATATTGTTATTGTAGGGTTTAATACCATTTGTCAGCACAAGATAGGCTATACATGGTGGCCAGTATTAATAGTGGAGAAAAAACCCACGAAAACCCCCAAAAGAACCACTGATCCATGAGAAGCTACCTGCAAGCTTTCTCACATGCCCACATTGGCTAAATCCAAGACTCAAACCCACACAGACAGAGGTGAGATGGCAGTGATCCGTAAAGATGTTTGCTTTAGACCACTTGACCATTCAGGGCCTCAAACTGGATATTAGCAAGAAGATTAGTACTTTAAAAATACCAAAGATGAACAAGAATTTCTGATACTGTGTTGCTATTTATATCCTAATGTATGTTCCTTTATCTAGTCTGGTTTACTCTTCATTTCTACTTATAGAAATATGGCAAGGAAAACAGTGAAAAACTAATATAAGCAAGAATTATTTTAAAATTGCAGTGAATCTGGTAGTATTGCAGTACAGAAACTTGAGATTCATTTTATATCTGCATATATTGAAGAAGGGGCCCCGAGTGGTCTAAAGCGCTGTCCGTTACCGATCACTGCCATCTCACCTCTGCTTGTGTTAGAGTCTAGGATTCAGCGAATGTGGATATGTGAGAATGCTTGCCAGTAGCTTCTCGTGGGTGGGTGGTTCTTTCCGGTGATTTCCCGGTTTCTTCCTCCACCATTAATACTGGCCATCATGAATAGCCTATCGTGTGCTGAAAAATGGCATTGAGCCCAACGTCACCAGCATGTTTCTCGTTAATAACTAGGTGGGAACATTTTTCGTTGCCAGCATGTTTCTCATCAATAACTAGGTGGGACCTTTCATCATGGCCAACATGTTTCTCATTAATAACTAGATGGAACCTTTCACCATGGCCAACAAGTTTCTCATCAGTAAACAGTTGGGACCTTTCACCATGGCCAACAAGTTTCTCATCAGTAAACAGTTGGGACCTTTCACCATGGCCAACATGTTTCTCATCAATAACTAGGTGGGATCTTTCAGCTTGGACAGCATGTTTCTCATCATAACAACATATATTGAAAATGGAACATATAGTTCTTTGATCTCTTTTATTAATTCAATTATAAGTATGGATTTGAAACTATCTTATATCTGTCATATAATTAGGGGATAACAGCCTTGAATTTGAGGATTGGAGGATATTGATGGTGGTTTTACTGTTACAACTTGAGTTTTACCAGTGACAGGTTAGTAAAACCATCATCATTTTCCAGCAGTCTTAAACATAAGACAACATCTGATTGTGACAATAAAACCACCATCATTGTTCTGCATTTTCCAAACCCAAGACTATTATCCAGTTGTGACAGTAACACCACCATCATTATCACATGATCTCCAAACATAGACTGTTATTCAATTGATACAGTAATCTTCATCTTTGTCCTCCACACACAGGACTGCTACATACCTTAATGTCATTATCAGTGTTATTACATCCACACACAGGACTGCTACATACCTTAATGTCATTATCAGTGTTATTACATCCACACACAGGACTGCTACATACCTTAATGTCATTATCAGTGTTATTACATCCACACACAGGACTGCTACATACCTTAATGTCATTATCAGTGTTATTACATCCACACACAGGACTGCTACATACCTTAATGTCATTATCAGTGTTATTACATCCACACACAGGACTGCTACATACCTTAATGTCATTATCAGTGTTATTACATCCACACACAGGACTGCTACATACCTTAGAAATGTCATTATCAGTGTTATTACATCCACACACAGGACTGCTACATACCTTAATGTCATTATCAGTGTTATTACATCCACACACAGGACTGCTACATACCTTAATGTCATTATCAGTGTTATTACATCCACACACAGGACTGCTACATACCTTAATGTCATTATCAGTGTTATTACATCCACACACAGGACTGCTACATACCTTAGAAATGTCATTATCAGTGTTATTACATCCACACACAGGACTGCTACATACCTTAATGTCATTATCAGTGTTATTACATCCACACACAGGACTGCTACATACCTTAATGTCATTATCAGTGTTATTACATCGTTGGAAGATGCATAACTGCATAACATCAGTATTGCATAATAGTGTAAAAGTTAATAAACCTATTTGCAGACATGACATTGGAGCTTTAGCTGCTGAAGTAAATCCTATTTTATTTAAGTTTATTTTAGAAAAATGATGTTTTTCTCTTCTTTTATTTTTATGTAGCTAAATTTAGTTCAGAATTTCTAAAGACTAAACACAGTAGAAAGTTCAATATTGATACCTTATAGATTCAAAAACAGGGGTTTTTTATATAAAAAAAGACATTGCTCATGAAGTTAAAAGAAATTAATTGGGACTCAGATCATTTAATTAGGAAAAATATAAAATGGTATTTTTTTAGGAGAAACATTTCATCTCCAGGTTACAAAAACACCCAAATAAGCCACATTATATATATATATATATATATATATATATATATATATATATATATATATATATATATATATATATATATATATATATATAATGTACTCTACCAAGTTCGAAACTCAGTAGAGTACGAATTTAATTTCTCTAACCTGTATGATAGTATTGTTTATATTGAACTATTATTTCTCTCGCTATTATCAAGATTCTGCTACAGAATCCAGGGGTAGCACTGTCTGTTATGTCTGGTATATATTTATAATTCTTTGCAAAACAAAAATCCTATATACCTTGATTTCTTTCATAGTAATCTGGAATGACTATGTATATATATATATATATATATATATATATATATATATATATATATATATATATATATATATATATATATATATATATATATATGAGAATTATTTATTAGGTGTCTGCTATGCACAAGCTTATATAATACCGACTCAGTGCAATCACTTTTTGGTGATGCATTCTTAGTCGTGACAGTATATGGGCTGGTGCGTGCAAGCAAGGCGATTAGTGCCGATTACTCAAGGACCTGGGTTCAAAACTCAGTAGAGTACGAATTTAATTTCTCTAGTCTGTATTATAGTATTGTTTGTATTAAACTTTATATATATATATATATATATATATATATATATATATATATATATATATATATATATATATATATATATATATATATATATATTTTTTAAGGGCAACTAGTTACATAGAACAGATGAAAGCCTGGTATGATATCCGCACCAGACAAGAGCTTGTCAACAAGACTCTTTTCCAGAAAATTCAGGTAAGAAACCTGAAAAATCCATGAGAGTGACAAAAAAATTTTGAATAATCTTCCATGAGACCAAATTGCAAGAGCAGATCATAGGGAAAAATATTGGCTTTCTTCAAAGATAGTACCCTCACCACTGATTACCTTCAACATCTTGTTTTCATTTTGTTTTGAAAATGATGATATCATGATAGATATTCTTGAATATTCTACCTTAGAAAAATGTTACATAGCAGTAATGTTTTTGCTTTTTTACATTGTGACATGAATGATTTTAGAACATTTTATTGTCTCAGTTGGATAAGGAATGTTTATTACTTTTCTCCCAACATTGTCAAAATTAAAGTTTTAAGTTAAGTAAGTTGGGACCTTTAATTCATATAAAACTATGCTATAGCTTGCATTTCTTACATTGACTAGTATTAAGAGTCACTCTCACTCATCCACTCACTCACTCACTCACTAACCCACTCACTCACTCACTCACTCAATCCATAGAGTATCAAAGGCAGTTCCCAGTTAAAGATGTCGACATTTTCATAAAAGTCTACCCATCACTGCTTTCTTGTTATCGACAACCTAGAATATGGGCCATTTTCAAGCACTACAAGGGTGTCAGCCTCAAGAGACACACCTAAGTTATGGTCACCATGTCCAACATGTTTCTCATCAATAACTAGGTGGGACCTTTCATCATGGCCAACAAGTTTCTCATCAAAAACTAGATGGGACCTTTCACCATAGCCAACATGTTTCTCATCAATAACTAGATGGGACCTTTCACCATGTCCAACATGTTTCTCATCAATAACTAGGTGGGACCTTTCACCATAGCCAACATGTTTCTCATGAATAACTAGATGGGACCTTTCACCATAGCCAACATGTTTCTCATCAAAAACTAGGTGGGACCATTTATTGTGGCCAGCATGTTTCTCATCAATAACTAGGTGGGACCTTTCACCGTGGCCAACAAGTTTCTCATCAGTAAACAGTTGGGACCTTTCACCATGGCCATCATGTTTCTCACCAAAGACTAGGTGGGACCTTTCACCATGGCAACATGTTTATCATCAGTAAACAGTTGGGACCTTTCACCATGGCCAACATGTTTCTCATCAATAACCAAGTGGGATCTTTCACCATGGCCAACATGTTTCTCATCAATAACCAAGTGGGATCTTTCAGCATGGACAGCATGTTTCTCATCATAACTAGGTGAGACCTTTCATCATGTCTAACATGTTTCTCATCAATAGCTAGGTGGGACCTTTTATCATGGCTAACATGTTTCTCATCAAAAACTAGGTGGGACCTTTCACCATAGCCAACATGTATCTCATTAGTAAACAGTTGGGACCTTTCACCATGGCCAACATGTTTCTCATCAAAAACTAGGTGGGAACCTTCACCATGGCAACATGTTTATCATCAGTAAACAGTTGGGACCTTTCACCATGGCCAACATGTTTCTCATCAATAACTAGGTGGGACCTTTCACCATGGCCAACATGTATCTCATTAGTAAACAGTTGGGACCTTTCACCATGGTCAACATGTTTCTCATCAAAAACTAGGTGGGACCTTTCACCATGGCAACATGTTTATCATCAGTAAACAGTTGGGACCTTTCACCATGGCCAACATGTTTCTCATCAATAACCTGGTGGGACCTTTCACCATGGCCAACATGTTTCTCATCAATAACCAGGTGGGACCTTTCACCATGGCCAACATGTTTCTCATCAATAACTAGATGGGACCTTTCATCATGGCCAATTTGTTTCTCATTAATAACTAGGTTAGACCTTTCACCATGGCCAACATGTTTCTCATCTCAAGGCAGGATCTTTCATATTTTGTTTGGTCATTATCACAACTAGCTTTTGAAACTCTTGAGTAAAGCTTGTTTGGATTACATGATCTTCAGGATTTTGTTTATTTTATATCAGCTAGGAAAAGGAGTATAATTTATGCATAATTTATGCATGATCAGTCAAAGAGAGTTGCCCATGTTTTAATGGCAGCTTTGATTGATTTTGTTTCTCTTCTTTAAATGTCTAACTTTCTGTCAAGAATCAGCTACCTTCATTAGCCCTAGAACCAACTGAAATTGCTGGTTTTATTTGCATCAGTGCTGGTGATGAACATGAATGACTTATGCCTCTTCCTTGATAACTTAAGCACAATGGGGTTCAAAAACATAGACTGCACTATAATCAGGTAACAGAGGGTCCTCTGAAAAAACAGAAAAGATGCCATCCCTGCTTGGGAGGGAGGGGAAAAAACGGGGCATTATAATGGCTTTTTACTCATTTTATATTTGCTTTGAGTATAATTGTCAATAAAGTGATTTTTCATATGAAGTTATTCATTATTCTGTATAAATTACATTTATTTTTAAGATACCCAACATGTGAAACATTGTTAATATTTTATTCAAATTGGTTTCAACAACCCTTATGTGTACATAAAAACATTTGTGGATTATGTTACTGTTGTGTTGTTATTGATTAGTCAGGTTTTCTGCATATTATGTTATAGTGGTGTCCATAGGGAGCCTGCTTATGAGGGAGGCACACTACCTGATACGCCAGTTAGTAAAATATTGATGCCATGATTTCATTGCAAGTAATAGTGAAAATTATTCTCATCTTTGAGGATATCTCTAAGTGCTGATTCAGGATTTTTTTAAAACTCACTTCCCACAATGATCTCTATGTGTGAAACAGAGCTCTTTCTATCACAATGATTCATTTTGCTTTTTTGCTTTCCTATCTCAGATTACATTTGTGAATGAATGTGATAATTTAAGGAATTCTAATTATATACACAATAATATTTATAAAACAGCATTTGATTGATCAATTAAAATTCACCTGACATATGACTGGGGCCAATAAGTCTTATGTATGTAGGATTTGACTTTCCTTTTATTCCAGATTCATTATTTGATACCACAGTCATTGTTAATATGATAATACAAAGGAAGTCAGCTTTTAATTTAGAACAACAATACAACAAATACTTCCACAAGTCAGATAATCAAAACACAATCAGCACTTAATTAGGTTCCCAGAGAAAAGTTTGCAGATAGAGCTGTTATAGGAGATCGACCCATTTTTATGTTTTAATACAGGAGGGCATATTATAATATTACACTTAAACCTAACTAAAAGATAGAACTAAAATACAAATTTCACTTCATAAAAAAATTTTTTAAATTGGTTCTATATATTAAAGTATTGCTTTTAGTAAGTGTAAATGACATTTTCATTGATTTAAATATTGTTATTTAAGGTATACTAGGAATGTCATTTGGAAAGAAGATTTAAAAAAAGTTTTTTTGCTTCATAATAAAAGTTGACAATTTCATAACATTGATAACAAATTTCCAGGTCCAATCTACCATTTTTTATGATAAAACGAGCAATATATCAAAGTTTCAGTTTTCATCTGTTATTGTAGTTTTTTTTAGGTCCAACAAATAAGGGTAAATTTTTTGGTAATTTCTAGCAAATAAGACAAGGAGCTATGCCTGACCCCCACATTATCATCAAATGAGTTGTGTATCTGTCAGTTTAGATCCTTATAAAATTAAAAATGGATACATTTCTGTTGCACAATAAGTTCAGCCTTTTCACAAGGCCTTTATCATAAGAATGATGTTTTTACTGGAGTCACATAGCAGGAGTTCCAATCTGGAATCATGGTTCAAAACTGGGCCCCCCCTGCCATGATTTCAATAGCTTCTCCTATTTTTGTCATTGTGGTATTATTTTCTCAACTGAGTACTGTGATGTTATCCCATGAGAAATTATGCTCTGATTCTTTGCAGTCTTCACCAACTGCTGTCGGGATATCTTTGTTGGTGTATAAGTGTTCTCTAACTCTTGTTTCAAGGCTTCTACTGGTCTCCTCAGTGTAGTCTTTTCTGCAAATATCATACTGGAATTGATGATTGGGCACTTCTTGTTCGAAGGAGTGCTGTCTTTGGGATTCACCAAGATTGAATACATGGTGTTATAGGGTTTGTGGATGAAGGATGAAGGCCCTGTGAGAGATTGAAAGCTTAAGAGTTGAAAAACTTACTTTGCTGCAGAAAGGTATCTCTCTTTAGTTTATAAATTATAAATGTCAGAATTCATTTTAGAATTGAAGCCTCATTTCAAAAGGGAAAAGAAATGGTCAGAAACCTCTCTTTCTCCTTAATGGTTCCTTGGTCAGAAACCTCTCTTTCTCTTTAAAGGTTCCTTGGTCAGAAACCTCTCTTTCTTCTTAAAGGTTCCTTGGTCAGAAACCTCTCTTTCTCCTTAAAGGTGCCTTGGTCAGAAACCTCTCTTTCTCCTTAAATGTTCTTTGGTCAGAAAAATCTCTTTCTCCTTAAAGGTTCCTTGTATTGATTCAACCACCTTTTATATCCAAACAAATTATCAATATCTCACTGGGAGAGATCTTTCCTTCATGAGAATTAAAACTCGGTAATCATTCCTTTGGGAGGATATCTTGAAAGCTTCCTTTTGGTGGTCTCAGTCACCTGTTCCTTGTTCTACTTTTGTTTGTTGTCACACCAAAGTTAAGCCATTAGGTCCAGTTGTGTTTGTCCAGCAAGTTGTCAACAAGCCATCCTCAAGTTTTTGGTAGATCTTTCCACTGAAAACATACAGTATATTGTTTTTAATCTTGAGTCATGGAACCATCAGCATCCTGGAAAACTCAGCAAAGTAATTTAATATGTCCATGCTATTAATTCCCTCCTCAGTCCCCATGCAGAGGTCCATTTACTCTTGGTCCAAGTCATAGGAGGATAATATGCTGAATGACAAAAGTGCTCATGGCATTGGACTTGGACTGGTACTGTGTCTAGATCTCAAGCCCTCCAGTTATTAATTTATTAATTGGAGGAGGGAATATTCATTTTGGACTGCTGACTTATGTGCGGAAAAAAGATAGCAAAGCAATAATAGCAGGTAAATGTTACATAATTAAAACCAGTTTTACTTACCCACTCAATTTATGCCCTGTTGACAACTTGTGTATGTGTGTATTTGTGTGTGGGTGGGTGTGCCTGTGTGCATTAGAGAGATGAGAAGAGACACATGCAGTTTTTTAATTTTGTTTTTATTTCTTTTTAGAAAGCTGTGGGAACCTTTGGTCTGACAGGCCTGGACCGTCTGTTGTGCTTCATGATTGTCAAAGAGCTTCAAAACTATCAGATGATGATACAAAGGCAGACTGCTAGGGACAAATCCTTTCTTGTTGTATTTGGAGAAATAGCCAAGTCTCTCAGTCCAGTTAGTGGGGTAGTTGGTAAGTGATGCCTCGAATAAAGTATTCTTCATATGTGTGGAGAGAATATGGTAGTCATACCTCATAGGATAATATGTGTGCACAGGATATGGTAGTCATACCTCATAGTATAATATGTGTGCACAGGATATGGTAGTCATACCTCATAGGATAATATGTGTGCACAGGATATGGTAGTCATACCTCATAGGATAATATGTGTGCACAGGATATGGTAGTCATACCTCATAGGATAATATGTGTGCACAGGATATGGTAGTGTTTCATCATAGGATAATATGTGTGCACAGGATATGGTAGTCATACCTCATAGGATAATATGTGTGCACAGGATATGGTAGTGTTTCCTCATAGGATAATATGTGTGCACAGGATATGATAGTCACACCTCATAGATAATATGTGTGCACAGGATATGGTAGTCAGACCAGGTTGGTAATATGTGAACAGGGCATGAAATTCGAAGCAGACTGGATAATAAGTATGAATTATATATTGAACTTCCAGATAGGATGAGATTCCTATTAGATACAAAGCTTTCATAGTCCTTGTTACACCTTGATTTCTTGAGGGTTACATTTCCTTATCTTTTTACACATGTGGGGAAGAATCATTTTCTCAGACACCACATGCATTATTCATTTGTACAACATTGTAGAGAGGAATATTTTGTTTACAGACAGCGAATTACAGTCATATGCATGACATTTCAGACTTATTTAACAACCATGGTTGAAAAAGGCTAGTCAGTATCAGTGTAAAATTTGAGATCAGTCTCTCTCTTATGGAAGCAATTTGAGATAAGTTTGTTCAATAGGGAAAACAATTTGAGTTAAGTCTGTCCCAATTAGTCTTTCTTATAGGGAAAGCAATTTCAGGTCAGTCTGTTACATAAGTAAAATAGGTTTGAGATCAGTCTATCTCAGAGGGAAAGTAGTTCAAGATTAGTCAGTTCCATAAGAAAAGAAATTTGAGATCAGTCTATCCCATAGGGAAAGCAATTTGAGATCAGTCTGCTCCATATGGAAAGCTGTTTGAGATCAGTCTATCTCATAGGGAAAGTAGTTTGAGATCAGTTTTTTCCATAAGAAAAGAAATTTAAGATCATTCTATCCCATAGGGAAAGCAATTTGAGATCAGTCTGTTCCATATGGAAAGCAGTTTGAGATCCTTCTATCTTAAAGAGAAAGTAGTTTGAAATCTGTATGTTCCATGAGAAAAGAAATTTGAGATCAGTATCCCATAGGGTAAGCAGTTTAAGATCAGTCTATCACATATGGAAAGTAGTTTGAAATCAGTCTGTTCCATAAGATAAGAAAGTTGAGATCAGTCTATCCCATAGGGAAAGCAATTTGAGATCGGTCTATTCCATAGGAAAAGCAATTTGAGATCAGTATGTTCCTTAGAGAAAGCAATTGAGATCAATTTATCCCATAGGAAAAGCAATTGATTTGTTTCAAGGACAATTTATTCTTAAATACTACAATGTACAATTATTTTATAATTCCTTCTCCCTCTTCACTTCAGTATTTAGCTGTTAGGATGTTGATTATAAATATTGTTGCATATGCTTGTGAGGGAACTATGCAAAATCTTCAAGTTTTCCATATCATCTTTGTATAATAGTTGCTAATACTTTGTCTCTCACCATACTGTTCTTTTGTATAGCTAGTGCATATACCCTGTACAATTTTAAACCATTGGAAATAGCATGTTAAATTTGACTTCCTGCAGATTAAACAATATACAATGCATATACCATGAATAATTCTACCTCTCTTGATTAAACCACTGGAAATACCATGTATAGTTTCATCATTCTTAGATTAAACCAATGCTTAATGCATATATCATGTACAGTTTTACCTCCCCTAGATTAAACAAGTGGAAATACCATGTACACTCTTATCTCCCCAAGATTAAACCAATGCATCAGGTCTAACTGGACAGTTTTTATGGCAAATTTTCATCTGATGATGACCTATTGCAGAAAAATGATAATATTACATTAAAGATACAAATAAAAACTAATTAATGATTTTTGTTGAAAGGATACTTGTAAGATTCTGACAGGTATTAAGGTTAATACCTTATACAACTGGTGGCTTTTATACTGAACTGATACTACCACCAACCCCTCTTTTTACATTCATTTTTGTCAGGAAAGAGCTATTTAGAACATTTTCCTGAGACAAGGCGGCTAAAAGAAACAGTATGTACATTATTCATCTTTAAGATTCACTTCACTATAACAAATTAACATACCTTTCATCACCCCTCAACCATCTAGACTTTTATTTACCTCTTTAGCAGACACATGTAAATACATAAGCCAAGTCAGGTAGAACAAGATAATAAGCATCAGTTGCAGCAGCTAGTGTTTGATACTTTTTTTTGTTTCTTTTGAACAGCTCAGCCTCAAAAGGTGTATGGCCAGGCAGTGACCAGGACCGCAAAGCTGTGGCCAGCCTACTTTGACATAATTCTCAGGGTCAGTGGTCAAGTGTTCTGCCTTTTTTATGTTTTCTTTGTTCTTTAGAGTTTGTATCTGCCATATCAGATATCTATTGCAGTAGGGTTTACGGTAAAGTGTAAAGTCGTATTGTTTAAGGGTCATGCATAGATAAGTGTTTTTCCCAAAGATACACCAAGGCAGTAGGCAACAAGTGATTTTTGTTTCAAAAGATTTTAATAAAACATGAATATGCACATAGATATCATTTACATTTGGATTGAAAATTTGAGTGTAAGCAAAAATTTGCACCTTCATGCAAAATGTCTTCATTCTGATTCCTGATGATCAAGTTCATTTCATTTCATTTTTTTATTTCATTTTGAGTTTTTTTGGCAAGGATAAACTACATCAATGTTCCATTGTGTGGCATTAATGCAATTTAAACTTAATCCTGGATGTATTTATTTGCTGTAGACCTTGTGTCACATGACTATCTGTGTCAAAATGACAATCACTGAGGAAGTAGTTGCTAAATGTGGGTTTGTAATTGAAGTCGAAATTTATTCACTGTATTGTTTTGACCTCATTTGTTAATTTTTAGGAATAAATTTTGGTGTTGTTGTTGCTGAAGGGTTTAACACCATTTTTCAGCTCAGCACAAGATAGGCTGTATATGGTGGCCAGTACAAAGGCCAGTATGGAGGAAGAACCTGGGAAAACCCAGGAAAGAACCATCGACCCATGAGAAGCTACTAGCAAGCTTTCTCATGTACCCACATTGTCCGAGCCTCAAACTCAAACCCACACAGACATGTGAGATGGCAATGATCCATAATGGTGTCATTTACTTCATGACAGTTCTTGCAGTGTGTGAAATCATTTAGCAGAACCATTATTCAGCCAGGAGACAAAAGAAGTAAATCATTCATGACGTGCATAGTGATTTATGTGAACATTGATAAATTAATCATTTGAAAATATTTTGATTGCTTTCTATACACAGTAAAATCGTAAAAGCTCAGTTATAGAATCAAGATAAAGATCAGTTTGCAGAATGGAAGACATTGGAGAAACATAATGATCATTAAAAGAATAAACAAGTGAAGAAAATTTGTCAAGCCATATACATGAAGTTTAATCTTGTATCTCAGAGAACTTTCAAATAGAGTCCTGAGTGTATATCAGACCAAGCTCAGTCATGTTTAAAAGAACTCTTTCAAATTAAAATATTGCAATCAACATTCAGTGTATCAAAATCAAATATTGCAATCAACAATTAGAATATCAAAATTTATATTTATTCACTGCAAGAAGAAACTGTGTTAATCACTTTAAAACTTTATTTTATGTGATTCAGATAAGTCAAATAATATTTTAACTTTATTTAGATTGCTTCAAGTAATTGATTCTGATTCAAAGCTTTTGTGACAAAGGTATAGTTAAATATAATTCTTTCCTCTACCTTGATTCAGGTTGGTCAGATCCAGTTGCTCAGAAGACAGATAGCTCATGAGTTGAAGACCTCCTGTAAATTTGATTCCAAATTTCTTGCCAGTGCACTGCAGACATTCAATGCGTGAGTCACAAATGCCCACATGTTCCTTGTATCTCATACCCAAACACTACAAAATTTTAAAATTTAATTTTGATATAGATCAGTTTCATGGTTTTGCAAACACTGAAAGATTCTTTCATGCTTAAATGCGTAAATTTGCCTGACAGATGGGAGAATGGTGAAAAAGGGGTTTATTATTTTCTATGTTGGATAAAAAAAATTCAAGCCATTTAATTTACAGCTTCACATAACCATAAAAATCAATAAACATTTAAATCCCATGAATAAAAATGAATTTACAATGTAATATACTGAGTTTTTTTATTGTACATAATGTTTGATCACAAATTTATTTGTATTGTCAAATTTAGTAATTTTCATTATGAAATACAAATGATACAAGATTTTAAACATTTAGAAAATAAAATTTAATATTGAAAGTAAAGCAAATGATTATCTTGGTTAATTTTTTCAACATGCAACCTCTTGTACCTTATGTATGCTTATAGAATTATGCCTGGAATAGAATGCTTTGTGACTTTACATTTTTCAAAACAAGTCATTCACAGATTACTGAAGTGTACTATACTGGAAACTTAAAATTAACATGGAAATAGACTTCAATCTAAGCAAATATTGACTTAAATGGGCTCACATTTCAGGGAAGCTAGTAGCTTTTATACATATAAGGAAACTATTTAGACATAATTGTGTGGGTTCAGTGTTCCGTCTTACTGTACAGTATTAACTAAATAAAATATTGCATATTTAACCTCAAGGCTGTCAATGGGGATGGGTGCAAAACTTAGCAATGCAGTTAACAGCCTAAATTGATACAAATTAAACAAGAAATAGTGAAAATGCAGTGATTACACATTTAATTTTCTACAGAAATATATGCATAGGTGCATGCATGTACAAAAAATGGGAAGCCGAGGATAGAGAAAGTTAATGTATTAGTCCAGTAAATTAATTGATTATAAATTCAGGTAATAAACCTTTTTTCCACCACAATATTTTTACCTGCTGAAGTGTGTATGTCAGTTGATTACTTTATTTATTTGCTTTTTAATTAAATATCAGGGTTTTATTAATCAAGAATCACTGTGCCAACTGATGAACAGTATTCTTACAGTCAGATACACTCAATGATATATTCTGAATTGTAGATGTCAGAAAGAAGTTAAGAATCTTCATAACTGATTTTGCTATGGCACAAGAAATTGAGTCATTAACACACATCATACTAATGAAAAAAAGATGTAAGAAAAACACAATGCTTCATGCCTTCTTCAAGCCAGACTCTTGAACTGAAAACACAATGAATTATACAGAATATTTAAACATTGTGGTTGTTTCTTTAGATTTAAGTAATTTCTCAGCACAAAATATGCCAAACATAGAAGCCAGTATAACTGGTGGAGGAAAAACTCCAGTTAGAACCACTGACCCAGAGGAAGTTACTGGCAAACTGTATCCCATAACTTATTAAAGCAGAGTCCAAAACTCAAAACCACACAGACAGATTAGATAGATGTCAGTGTTTTAGACCTCTTGGCAATCTGGGGCCCAAACATTGTTGAGTGTCATTTATAATTTTGATTGACTTATAGGAAAGTTATAAAGGTATTATAGTCTTCAAATGTTTCTTTTGATGAGGACACTATATCTGTATAGAGTAACTGCATCCATTTTGATGAGGACACTATATCTGTATGGAGTAACTGCATCCATTTTGATGAGGACACTATATCTGTATGGAGTAACTGCATCCATTTTGATGAGGACACTATATCTGTATAGAGTAACTGCATCCATTTTGATGAGGACACTATATCTGTATGGAGTAACTGCATCCATTTTGATGAGGACACTATATCTGTATGGAGTAACTGCATCCATTTTGATGAGGACACTATATCTGTATGGAGTAACTGCATCCATTTTGATGAGGACACTATATCTGTATGGAGTAACTGCATCCATTTTGATGAGGACACTATATCTGTATAGAGTAACTGCATCCATTTTGATGAGGACACTATATCTGTATGGAGTAACTGCATCCATTTTGATGAGGACACTATATCTGTATGGAGTAACTGCATCCATTTTGATGAGGACACTATATCTGTATAGAGTAACTGCATCCATTTTGATGAGGACACTATATCTGTATGGAGTAACTGCATCCATTTTGATGAGGACACTATATCTGTATGGAGTAACTGCATCCATTTTGATGAGGACACTATATCTGTATGGAGTAACTGCATCCATTTTGATGAGGACACTATATCTGTATGGAGTAACTGCATCCATTTTGATGAGGACACTATATCTGTATGGAGTAACTGCATCCATTTTGATGAGGACACTATATCTGTATGGAGTAACTGCATCCATTTTGATGAGGACACTATATCTGTATGGAGTAACTGCATCCATTTTGATGAGGACACTATATGTGTGGAGCAACTGCATCCTTTTTTGATGAGGACAATATCTGTGTGGAGTAACTGCATCTATTTTGATGAGGACACTATATGTGTGGAGTAACTGCATCCATTTTTGATGAGGACACTATATCTGGGTGGAGTAACTGCATCCATTTTTGATGAGGACACTATATCTATGTGGAGTAACTGCATCCATTTTTGATGAGGACACTATATCTGTGTGTGTGGAGTAACTGCATTCATTTTTGATGAGGAATATATTTCTTTCTGGAGTAACTGCATTAATTTTTTTGATAGGATGTGATTTTCAGAAGGGAAATATACTGTTAAGCAATTCTTCCTTAGATTCATGCATTTAAAAAATGTTATGTTATGAAAAACATCTTTCTTAAGTTTTCTCACTCTTACACACACAGACACCCATTCTCTCATAATTATATTCTTGCCCTCTCTCTCTCTCTCTCTCTCTCTCTCTCTCTCTCTCTCTCTCTCTCTCTCTCTCTCTCTCTCTCTCTCTCTCACACACATAAGTGCTCAGCAAAAAAACAAAAACCTCAGTAAACTGAAAACTTCTCTAAGCTGAAATATATTTGTGTTGCAAGGGTTTTTTGATTTATGTATCTTTAGGAAATACCTGATCTTTGACTGAAAAAAGAAGGTGACCTTTGCACACAGGACATTTAAGTACTATATATTTGCTAGGGGAAGCTAGAATAAATGTGATAGCTGTGACCAGTTGACTGCTGTGTACAGGTGACTTTTTAAAGGTAAAATCTAAACTCTATGGCATGTTATGATCAAATAAAGTTTCAAATTAAGATGATGGAATTTAAGTGGCAATTTGAATTAAATTTATGTTGCTGATGCTTGGAAAAAAATTTCCTTATGTTATTTTTTCAGCAGTTGCTTGTCACAATGATCAGAAGCAATCATGAATCATCATGTATGGATTTAATTTTCATGCTGCAACTTTTGTATAAATTTCAAAATATGAAACTAAACAAAGAATAGGGTATTTTGGTAATAATGGATGGTGAAAATCAAACCATGTAAGACTATACTTGATGTATTTTAATTTATACAAACTTCTGTAACATTATTGTTAAACAGGTGCACACTATATGTACATTGTTCAAGACAAATTGCTAATAATCAAAAGAAACTATGGAGTATCCTTCATGGAAATCTCAACATGGAACACTTGTTATTTCTTCATTATATTTTGCCAGTCATATAGCTAAATCGAAGATGTAACATCTTTGAACATAAAAGGGTTCTTTGGAACCGTATGGCATGTTTTGTAACTTTGTTTTTATACAAACACTTTAACTTTGGCTTAGCATAAAAAATATTAACATTGGCTTGTACAGAAACATTAAGATCGAGTTGTTACCACCTCTGCCAGTGTCAGTATTTATGAGTCTAGCATTTATTGCAAGCACAAGGATCTAAAGTGTATAGGTGATCTAAATTTTAAAATGAGTACACATACTTAAAATGATGAATCTAAAGTGTATAGGTGATCTAAATTTTAAAATGAGTACATATTCTTAAAATGATGTATCTAAATCTGTATAGGTGATCTAAATTTTAAAATGAGTACATATTCTTAAAATGATAAATCTAAAGTGTATAGGTGATCTAAATTTTAAAATGAGTACACATTCTTAAAATGATGAATCTAAAGCGTATAGGTGATCTAATTTTTAAAATAAGTATATATTCAAATCAGTGAAATCCAGGTAGTCACAAAAGATCTACAGCCTGTACGTAATTTAATTTTAAAATGAATACACATTCAAAATGATGAAATCCAAGCTGAAAATATATTGATTTAGTTCCGTGTTTAAATATCTATGATTCACAGTTAAGTGCAAATTCTGAGTGTTGTATTGATGTTTGTGAATATCATTTACAAGATAAATAAAGCAAACATTATTCAAAAGATAATTTGAAATATTGTTAGTTTTCATAGGTGGTAAATATTACCTTTATTTTTACTTCAGATTCATGAAATGGTTGAAATCATTCCCATGTTTTATCAATTTTATTTGAAATCAGCATGACACATATATAACAGGTTGTTTGTTTGTTTAAATGCTTAAATCATGTACACTTTAGCTGTTTTTTAGGGCCCTGATAGCTGATGTAGAGAAGCATTACCAGGATCCCACTCAACCCTACCCCAAGGAGGAGAATCCCCTTATGTATGAGCTTACAGCTTATCTAGAGTCTGCTGGCTTCCATAACCCTCTCAAAAAGGTACCATGAATTTATTTGTGTTCATTGGGATTATCTGACATTGTACATCTATTTGCATGTGAGTGTGCCTGTCTCATAACTCCTTTTTGACACTGTTACTGGCCTGGGGACCAGTTGTCATAACAGTTTCTACTTCTTTTTCAAATTAATTAATAACCATGTTACTCATGCACTGGGCAACCCAGCATTGAGACTGAGATATTTTACTACTCCCAGCATTGACACTGAGATATTGTACTACTCCTAGTATTGGTACAGAGATATTGTACTGCTCCCAGCATTGATACTAAGATACTGTACTACTCATAACATTGATAGCATTGACACTGAGATATTGTAGTACTCCCAACATTGTCACTGATATATTGTACTAATTCCATTATTAGCACAGAGATTCTCCCAGCATTGGCTCTGAGATATTGTACTACTCCATACACTGACACTGAAATATTGTACTGCTCTTAGTGTTATCACTGGTATCTGCACAGACAAAATTAGTTACTTATGTATATTCTCACAACACTACTTATGTATATTCTCACTACACTACTTATTTATATTCTCACTACACTACTTATGTATATTCTCACTACACTACTTATGTATATTCTCACTACACTACTTATGTATATTCTCACTACACTACTTATGTATATTCTCACTACACTACTTATGTATATTCTCACTACACTACTTATGTATATTCTCACTACACTACTTATTTATATTCTCACTACACTACTTATGTATATTCTCACTACACTACTTATGTATATTCTCACTACACTACTTATGTATATTCTCACTACACTACTTATATATATTCTCACTACACTACTTATTTATATTCTCACTACACTACTTATTTATATTCTCACTACACTACTTATTTATATTCTCACTACACTACTTATTTATATTCTCACAACACTACTTATGTATATTCTCACTACACTACTTATGTATATTCTCACTACACTACTTATTTATATTCTCACTACACTACTTATGTATATTCTCACTACACTACTTATGTATATTCTCACAACACTACTTATTTATATTCTCACAACACTACTTATGTATATTCTCACTACACTACTTATTTATATTCTCACTACACTACTTATGTATATTCTCACTACACTACTTATGTATATTCTCACAACACTACTTATTTATATTCTCACAACACTACTTATGTATATTCTCACTACACTACTTATGTATATTCTCACTACACTACTTATGTATATTCTCACTACACTACTTATTTATATTCTCACTACACTACTTATGTATATTCTCACTACACTACTTATGTATATTCTCACTACACTACTTATTTATATTCTCACAACACTACTTATGTATATTCTCACTACACTACTTATGTATATTCTCACTACACTACTTATGTATATTCTCACTACACTACTTATGTATATTCTCACTACACTACTTATGTATATTCTCACTACACTACTTATTTATATTCTCACTACACTACTTATGTATATTCTCACTACACTACTTATGTATATTCTCACTACACTACTTATTTATATTCTCACTACACTACTTATGTATATTCTCACTACACTACTTATTTATATTCTCACTACACTACTTATTTATATTCTCACTACACTACTTATGTATATTCTCACTACACTACTTATGTATATTCTCACTACACTACTTATTTATATTCTCACTACACTACTTATGTATATTCTCACTACACTACTTATTTATATTCTCACTACACTACTTATTTATATTCTCACTACACTACTTATGTATATTCTCACTACACTACTTATGTATATTCTCACTACACTACTTATGTATATTCTCACTACACTACTTATGTATATTCTCACTACACTACTTATTTATATTCTCACTACACTACTTATGTATATTCTCACTACACTACTTATGTATATTCTCACTACACTACTTATGTATATTCTCACTACACTACTTATGTATATTCTCACTACACTACTTATTTATATTCTCACTACACTACTTATTTATATTCTCACTACACTACTTATGTATATTCTCACTACACTACTTATGTATATTCTCACTACACTACTTATGTATATTCTCACTACACTACTTATTTATATTCTCACTACACTACTTATTTATATTCTCACTACACTACTTATTTATATTCTCACTACACTACTTATGTATATTCTCACTACACTACTTATGTATATTCTCACTACACTACTTATGTATATTCTCACTACACTACTTATGTATATTCTCACTACACTACTTATGTATATTCTCACTACACTACTTATTTATATTCTCACTACACTACTTATGTATATTCTCACTACACTACTTATGTATATTCTCACTACACTACTTATGTATATTCTCACTACACTACTTATGTATATTCTCACTACACTACTTATGTATATTCTCACTACACTACTTATGTATATTCTCACTACACTACTTATGTATATTCTCACTACACTACTTATGTATATTCTCACAACACTACTTATGTATATTCTCACTACACTACTTATTTATATTCTCACTACACTACTTATTTATATTCTCACTACACTACTTATTTATATTCTCACTACACTACTTATGTATATTCTCACTACACTACTTATGTATATTCTCACTACACTACTTATGTATATTCTCACTACACTACTTATGTATATTCTCACTACACTACTTATTTATATTCTCACTACACTACTTATGTATATTCTCACTACACTACTTATGTATATTCTCACTACACTACTTATTTATATTCTCACTACACTACTTATGTATATTCTCACTACACTACTTATGTATATTCTCACTACACTACTTATGTATATTCTCACTACACTACTTATGTATATTCTCACAACACTACTTATGTATATTCTCACTACACTACTTATGTATATTCTCACAACACTACTTATTTATATTCTCACTACACTACTTATGTATATTCTCACTACACTACTTATGTATATTCTCACAACACTACTTATGTATATTCTCACTACACTACTTATGTATATTCTCACTACACTACTTATTTATATTCTCACAACACTACTTATGTATATTCTCACTACACTACTTATGTATATTCTCACTACACTATGTATATTCTCACTACACTACTTATGTATATTCTCACTACACTACTTATGTATATTCTCACTACACTACTTATGTATATTCTCACTACACTACTTATTTATATTCTCACTACACTACTTATGTATATTCTCACTACACTACTTATTTATATTCTCACTACACTACTTATGTATATTCTCACTACACTACTTATTTATATTCTCACTACACTACTTATGTATATTCTCACTACACTACTTATGTATATTCTCACTACACTACTTATGTATATTCTCACTACACTACTTATGTATATTCTCACTACACTACTTATTTATATTCTCACTACACTACTTATGTATATTCTCACTACACTACTTATGTATATTCTCACAACACTACTTATGTATATTCTCACTACACTACTTATGTATATTCTCACTACACTACTTATGTATATTCTCACTACACTACTTATGTATATTCTCACTACACTACTTATGTATATTCTCACAACACTACTTATGTATATTCTCACTACACTACTTATGTATATTCTCACTACACTACTTATTTATATTCTCACTACACTACTTATGTATATTCTCACTACACTACTTATGTATATTCTCACTACACTACTTATGTATATTCTCACTACACTACTTATGTATATTCTCACTACACTACTTATGTATATTCTCACAACACTACTTATGTATATTCTCACTACACTACTTATGTATATTCTCACTACACTACTTATGTATATTCTCACTACACTACTTATGTATATTCTCACTACACTACTTATGTATATTCTCACTACACTACTTATGTATATTCTCACTACACTACTTATTTATATTCTCACTACACTACTTATGTATATTCTCACTACACTACTTATTTATATTCTCACTACACTACTTATGTATATTCTCACTACACTACTTATGTATATTCTCACTACACTACTTATGTATATTCTCACTACACTACTTATGTATATTCTCACTACACTACTTATGTATATTCTCACTACACTACTTATGTATATTCTCACTACACTACTTATTTATATTCTCACTACACTACTTATGTATATTCTCACTACACTACTTATGTATATTCTCACAACACTACTTATGTATATTCTCACTACACTACTTATGTATATTCTCACTACACTACTTATGTATATTCTCACTACACTACTTATGTATATTCTCACTACACTACTTATGTATATTCTCACTACACTACTTATGTATATTCTCACTACACTACTTATGTATATTCTCACTACACTACTTATTTATATTCTCACTACACTACTTATGTATATTCTCACAACACTACTTATGTATATTCTCACTACACTACTTATGTATATTCTCACTACACTACTTATGTATATTCTCACTACACTACTTATTTATATTCTCACTACACTACCTATTTATATTCTCACTACACTAATGTATATTCTCACTACACTACTTATGTATATTCTCACTACACTACTTATGTATATTCTCACTACACTACTTATTTATATTCTCACTACACTACTTATTTATATTCTCACTACACTACTTATGTATATTCTCACTACACTACTTATGTATATTCTCACTACACTACTTATGTATATTCTCACTACACTACTTATTTATATTCTCACAACACTACTTATGTATATTCTCACAACACTACTTATGTATATTCTCACTACACTACTTATGTATATTCTCACTACACTACTTATGTATATTCTCACAACACTACTTATTTATATTCTCACTACACTACTTATTTATATTCTCACAATTCTTGGTTCATTTGTCATCATTTTGCTCAGGTTATTGCCTACTGCAATGTACTGTTATGTCTTGAGTCATGAAACTTGTTTTAATGATTTAGCTTGACAAGTAGTGTATCCATATTAAAAAAGTAGATCACTGTGACCTATATTTCACATTTAACTGACTTTAGTTAATTTTTTACCTTATTTTTCAAACATTGTTCATGCTAGAATCATCAAATTTGATGATTGTTTGCATTTCTGTTCATACCACGTCCATCTACAAGAGAAGATCACAGTGGCTGATATTTTACATCTTAGTGGCTAAGTTTTTAAGTTGAGTTGATGATCAGATAGATTTTTTTTAAAACTTATATGCAGTGATATCTGCTCCAACAATCATTGTTATTAATGCTCACCCAGTCTTGGCTTTTCTTATTTTATTCCCCACCCTCATTAAAAAAATTTTCTTTGGTTATAAAGTCATATATTAAACAGTCAGGATGTTTCCTAATCAAACAATTGTTTGTTACTGCTTGAAGCCTATCAACTGTTATTGCTGGATGCATTCGTATGAAGTGGTTGTTTTCCCAAGAAAGGCTTTGTTTAAGTAAAGAGACCTGTCACATGAAATGCATGCCTTATCTTGATTATAATTATCATACTCTGGCTATTTTTATAACTTTCAACTGGCCAACTCCCCATTGTTATTTAAGAATTAGAAATTAACCACAATATTGCCTAAAAATTTCATTATTTAGGTAATGCTCAAGAAAGAGTATCTTTCTTTGCTCTATGACCATAATCATCATTGGCAGCTTAGTCTCCGAAGACCATCTGATTAGTGCCCTTGGAGTGTTGTTTATGTCTTGGGTTTAGGAATCGTTTGTTATGGCTGTGCAGGCCAATGCGCGAGTGACAGTCCCTATTGCAGTTGGAGCAGACGTACAGGGAAGTCTGATTTGCTTGGTTTGCTGCTGCACGCTTCTTTCTCCTGCGTTTCTCTGCGGCCTGCTGGACTCTCCTCCCATCAGCGAACGCTATGCCTTTGTTAACTGTCATTCTCCAGGTGCCACAATCCTCTGCCTGTACTTCCCATTTGTCTCGTGAAATACCACATGCCTTCATGTCACTCTTGCACACATCCCTGAAGTGGAGTGACAGCCAGCCCATTCTTCTGGTGCCAGTGGCCAACTGGCCATATAGGATTTCCTTTGGCAGCCTCCCATCCTCCATGCATCGGACATGTCCCAGCCATCAAAGTCGGCTTTTGCTCAGCAGGGAGTATATGCTTAGGATACTTGCACGTTGAAGGATCATGCTGTTTGGAATGAGGTCTTGTCAGCATGTTTTTCAGGATGCGTTGTAGGCATCGTATGTGGAAGGAGTTTAGTTGACGCTCTTGTCTTGTACAAGTGCTCCACGTCTCACTTCCGTATTGGAGGGTGCTCAGAATACATGCATGGTAGACTTGAATCTTGGTGTGCACTGTCAACGTGCTGTTTTCTCACACACTCTTTGATAGTTGGGCCATGATGGTGTTTGCCTTTTCAAGCCTTCTCTCCAGCTCCACATCAAGAGAAAGAGTGTTGCTGATGGTTATTGACTACTTCCAGGGTAGTGCTGTCAATTTTGATGGAAAATGGCAGTGGTGACATCTTGAGCACTGACATTTGTCTTTTTTAGGCTGATGACAGTGAGCCTGAACTATTTACATGCATCAGCAAAACGGTCTCCCAGTCTTTGGAGTGCATCCTCAGTGTGAGTCGCAAGAGCCGTGTTGTCAGCAAAGAGCATCTCCCTGATGAGTACTGACCTCACTTTGGTCTTTGAACACAGTCATGCCAGGTTGAACAGCCTCCCGTCGGACCTGGTGTGCAGATAAACGCCATAAGTGGACGTTCTGAAGGCATGGGACAGGAGCAGTGAGAAGAATTATTCCAAAAGGGTTGGTGCCAACATGCATTTTTGCTTCATGCCGCTATTTATGGGGAAGGAGTCTGAGGTGGATCCATCATAAATGACTATCCTTCATATCGGTATGGAAGGAGATTATCATGCTGCAAAGTTTTGGGGGACAGCTGATCTTCCCAAGAAGTTCAAATAGGCCCTTCCTGCTGACCAGGTTGAAGGCCTTGGTGAGGTCGATGAACATCATGTAGAGTGGCTGACCTTGCTCACTGCTTTTCTCTTGGAGTTGTCAACCTTTCTGCTTTGAAGCCGCACTTAGATTCTGGGTACACGCGGTCTGCCAGCAGCTGCAGCCTGTTGAGGAGGATGAGGGCAAACACTTTGCCAACAATGCTGAGAAGTGAAATTCCTTTGTAATTGTTACAGTCACTGCGGTCCCCCTTGTTTTTATAGAGGGTCACAATGGTGGCATCACACATGTCTTGGGGAACTGCTCCTTCCTCCCAGCAGAGGCAGAGTAGCTCATGCAGTGGCTGTAGCAATGTTGGTTTCCCATGTTTGATGGCTTCTGGCGGGATGCTATTGCTACCTGGCCATACCAATGTAATTATCGCAAAAGTTAATTAGAGAACAAATTTTACCTCAATTTACATATATTTGAATATTTAATAACAGCTTATATCAGCTTTTATCAGTGGGAATTTCTTCAGTGTAAGACTATAATGCAAAATTTAATCCAACTTTTAAATACAGCTCCTTTGTAATTAATCTAACTAAAAATACAGCAAATGCTAGGGCATTATAACAGCATGAAAAAATCTGCATTAATCTGAATGTGCAAATTCAAAGGGATGAGCAAAAAATGAACTGTTATTATGTATACACCAAATCTTCTTTAAATAATAATCCCATAACATGTCATGCAAAAGCATGATTTTTAGTCTCAACCCCCTCCTGACATTGTCATGTTTTGAAAAATAAAAAAACTATATTTTGAAATTTTACAATAAAAAAAAGATAAAAAGAGAAAGATATTTTGTGACCACCAGTCCTGCTTATGGCCCATGTAAAACTATCCTTTGGTATGTTCATTCAACTGGTTATCATGGAGACAATTAAACCGTTAGGTCACACATAAGTAACCACTCTTGACCTAATTGTCCTTGCATAGTTAGGGTGAAGCCATGTTAAATCCTTTGAGACTAATTTGTTTAGTTTAAGTGGAAGAACCCAATTCATTAAAAGTTACAGGTAACTGTTAGAGATGCACATGCTGCAAACACCATATCAACATTGATCATTCTTGAGTATATCTGTTGACATAGCAGAACCATCCAACATTGGCACAAATACTCGCACAGTAATACAGATGAAGAAAGATCATTTATTTATGCTGAGAAAATTTAAATTTAACAAGAACGAGTGCAAATTTGAACATATGCATAACCTTCACGCCCCCACTTGCAAACACTGAAGTGTATGCAGTTTTCTTTATATTTAATTATTTTCTATATGCTTACGTAAAAAGATAATTTATTCCCAACTAGATGATGTTTTTGGGGGTCATGAGCACTGACTCTCTAGGGACCTTCCAACACACTTTTTGAGTTTCCACCCTACCCCCTCCACTGTCTGGGAATTAAGCAGGTATGCAGTCCATGTTTAAGATGAAACAGACATTTAATCAATAGGTACAACTTTTAAATCCATGCAATAATGCACCAATACTACAGTCACTATTTCATCTAAAATATTCTGTTGGTTCAAAATTTTAGGGAAAGTAATGCCACTTTTAAAAGAACATAGATCTAAGGACAAAAAATTTACATTTGATAATAATTACATTATGTGAATCATGGGACCAGTGTTTCAGTTTAAATGGTACAACCTGTCTTTGAGTAAAGGTGATGTATCAATCAATGGATGACACTTTTTGAATTCAGCCTAGGTCTTTATTTCTGGGACAGCCCACTGCAGTTGCTACTTTCTCACTATAAAAAAACACTGCTTAAGAAGCAGATTGTACAAAAAAAATAGAAAAATTCTTTGAGTGCAGCCTTTTTCTGCCAGAATTTCTGAACAATACATTTTTGTGTGTGAAATCTTTGATTAGGATATTATGCCAATTGCCTTAACAAATTTTAGATAAGGACTTTTCAAATATTCTGACAGTTTTAAGAATATAATATATTTTAATTCATTTTAGAGTAAAATTTATTAAAGTAGTATTAATAAAATTGAAAGCAACAACAATAATAAAACATGTTTGATACTTGAAACTCCATTTAGAAGACACCAGTGTCAAGAAGCAATTTTGTCCTTTTCCCATAGGCAACTGCTTAAGACAGGTTTAGTTGTTCTGTTATAATTAGATTCTTGAAACTTATTGAAGAGATGCATTATCATGAGTGTTATACTCTCATCATGAAGTAGATGACTGTGACCCATATTTCATGTTTCAGACTTTTGTTACATTTTCTTTTTCAAGATTATTTTTCTAGTTCTGTTCATACTTAAATCATTAAGCTTGATACATCTCTATTAATACCACACCAGCATATCAAAAGAGATTTACTGTGACCTATTTTTTAAGGTATTGGTTAAGTATTTGTATTTCGATAATGACCCAAAAGGTATTGTGCTGGACATACTGCCATGCTGCTTTGGATCCCATGACCAAAATCATACCAATATAGAACAATAAAGGATGAAAGTAAACAAAGTGAATCCTTTGCAAAATGCCATTATTTAAAAAAAAATTTGATAGTACCCACTGTATGACTGTTTTGTATATTTTGCAATTATCAGTACAGCAGTTTTTGGTATAATGAGTTTGGCAGTAATGGATTCTGACTACCTACCTGTAATGAGGGAAAACACACGGTGGGTGGGTGGGTGTTTGTGTGTTGCATCTTCATCACATGACTAAATAACTATGACTGATATTTCATGCTACACTGACTCTGGTTTCATTTTGTGTTTTGATGTTTTCTTGGTCATTACACCATGTAAATCAAGGAACTTAATGTTTTCAGTGTTTATTTTTAGTTTTTATATCTTTGCCAAAAATTGGCAATATTAAAGATTCACACCTAGTTTTTAATTAATAACATAAGCATATAAATGTAGTTGGAAATTTGGAGTTGCTTGTGTGAATAGTTTGAATAAATAAACACTACAATACATGTACATTTTCTGGTGTTATTTCAAAATTGTTTTAAAATGTTTTCAACTTTGTCATTTTCTGGTGAAATTTTAGCAACATTTGATTGTCAAACTCACTTTAGTCTGCACTGTTCTATGCATGATAATTAATTGATACTGGAGACTAATATAAGAGTTATAGATTTGAACTATGTAATGAATGAGTGCATTTTTGTATATTTTAGATATACATCACTACAAAGAAAATGCCTCATTTTGCCCTGATGAACTTTTTATTGGTGATATCTCAATTACCAAAGCTGGCGTACATGAAGTCAATAAGTAAGTAAATATACACTAGTGAATTTTTTATTTTCATTACTTCTTTCTCAGATCATAATACATTCACTACATAACAAATCAAGATGAAATATCACTATGTCTTTTGGCTTGTGTTAGTAATTATGTGCTAAAATGTAGTGTATTTATCAAGACCAGAGCCATAAGACAGTTTTCTCCTTTTTGGGTAGAAGAATTGGTGCTAGATTACATCATTACTACATCCACATGTGTCTGGTGATAGAGACCCTGCAGATACCTTTCAAAGTTGAATGGATTCCTTGGGAGGTTTCTCATGACATGGAAGTATACTCCATATATTTTTGTACTGAATTATTCACTGTACTTCTCAGTACTTGAACTTTTTTGCATTTTATTCCAAGTAAAATATTATTTGTTGTTGGGTCCACAGTAATAGCAGGTGCATCTTAGAAGTAACTTTTCTTGTGACTGTTATTTACAGATGTGGTCACATGTTTTCATTTGCAAATATTAGATAAACCATTTTATAGATTCTCTTCATAATTGGCATTAATAATTATGAAGCTTAGAAAATTCATTCTGTGACTTGACCTTTAGCTGTTTTACCTTTTGCTGTTTTACCTTCAGTCTTAGAAAATTTAAGTTTGGTCAACGTTTTTTTGCATACTTGTATTTCCTTGATAGATTCTAATCATACTTGAACCATCATTGTTGAGCCCACATTGGTGTTACTTTTGTGGTGTGGAGCAAGATAAAGCAGTAACTTTTATATTAGGGGTGTAAGATTTTACTTTTGGAGTGAGGCACAAGATGTTATTTTTGTTGTGGGGAGCTAGACATTACTTTTATGGTGATGAGTAAGACATGTTACTTTCATGATGGGAAGAACAACTTATAACTTTTATGGTGTAGAGTAAGTCTTTACTTTTCATTTATGTGATGGAGATCATGAGATTACTTTCATTCTTCAGTCTTCAGCCCGGTCTATGCCCTTTGGGGTTTACCACATGTAAATCATGTTATGATAAATATAAACACATAGCTTCCAACTTTCATCTCACCAGTCCCAGTTCCAAAAGCCAGGCCGCTCAATTCCCTTTCACTGAACTAGATTGGTCTCAATGCATCAGCCATCCCCCACACCTCTCTGATTCCCAAGGACATCATTTAAAAATCAAGGAAATCTGAGTAAAGACTAATCCTGGTTGCTTCCCTCATTTTGGAAAAATCATCATCGATCATTTAGTTCCTATAAGAAGCATTGGAATAAGATATGGCCTTCGCCATATGTTTAAAAAAAAATGCCTGCATGCAGGTTTTTCATCCCAAACTAAAAGTGTTAATCTGCATGCCTAGATCAATAAGCTTGAAAAAAGAAACATTCCTGTGAACACGTGGCAGAGAGAATTGCTTAGACAAAAAGGTCCACTATTAGAGGAGGAAATGTTAACCTTTCTCCCAGTGGTGTGAGCAGAGATTCATCTCTCCTTAAACCTCAGACAATCTGAGTAGAAGTTAACTTCCAACACAATCGAATGGTACCATTCCATGATTTCATACATGTTTCACAATAACTAGTTTCTCACTTGTCTGGGTGATTTAGACTATTACTTTTTTCAAAATAGAGACAAGGCAGATAATAAAGACAAAAAGCATTGAAATTGCAAATATTTTTATAACTATTTTTACTGTAACTAAAGCATGAAAATGCTTTGAATTATGCTGTGTTCTATAAGTATCAACCTACAAATGGATGAGTCATAACATCGCAAATTATATCTTGGATATTTTATTGCTGTATTAGTAATTATAGGCAAGTGATTGAATAATGAGCAAAATGGAAAAATATTTAAATGTAATTGATCTGGCCATAAAAAAATGATTTTATTTTTACACAGTTGTCTTTGTCTAGTCTTCTTGGTTTCAGTGGTCTAGGATGGTGTATCCAGTAAAATTCCTTTTCTTTCCTGGAACTCCAATTGGGGTTGTGAGCATTTGCAATGTGTGTTACATCACTGAAAGTATGGTCAGGGGAAAAAAAGTGTTCTGCAATTGGACTTGTGTCTAGTTTGTGATCCAGTCAAATCAGTGAAATTGTGTCTAGTTTGTGATCCAGTCAAATCAGTGAAATTGTGTCTAGCTTTTTTGTAAACCAGTCAGATCAGTGGCCTTGTGTCTAGCTTCTTTGTGATCCAGTCAGATCATTAAAACCTATATTTTTGTGTAGTTTTTCAGTTTCTTCAACATACTGAATGCTACAGATCCTACATCTGATGAGATAAATTAATTCTGTTTTGTACATTCTGTTTGGACCATGTAGGTTCAGTTTTATATTTATCTTCAGCAAACCCTAATGCCAGTGATCATTTTCTGGATCAAATGCACTTGAAAGGACTGTCATTTGCCACATGATTTGTGTTCTATATTTATTTTGATTTGATTTTTTATTTCATAGATCTGAAAAGATTTAAGTTCTTGCTTATCAATCCAAATTCTAGTGAATATTTGCAATTTGACCATCTTTTTTGTTTTGCAGAGGTTAAAATTTTATATTTATATGTAGATAATACAGTAAGGTTTAACAATTCATTCAATGTAGTGTTAGTAACTCAGATGCTGATGTTTTGTCTTTGAGGAGGAGGACACAATGGAACCAAGTCTTTTTAGATGACCACTCATGCTTGTATGTCTCACAAGAATGGATAAAATACAGGAAAATAGATGTGTGCAGTCATAACCATTTGTACAGCACAACAACATTAGTTAGTGCAGAGTGAATTAACATGTTGGTACTGTAGAAAGCATTAAATTTAAATGCATTAAATGCTGTAAAACATGGTCTGTAATTTTGATGAAAGAGTGCTTAATTTAGAGCTTATCTTTTATTTACCACTACATTCTTAGAGAACAAATTTGTTTAAATTATATTAGTTCTGTTGAAAGGCCTTCTGTCTTTACAATTTTGTTAGCAGTTTTTGGGATACAATCAATTATGGTCGAAATTTAGTGATTCTTGGTGTCCGAGGTTTGAGGTAAGAATATAATGAGTTCTTGACAAGATAAAGTACTTCTGGATGGTATATGAAAATATTTAAAAAAATAAAGTGATTCTGGGATTCCCAAGAAATTTGCAATAAGAATATAATGAACTAAGAACTTTTCTGCAAGGATATATAATGGCATATGGATTAAATTATCTGAGTTTGCATGTCACATGAGTTTTGCTGTAAGGATATAATTGCTTAATGACAAAATGAAGTGTTTCTGGATGTCCCAAGAGCATAAACATTGCTTTATTATAGTAGGGAAACATTCATTCTCAGTAATATTCAATCTTCATCCAGTCATTATGTAGTATGAATAGTTCACAACTCAGCAAATTGAAACATGCTTACACTGATCATTTCAAACATATATGCTAATGCAGATGGTTTGGTGTGTAAGAAGGTGGCTGATCCCCTAGATGCCCCACCCTTTGTTGTTGGCTGTGTCACCCTTCTAAAGCAGTTTCATTCCGATGTCACTGACACCTTCTTAGTGCTCCTTGGGCAGTATGTTAGGTCTGATGTGGATGCTGTACCAGGGTAAGAGAGACTTAATCTATTTACTTGCAAAATAAACTACAAATTCAAAATTTAGCTTTATTACAAAAGATTCATAAGTTTGAAAAAGATGCCATTTTGATAAATAAAACTCATATTTTGTATGTGCATATATGTACAGAGTGAGAGAAAGAGGAGAGATGTTTAACTCATTATAAGAGGAACTGATACTGTAAACTATATGCTAAGTTCAACTGTACATTTGTGTGTCATTCAAGATTTTAAAAAAATTATATTTCATCAGTATGCAGTGGAAAAGTTTGCAAAATATTTTCTTTATTTATTATATTGATCAATAATTCTAGATACCTTAAACTTTTTTGCTCATCTAACCTGTGTTGATATTTAGAGCAAAAAGTGTGCCTAACTCATAAAAAAGCTCACTAAAATAAACTTTCAAAAGTGAGCCATCAATAATAAGTCCTCACAAGTAAGCTCTACCTCAAAAGTAAGCCCCATAAAAATAAGCCTTCATAAATAAAACCTCAAAAGTAAATCCTCTAAAGTAAGCCCTCAAAAAACTTAGCTAATGAATAAACTATTGCTTATTAAAGTCTGAATGTTGAGGATGTATACTCTGATGAATTTTTTATTAAATATGATATTCACAAAATGGCTTGCATGTCACTTGGTGCAGAACTGCTTGCTAAGAGTACAATTTTGTACTTTAAAAAAAATTCATGAATTTCATGTTTGATGAATAGGAGTTAAGATTCTGCAATGTCAAAGGTCATGCATTACTTATAGTCTTTTTCAACATTATATTGCCAAATTCATGCATTACTTATAGTCTTTTTCAACATTATAATGCCAAAGGCCATGCATTACTTATAGTCTTTTTCAACATAGTTTAATACTCATTTGGTTTTATTTTTTTAAATCCTATATAAAATTAACAATCATAATTACAAAACCATGACAATGCAAAATCCGAGTTTTTTTCAACAAGTAAGCAAATATCAGTTATGGGTAGAAGTATTATTTATTGCAGATGATGTTAGATGCAAAAGTTCATGTACAAATTGTCCATATTGGCAAGTTATTGTGGGTATTTTCATACAAGACATTGTTGGTTAAACTGATACATTGTTACTACTTCACCCTAATAGCAGTGATAATTTGTATGAAGAAGAACCTAACACCAGTCATGCTAGTAATACTTACCAGAATATCACATACAATATATTGCAAAAATGGCAGATTTGTACAGGATTTTTCTCATGTGCCATCATTTGCTATAAAGTGTACATCTGTCTTAACTTTAAATTCATTTACCAGCCAAACAATAAATGAGCTCTCATGTTTTCAGAGTTTATAGTTATTATTTTTAGTTTGTTAAAGTATTAAAACTGGAAGGGTATACATACATTAGACCCTTTTGAAATGTACTTGAATGATGTCACTTGTATTATCATTGTTTGACTAAGTGTTTATGGCGTCATGTTATGTTGCAATTATGTGGGTGTGTCCTGTTAATATATGATTAATATGTTTTCTAACAAAACATTCAGATAATAGATTTCCAACATCCTAAATGTTCAAACAAAAAGCAGGTGTTTAAGAACCATATTAGGATGGTGAAACATTTCTTACAATAAAAAATGTTTTATGTTACCACAGTAAAGGTTTTATCAACAGACACTCTTACTAATGAGTTAGCAAAATGTAGAATTTGGAGAAAGAAGCAAGTTTTGACAAGGTCATAAGGGTTGGGTTTTTATATGCTTCAATGTTCTTATAACTTAAAAGATGTACCTGTTAAGACTTAAGTTCTTTCCTTTCTTAATCAGTTTTTGTATTCAGATATTTTTCTCTGATTTTTTTCAATGCAGTTGAACAAGTCTGTCAGAATTTCAATAATCCAAATGAAAAATAGTTAAATTCTTAGTATATGGTATTTGCCTGCTTGGTATATATGTAGGAACTTGTCAGCACCATGCTTGTTCATACATTCACAATGCTCCACTGCTGTGACCAGATATAATAATATTGTGGTGAAATTAGATATCTGGGTAGTGTGATGCTTTAATGATCAAGGCTGTTGGGGTTTCCCAATAGAAATAGTTTGAATAACTACAGCTGTTAATTATGACAGGAGGGCAGTGACCTTAGGGTGTGAGAAGACCCTTATCTGCATTCTTATGTGAACTATCAGGTTTTAAGTAGACTGAATTACGAACTGGGAAGGTGATTTTTAATTCCACTCATAGACTTGAGAGAGGGGTTTCGGCTTTCAGTGTGAAAGGATTCATTAGATTTTCTCGCTCTGTTCTAAGAGATATATTGTAAGTTTTGAGAGAATGAGAGAGTCTTCTTATATAATGCAACATAAGGGTATAGGAAATTGTAATTAAACATGTACTGGTAAATAGGAGATTTGTTTTGTGGATTTATTTATGAGCCCATTACATCACAATATGCTGATATAGGGTGAAACCAGTAGGCATCATTTTCACTAAATATCTCAAAATTTATTCAAATTGAGATTAGTTAATCTTTGTTTTAATACTTGGTCAGCAACAATGATCTGTTATAAACCCACCATATTCTTATGCTGAATGTCCATTTATCCACTCTTTACAGTTACTTGATTTGGTGGATTGGCTGCACTTTCTGTAAAGGAAGAACCCTATTGAAAGATCATAGTCACTGTGATTGAATGCAGAAGAACAGTATGTGCCATAGCTTTAGGTTTCCTTGATCTGCAGTTACCACACTTTGTGCATAACTTGCACTTGGAGTGAGGAAGAACTGTCAGTTTTGGAGTTAAAGGTCAAAGGTGATGATCCCAGTAAGAAAGAAAAGTTGTTTCTGCACATTTACTCAAGTTCTTTAATGTCTGCAAGGAAGAAAATTGATTTTGGAGTCCAGGGGCAAGGTTATTGTGACAGAAAGAAGAAAAATGGTTTCTACACAACCACTCTAGTTTTTGACCATTTTCACATACCAGACTTGTGGATAGCTTGGACTTGTGGTTAGAAACAAACATTAACAATTTTGTGGTTTCTGCAAAATAAATATTTTTTTCTACTGTTATTAAATTTTGTGAATGACTTGCAATTTGGGTAAGGAAGAAACTTATCAAATTGTCTAAAAGAAGAAATATGGATTCTGCTCATTGACATTAGTTCAACATAACAAATCTGAACTTAAGAAAGCACTGTGACTTTGCCTTAAAAAAGCTTCATGATGGTGACTCCAGTTTTTCTGTTTGTGTTGGCATTCAGAACAAAATATATTACATTGTTCAGTGTTTTTGAAGCTCTTTTAGGTTGATACATTATACAGTGTATTTAAAACTGCTTTTAAGTTGATACATTATACAGTGTATTTAAAACTTCTTTTAAGTTGATACATTATACAGTGTATTTAAAACTGCTTTTAAGTTGATACATTATACAGTGTATTTAAAACTGCTTTTAAGTTGATACATTATACAGTGTATTTAAAACTGCTTTTAAGTTGATAATATCTTTTCAGGGTAAAGTCTGCAGATCTCTCACAGGATATACTCAACACACTTGTATTCATTGAAGATTTCATTTTCTACAGTGGAATTAACAGAAAGGTGAGATCTTTGCCAGTGCAGGATGTTTTTTTTTAGTGTCATTTCTTTTATGCATGAAATGTATTTTCAGGAATTCAGCTTTTGTGCCTCCACAGATTCTGTTGGTGTTATTGGTGTTGGTGCTGGAAATACAACATTGCTGTATATTGGTCTTCTCTTCCATGTTCACTGACTGATTATTCCATCCATCTGCCTTCCCATCTCATTTGTCATGAAATTTTTTTACAGAACAACATTGGAAGGATTTGATGCCAACTCATCATTATCTAATCCAAACACGATACATTCTATAAAAGATTTGATTTCAAACTTTCATTTTTCCATGATTCATTTTGAACTGTCTACCATTACATCTGGAAGCAATTGCCATATATACTCTTAAAAGTTGGATCCAACAGCAAACTGCACAAACCAGGAACAGCCATTATATAATGTACTGGTGCAGTTTGTTGGGACTAATAAATAGAACAGACAACTTAGGCCCTAATCTTCTGGTACATTATGCAGTCACAAACATTGGTCTTTGTTATTTGCAGTTGATTATAGGTTTTGTATAAGTCACATGGTTAATGTGTGCGCATTTACTCATTTTAAATTAAATGTAAATTGTTCTTGTAAAATTCAACATGTGCATTTACTCATTTTAAATTAAATATAAATTGTTCTTATAAAATTCAACGCAAATTTTCTTTAACCAAAGTCTATTCATTCCTGATTATTGAATGTTCTGCACCTTAACTGTCACCAAGAAACTTCCAGTATCTATTGATATGGACTTTTACCATAGTACTAAACTTGGGTCAAAACAAGAGCATGTTGAGTGGAACAATCACAGTCGAGGGTAGTATGAATTTATTTATCAATATGCATAGCTTTCATTGTGACATCACAGCATGTTACATTCAATCTGGATGTCACAAGATAACACCTTTAGGTTCATTTTGTCCAGAAATGTCTACTTACTTTAACATTGATTTTGCTGTAGTCATCTCTCAGGGCATCTAAATAATGACCTTCCAGAGGAATATGGATGTATATGAATCAAAATAAAGTGAATACTTGCCACTTAAAGGCATGTAAAAAAATTTTAAAAATCCAAAACATCACACTTACTAATGAAATAGTTGGTGTTGTATGCCTACATCACTTGTGTGACTTGTCCTCTTTAAAGCTTGTCTAGTTTTTACATCAATTTTAATTTTTATTTGGACTTAAGAATTTGGATTTCAAAATAAGCTGAAAGTAAAAATCAGATTAAGAGATACTACTTTTGCTGTTTTCATCTAAAATCTTTACTTATATATATATATATATATATATATATATATATATATATATATATATATATATATATATATATATAATTATGCCTCTGAGATGGGTTCATCTATTTGAGTTGTGCATTGGCTGGAGTGGATAAATTGGATAAATTGAATCAACCACTTTTAATTCAATAGCCCTTACACAGTTCAGTTAATAATTGGCCTCATCTCTCAATACCATTCTTGTCCATAAGTGAGGCCATGCCAAAGGTCTTGACTTTTTGCTGCACTGGCTGTTGAGACAAATAAGTATTAACAGAGTTTTATCAAACTCAGTTTTAGGATTTATCTGATGAATGCCTTGAATAATGTCAAATCAATTTTTTTTCTCCTCTCATCCATCCCAAAATAATAGTACAGTATTTTATGTAATTTATCATACCCTTTAATTTTTCATTCACAATCCAGTTATCAAAATAATAATTATTTAAATGTATTATAATTTTTTGTACATATCATTTTGTATTATTTAAATAATTCCTTAAATTTGCATACGTAAAATTTCCACAAAGATTTATGTTTGCAAAAAAGATAGAAAATACAGTGTTCAGATTTTAATTTTACAATTTTAAATATCAGTACATTTTCTCACCCAGATGCCAGTCAAAGCCTTTGAACTTGCTGCCCAGCCATTTCATCATGTTCTTTTAGTCTACACTTATCAGGGTGACTTTTAACTTTCTGCCACTGAATTCTGTCATTATAAATATCAACACATTTTCCCATCCAGTGCCCCCCATCAAAGTCTTTGAACTTGCCACCCAGCTATTGCATCATGTTCTTTTGATGTACTCTTATTAACATGTACATCAAAGGGTCTTTCAGCCACTGAATTCTGGCATGGTAAATATCAGCATAGCTAACTGATCAGCATATTTTCCCACAAACCAGGTGGCTGAAGCATAGGTCAAGGGGGGTCACATGACCCCCACCCCAATCATACTACATTATATATATTTTGACCAGTTAAAGCAAGAAAATGAAGCTGAAAATATGTCACAAGATTCTGTTCAAAAGGCTTAGTAAATAATAGCTTTAGTTTCAGACTGTTACTATACTAACTCTCCCAGTCGTGACTGACTGACCCCACCAACCCCAACTTTTGCAAACCATCCTGCAGGTGCCTATGTGTCCATGTGTATAAGCTCTTATTGTCATTACAATATTTGCTGGTGTTTATTAACAATAGGATAAAGGACTTTACAGACAATGCTTTTAAATATTATTGTTAATTAATTAGTTCTCCTTATTAAGTCAGTAACCATAACAAAACACAACATGCATTTTAAAACGAGTTCAGAAGGCCTTTGATGTTGTCTTATCAAACAAAAATTACATCTCAGTACATGCTAAAGTGAAGACCACAGACCATTGGTCAACTAGTCTTATAGTCTTATTGTTTCATTAGTTATACAAACATAAAATTTAAAATCCTTGTCATTTTCCATCATAAAATTGAAAGTCACGGACTCAGTTAAATAATTGATTCATATATTTATATATATATATATATATATATATATATATATATATATATATATATATATATATATACCTAACAGCTTCCGATTTCACTGAAGTTTTTTCCATTTAATCAAATCAGGTCTCTGCTGTGAGCTAAAATCTCTTAAACCAAAGTAGTAAAGGCACATAATGATAAATGTATGCTTAACCAAATTTGGCTAACGTCTTTTAGCATAACTAATATATGTGGTTGCATAAGACCAAAATCTAGGTAGCTATGATTTGCCCAGTTTAGCTAACTGCAACATTGTCCCTTTCCATAATGTACAATCCCACATGAGAATAAAAATGTTTCCTCATGAAACAAACCCAGTTATCTGATATTTTTATGTAACTAAGGCATCTAATAATGAAAAAGAAATAAACTACCACCGGTAAAGAAATAGTCACCAATTATAAGTATGTAGAAAGCCCTTTGCTCACCTTACTCAGAAAGGGCAACTATTTTGTTAACTGAGAATCTATTCACATTCATTATATTGCCCTTCTTTGTCTTCTGTATTGGCAAGAAAAACAATGATTTGTTTATTTTTCTGTTGTTATTATTACAATTTATACCGATATTCATTAACAGCTGAACATCATCATTAATGGTTACTCTTTATTACGTTATGTAGCCAAGAAATGTGCGTATTTTAAAATGAGTTCTAAAGCCATTTGAGGTTTTTATGCAGTAAAATTAGTACCTCATTTGCCATTTTTTCAATGGCTTCAGCACATTTATCAGTAGATTGATATTGTTCTCAAGTTAATGGGTTTGTCTTACACATTTTCAACACTCCATTTGTAGCCTCATTTTCCTACACAGAGCCGCCTTAATTTGATCTGTAGAGGTCTTCAATCCAATATTTACTGGAAAAGACCAAGATAAAGGTCAAGGAGTATTTAATTAGCATGTATATTATGTCTGCATAGCCATGTAGTCTACTGACAATGGATCCCATAATTACTGGAACAACAAAACTGATTTATTTATTCAGGTTTTTATTGCCAATGGAATATAATAGTGCCCATTTAGTGTTTATGTAACTGACAGGTAACTGATTCCTGAACAATACAGATTACTCTCTCTCAGGAACACACTCACACACATACACACACACATAACAACAATCATATTTTTGAGAGCAGACTGAGACAGAATTTGTACATTTGTTTTGTATGTTGGGTTGTCAAGTGTTGTGTGCTCTGTCAACCTCGTTCAGTTATGATTCCTTTACTTTTCATACACGCTCATTACCACAAAATGATAATTATTTAATTTACATATAATTTTTCGTACACCAAAATTAATAATTATTTTTTCGTGTATAAAAAAAACATTAAATACTGTAATTATACTTTTTTTTAAGCAAGGTTAGTATGTAGGACTGTGTTGGCCTTGTTTGAGACAAGTTCAGTAATTTTGCATGCGTGATTGGATCAAAGTCAAAAGCCATAACAAGGAATGTAATGAACATTTTGTGAACATATTAACTCATACATGTAAGAAAATATTTTTGTTAGCAAATTTGGTATGCTGGAATTTGAGAAGAATATCAGAGATAATACTCAACAGTTAAAAGGACAGAAGAAATGTTTTTATGTTGGATTCCAGGAAATTCTTTTCAGCAAATGGATCATTGAATCATTCTATTTGTAGCATTAATATTTCCTTAACACCATCACCAGTTTATCCCTTGTTTGGAACATAAGACCACTACACACTTCTGCTCTTTCACGAGTCCTCCTGTCACAGGTTTCTACACCACGGAGTGGCCAAAGGATTGTGAATTTTATTGAGGATACATTTTTTATTAAAGTTTTTAGTTCAAGTGTTCTTTATCACATATTTCCCATAATACCCATGTTAGATCATATTTGGAATATAATCACATACTCCCATTCTCTCAGGCCATTGGATCAGGAAATTAAGTCACATTTGATAAAGCTTTGGTTAAAACCTTTTTCATCACTTTTATTATGTAACCTTTATACCAGTTTCCCTTAAGTTTGGACTGTGACATCATCTTCATATAATTCCTGTTCTAGGATTCAGCTCAAGAACTGACCCCAGGTTGGAGTTGTCAAGAATTATATTGGGAGACATGTTTTGGTTAATGTTTTCGGCTTAAATTTTTTCCATCACTTATCTTTGTATAAATCTTCCCTAATTTATTTTGTATTTGGAGTATATTATAATCTTCAGTCCACTCCATCCACTGGGTATGGTAACATTTATAATTTTTGGTCAGAGTTTTCTTATTGTCATATATATTTCCATTTTACCATTTCCCTTATGTTTGGAATTTAACATCCCACATTAACTTTATGGATTTTACTACTCCTAGACTGGTATGTTGTACATCTTTTTGGTTACAATTTTTGATCCATCTCTTGTGTTTTAATGAACTATTTATCAAATTCACTATAAATGTGGAATATTGTATATCTAACTCCACCTTTTCCCAATACTGCTGTTGTCACTCAGGTTATGTCCCTTGATGGGACCACACTTCCAACAAATAGGATAGATTCTTATGATCATCTAGTTCATACTTGGAATATAACATAATTGCATTCAGTCCTTTTGCCATGTTTCAGTGCTGCTATTGGATCAAAAGATACAATACTTTTTAGGGTTTATAGTTTTTATAACCAATCTGGCAACAATGTACACTTTCTTTACATCTTGT
This sequence comes from Potamilus streckersoni, assembly GCA_016746295.1. Classification (NCBI taxonomy): domain Eukaryota; kingdom Metazoa; phylum Mollusca; class Bivalvia; order Unionida; family Unionidae; genus Potamilus; species Potamilus streckersoni. The sequence continues at coordinate 1,528,807 of JAEAOA010001671.1, read as the reverse complement.
AACATTCCTGCCTTTTGGGTCATACCTCTGGTCATGTACTTATGCCCTTTGATGTACTGCTAGCTCATCTCAATTGGATATTGTGTGTTTCTTAAAAACATAGTTTTTGTTGATTAATAACAAGCCTATTACTCAGGTAAGTATGAAAATCATAATTTTTATAAAACATTGTTATTTATTCATAGGTTATTATTGGTTTGATGCTTTATGGCATGACACATGCAGGTTATTTAGTGCTGAGAGAATTCAAGTATGTATCTTGCACAAGGACACACCATAGTCGGAGAATCTACTAGGAAGTGGGCTAAAGTTTAACACATTTAAAATCCAGTGATGGAAAGACATTGCCAAGTTTGGTTCCCACAATTTGCTATACTGATTGCAAGTTGTTTTTCTTTTTTTTTTAATTTTTCAATGATCTCATCAATCGCATCAGATCTGCCTTTATAAAAGCAAATTTTGTCAGAGATCTTATTTTCAAAATTTTTCACTACAAGAATAAGGCTTTTGAAACTCACTGTAGTAACAGAATGTCAATATCTGTGAGACAAAAGTGAACAAAAGGATGCTATGCAGATATACATCTATATAATACAGATTACAGTCAGACCCACTTATCTCAACCTTGGTTATCTCAAGAATCTGTGTTTATCAAGCATTCTGGTTTAGTCCTAAAAAATTCCTTCTTTGTTATGCTGATTTTTCCCTGCTTATCTCAACCCCTGTTATATCAAAGACTTAAATAAATTGTACTAGCAGTTGCCTCATTTGGTGCTCAGCATTAAGCGGTTAGTGTTTGGACTGGTTGGCTTGGTGTGTGGTTTATGTGACTGGGCGGGACATAATTCTACATAGGCCTGCAGCATTATATCCCAGTGCTAGACATCACTATAAACTGTAACAAAGCAGACATCACAGCAATATGGCTGAAAAATTGTTGAAGCCATATAAAAACTTCAAAACACACACACTTAACTCTTGTTAAGCCAATAACCCCTTTATGTCATGCATAAGTTTCGGTCCAAAGTAATGTGGACCTGCTTAATTCAGTGAAGTCCATCCCAGAGAAATTTTACAAGAAAAGATCCAACGTTTCTGCTACTACTGATACCTTGCACCAGCAAGGATGGAAAAAGTCTATACAAGACCATATTTTACCAGTGTGAATGCTAATCAACCAGTCTCATCAATGCATGGTTTATCACTTGCATAAAGTCGAGAAAATTATGTAAACAATACTTTGAAATAAGAAAATTAGTTAAATGTATTTCTGACCTTTACAGGGGCTGCATTCATATTGGTCAGTACCACAAGTCAAAACCATGGCAATTGAGTTCATTCCACACAGCATCACAAGTCTTATCTTAACTGTAAGTCAATAAATTATTAGGTCAGCATCATTAAATGTAGCTTAAAATACCTAATTCATTTCACAAGATATATTTACAATGAATTAGTTACATTTAGCTTAATTTAATCATGACACTGATCTGAAAATTTACAGACTTACAGAGGATAAAATTTATGATGCTGTTTGGAACCAAGTAATGTAATCCCATTCCAGTATTATCACTGTCAGTCACCAACTTAATCTTTGGGTCAGAGATAAGGTAAAGGTAAAGTAAATAGTCAAGTGTTTCCATACTTAAGCATTAACATACTGATAATTTTGCAAACTTGACTAATGACTGTTTTTGTCTGTTGCAGATAATAGAGGCACACATTCCTCCGTATTTATTTGAAGAATTCAGAACTCAGTATGGATAATTCCAAGAATATCAAGCTTGCTTATGGAACTTTAAAGATCAGATGCCATGTACACGAGTTTAATTTCCTAGATACAATGACATCTTACAAAAGCAAGGTGCAACATACATTTAAAATATATATTCAAAGTCAAGACTGTTTGTATATGTTTTATATATATTTTTGCTATTTTACATATAACAATACACTCTGATTGCACATTCGATATATCAGTTACCGGAGCATGCAAGTGTACCATCTGTACTTGCTTATGAGTCCAACTACAAGCAACATAGATCGAGATCTGCCACTGCATAATGTTTTGGCATTATACATACATACATAGGGTGTATGTTCTTTATACATACATACATAGGGTGTATGTTCTGTATTCTACCAATTAGGCCTAACAAATTGCATTGGCCTAGATCAGCATTAAGTGATGGCAGGCAGATCTGGGTTTGGGCATTTTGTGTGCAGTTAGATCCAAGCTTATAGGCAAGTATATCCAGTATAAGTTAAGTTACTGCCCCATAACATATCATTGCTTATTTGAGATAAAATTTCCGTATATTTAATTCTTTGATAAATAATCCTATAACTTTGCACAATATAATTTAAATGTTTTATAAATTTCAGATGAAAATAAACTTGGACATGTACATGGTTCTATACAGAACTGATGAACTAGTTTTGTAACATTTAAAAATGGTACTCTGGTTGAAAACAGAAAGTAAATACAAAACTCAGTCAATAAAAATGCAATTGCCTAATTATATTGATTATTAGACTAGCTCCAATTTTTTGGTTAAAATAATGAAATTAATATCTGCTTAAAGGCTAAGTCACGAGTTTTAACCATCAATGGTGAGATATATCCTGTACTTTCCCCACACTTTTATGTAAGTAAAATTGTTTTGACGCTATTTATGCAATACAAATTGCTATATTTATCACCATTTCACTCAAATAGTCTGTATGTTGTCATAGGTTTGTAATTATATATAGAATGTGGGGTCTTTATTGTCTTGCATGGGGATCATGTACCATTAGTTTTTGAGAATCACATGGGATTGTGTACAATTTCTGCTCCAGTAATACTTAATTTTCTTGTACCCAATACTACCTGTACCCCTGTCATATCCATAGTTACTTGCAGAAGTTCAATTTCTGATTGCAACTCCTTAGCCAATTACATGCTAAGAGTTAATGTCCCAGATGCAGCTCTATAGTTAGTTGCACCTTGATTGGTATATGCAGCTCCATAGTTAATTGCACAGGTGCAGCTTCTTAGTCAATTGTACCATACTCTACCATATTATTCTTAGTCTATAGGCATATTGCTGTATGCTTATATAATACATTTAACTCCCACATGACTAACTTTATATACCTTTGTGGCTCTTAATAAACAGAAAATTGTGCTAGTTATGTGTGTTTACAATTCCATTTTTATTAAGTGAAAAAGCATTCAGAAATTCTAATAGTTCACCAAGATGTCAATATTAAAGCCAGTGATGATAGTTTACCATAGTTTACCTTACCATTTTAGTCACACACCATCAGATGCATACTGTAACAAGTTTTTCATATGTCACTCAAAACTGACTCCACTTCTTTATACCATTCCTTTTTTATGTTGATATTTGTTTCTCAAGAACCTGGATGCTTTATCAGGTCTTTGTAGACATGAAAGATGTTGTATTATGTTATTACATCAGTATTGATACAGGAAAATAAAGTGTGTTTTTGACAGACTTGAGAAAATCACAACAAATGTATTTAATTCAATTTGTGTTAGGTCCTGGATCTCATGTATCTTGCACCTCTGTACCAAAGAATGAGTTAGTTGCATGGATCAGTTTTAAATACTGATTGTTTTCTTATGTGGTCATACCAGTTTTTGCAAAGTAAGGGCTCTTTTTCAAACTGTTGCCATTGTTGTCATCTTTGAACTCATTTCTTCAACAAGGCTTTGACAAAAGCTTAACCTTGTTTGAGGATCAAACCCACAACTGCTGGATTTAGAAACAATCACTTCAGATCACAAGTGCACCTACAATTACACTATACATGGAAGAGATTTTGTTGTTATGTTGATGAGGACAATTATAAAACAAAAAATGTTATGGATGAGTGAAATTTTTAATCATGTTTGATTTCAGTTTCATATAAAACTAAAAAGTATTTTATTGTTTTATTTTGATGAATTTAATCAAAACATGTTGTAATTAATTATCTTTTACCTGCTATCAGGATAAGATCCTGATGTTTTATCAGTTTACCATGTTATGCATCATATGATTGAGTCTTTTATCATGCTGTCATATTAAAGACACGGGTATGCATATACAAGAAGTGGAGGGTGGCTTTATGCAAACTCTCTTGAAAAATATCTATCAAAACCAGTACAGAATATTGCATTCATTTTTATTGACAAAGCATTATATAATGTTTATTGTTTCATTTAATTTTATCAAAAACCTGAGACATACTTCTCTTGGAAAGCTTATCCAACATAGAACAAAATGTTTTATTGTTAATGACTTGCTCTAAGAATGAAAAAGAACCCTACTGGTTTTGGACATGAAAGATAAAATATCATGATCAGTGTTACTGAAAGAAGAAAAATGGTTCCTGAACAATAACTTGAGTTCTCCATCATCTCTGGTTTCCAAACTTTATGGATGTCTTCCCACTTGGTATAAGGAAGAATCTATTGATTTTAGAGTCAAAATATCAAAGGTCAAGGTTACTATGACTGAAAAAAAAGTCATTTCAATGATTTTCTATATAATATACCTCAACCAACTTTGTTGGTATCTTGCCACTCTGTGAAAGGAACAATCGATTCATTTTGGGGTAAAGAATAAGACCACTGACTGCAAAGAAATAAAAATGGCTTTTGCACACTAACATTAGATCTATTAAAGACTGGGCAGGCATATAAATTGGCACTGATGGTAGTCATTTTTAACAGTAAATTTTTTGTCCTAACGAAAACTGTAGATTTGTAGTATATCAAAATGCATTTATTTTTAATATCAGCAGTCTGTTTCTCACCAACATGAATACAAATGAATTTGGATATGTCAAGGGCACCATATTAAAATGTCATTTACTTTTTTTCACCAAAGTGACAGAAATCTCACAGTGAGTTAGGGTATTAAGAGTTAGGTATTTTTACCATTAAAATCACAAGTCTGTATTTTGCAGCAATATTTCACAAAATATTTATGATTACATACTTTTAGAAACAAATAGTTTAATAAATTGTATACATGTGTAATAAAGTATCCAATGGCTTTTTGGGTTCAATTGACCTAAAATTATATTTAAACAAACAAATATTTGACATGAAAATTATTGCCAGTATTCTTGGAACATTGAAGTTTGCTAAATCTAATTGGGCCATAATAAGCTCTTACAGTGAGTAAAACTTTGCATTATTTCTTTGCTTTTTCTCAGCTCAGTTGTTATGGATCCATTTGCACTTGATCTTTTGATGATGTTGCAATAGGATGCATTTAAATGACATCATAATGTTCAGTACTACTCTTATGTTTGCATTTAAAGCAAATCAGTGACTTGATGGAACGCATATTTTAAAACATTTTGGGGATTTGAAGAAATAATGGATGAGGGATTTGAAGAAATAATGGATGAATTGAATAATAAATATAAGAGGTTGACATGAAGACAAGGAAGACCCAGTTTCTAAATAGTACCAAATTATGAACTGAGATTTCTTCTTCACTTTGCCATTTCCAACTTACATTCTATTATGTACACTAATACTTCTGTTTGTTATTTAAAGAAAATGTTATAAAACTTAATAACAATAATCACAATGGGACCAGTGAAATATGTTCTGTTGGATCACAATTTTCTTCATACTTGTATTTAAAAAAAGGTTACATTATTATTTAGACATAATTACTTTGCTCGCTATCTCCATATTTGCCACATATGAAAAATTGCTGTCTGATTTTGCTTGGCTGTTCTTTGTTTCAGTTTCTTCCTAGAAATTATATAAATTGTATAAAACAGTTTATATTGAGATTATTTAAATATTGTTAGAAGTTACATTTATTTGCCTGTACCTATTTATATTCTGTAAAGATATATCTTTCATTAGGAAAGCAACACTATTCATTGTTCTTACAATTGACATAGAAGTGCAATAAAGAATACTGACAAACCTTGTATGACTTCATTTGAATAAATAAAAAAAACACTAAAGAAAGATGACACATTTTATGGATACATTATTTTATAATACATAAAGTGACATTGTCAGTTTTATATGCCAGTCATAAGACAGAATATAATGTTGTGGTGTTATCCATCTATACAACCATATACATCTATACACTTAAGCACAAACACACACTTTTTCATTTCCATATAATAACTATAGAGGTATCTACCATTACCAAACACTGTTGATAATTTGGCAGAAACCTGTTGATTTTCAATAGGTTACATGTAAAGGTCACAGAAAACTTTTTCCACAAAATAGCTTGTCTTGTATGACTGATGTCTTAACTAATATATACAAGCTGCCTAGTGATTTGGAGTCAGTTAAATGGCAAGGTTACTATGAAGGTAAATTGTTTCAAAAATTCTATATCAACTTTTTTCACCAAACTTTGGCTTGCATTTCAGATAAGTAAGTCATGTTCATGTTAGGGTCAAAGGTCAAGATACAGGGGTTAAAAGCAGGAAAAACAATTTCCACAAAACTACAAGTCTTATCAGATTACATAACTAAGTTTTATAGATGGCTTGCATTTTAGACCAGGTAGAGACTATTTAACTTTTTGTTCAGTTAAAGGGACAGGGCAAACAGAACTCCAATAAAGAAAATGTTTTCCAAAAATATTTCAGGTCCTATGCTACCCAAGTTTGTAGATGGCTTACATTAGAGAGAAGAAAGTTACTTACTGGGTATCAATGGAGTCAATAGATCCAAGTCCAGGTCAATGAGAGAGACAAAATAGAAAAATTATGCAAAATACCTTTATTTCTGTGTCTTTACCTTAGCTGTATTTTTGTAAATGACATGTATTGACAAAGAGAAGAAACACTGAGTTAGGTTTGCCATATATCCTCTTTTCCTGGACATGCCCTCCGTTTCGGTCCTTAAACCTCAATACCAATGCATCCAGTTTGTCCTCATTTTTGAAAGTCCAAATTGAGTTTGAATTTGAAATGTCAAACATCAGACCCAGGGGTGTAAAACTAATTTTAATTACTTGCTACTATTGTGTTATTTTCATTTCCTAAGACTCTTACTCTTCAGTTCAAGCAAATTATTTCCTCCAATTAACACTGAACTGAGAAGAAAATTATCCCAGTGACTCCTTTGACACCGCCAATATGTGGAACACAATTGTCTGCAACAGTTGCAGGTAAGTATTACATAAATAAAATTCCTCTACCTTCACCCCACAAAAGTATATTTTAACAGCAATAACACACTACCTGCAACAATTGTATTGCTGAATTTTCCAGTTAGGAAGGAGGATGAAGATAAAAAATGAAAAGAATATCATGTGAGATTGCCAGAAGGCAATTCTTGTAACATACAAAGAGGATTGATTCAAATAATCCCTAGAATTAATAATAGCCCAGGCTGTAATTCTCATGAAGAAAAGGTCTCTTTTAGTGAATGATTAATAATATCTCTTGATCGGGAGGATAATCTACCTGAGAAAGGTAGCCACAAATAAGATGAAAGGAACCTTTAGAAGTAGGAAGAGATGAGATGTTTTCAAATGTCTCCTTATCTCTTTAAAGGAAACCAAATAAAACCTTAACACCCTAACTGGGCACTCTTCAAATTACTAGATGCAAGAAAAGGAGAGGGTGTAGTTAAAGTATCCCATGGGGAACCAAGTCCACAACCATGTGCAGGATTCCCAGGAGAGAGACATTAATAAAAACAAACGAGGTCTTGGTAAGAAGAGCCATTATGATGGACATGATTTGATCAGTCCAGTCTGGAGTAATATTGAGTAAGATGGTGAGGAATTCATCCCACATATGCAAAAATATGAGAAGGAAAACTAACTTGCATAGGTTGGGGATAAGACTAAGAATACAGTTCATCAACAGAGGGACATATCTTTCAAAAGAGAATATCGGAGGACATTATAAATGAGCCAGTTATCAATATACGGAATGATGGGGATTCCTAACAAACTCAAGCAGACTGAAACTACCTCATTACCCTGGTAAGGTTGTTGTTGTTGTTGTTCTGGGGCCTAACATCATTTTTCAGCACACGATACGTGGTGGCCAGTATTAATGGTGGAGGAAGAAACCGGGAAATCCGTGGAAAGAACAACCTACCCACAAGAAGCTACTGGCAAGCTTTCTCACATATCCACATTCGCTGAATCTTAGACTTGAACTTACGAAGACAGTGATCCATAACGGACAGCACTTTAGACACCTTGGCCACTCGGGGCTAGGTAAAGTTGTAAAGGTGAATGACGGTAAAGTCGATTATGAGCAAAACCTTTCCACATTGTTTTGACATCAGAAAGATCCAGCTACAGAGAGCGGGAATCTGATTGTTTTCCACCTACTTCACTGCACCTTTTACAGAAGGGTGTGGGATGTGTATCTCTGTCCTTAGACTGGTGAAAGACGATGGAGTCCATCCTATAATTTTCTTGGAAATAAAATGTTAAAATGGAAAGGATGCATGCATTATCCATGATGCCCGAACCTCAAGAGCTGCAGACCATTAATAAATATTCGTACTGTTGTAAAGCAAGATTTTCTACATCTCCACGGAAGCAACATTGTCGAGATGATAAATGGCATGACATCTTTGTTTTGGTCCTTAACAAGTACTGAAGTGAATCTGGAAACAATGATTCCTCATTGAAATGACAACAGAAGCAACCAAAAAGAGATCGGCATACAATGCAGTTGTGATTAGAATGTAGACCTTTAGAATTTAGACCTGCATTTTTTTCAACCAGGATCGAACCCGGACGCAGCCAATATCCTCACTTCTGACCCCCACCACAACATTCTCAGTTGGGGCAAAGGAGCCAATCCAGAGAATGGAATCAATTGCTGGAGACAGAAACCAGCAACTGAAACATACAAAAGGAGACAGACCACCCCTGAATAGTTTTTTTTTCTTGTTGCCAGTGCCAATATGCTTAAGACAACAGTCTATGGGGTTAAACTTTGTTTACCACTTATTGACGTCCAAACTCTCAACAACGATGCTATTGATGATACTAACCCTACTAGTGAACATCCTAGATGAAGTGAGTCGCTGATCCCCTCTTGAAACAATGGGGGCTGAGTGACAACCTCCATCCTTTTGTTTGTCCCAGTTTCAGATGACGGAGTAGGTCAGTTGCCTGTAATGTCCGTCTTTCCCTTAAAACCAATGAAGGGTCACATTCATCATAATCCCCAGAGAGGGAGGTTCCACATAATTTCTGACACCCGCATCCACTGGACTACATTCAAACCCATGCTCTCGCTACAATGGAAATCGAAAATTAGATCTTGCAGCCAGTCTCAGATGTGTACGCCAATGTAATATTGGATGGGAATAGCTGACTGATTATGATAAGACAATGTAATATTGGATGGGAATAGCTGACTGATTATGATAAGACAATGTAATATTGGATGGGAATTGCTGACTGATTATGATAAGACAATGTAATATTGGACGGGAATAGCTGACTGATTATGATAAGACAATGTAATATTGGATGGGAATAGCTGACTGATTATGATAAGACAATGTAATATTGGATGGGAATAGCTGACTGATTATGATAAGACAATGTAATCTTGGATGGGAATAGCTGACTGATTATGATAAGACGATGTAATATTGGATGGGAATAGCTGACTGATTATGATAAGACAATGTAATATTGGATGGGAATAGCTGACTGATTATGATAAGACAATGTAATATTGGATGGGAATAGCTGACTGATTATGATAAGACAATGTAATATTGGATGGGAATAGCTGACTGATTATGATAAGACAATGTAATATTGGATGGGAATAGCTGACTGATTATGATAAGACAATGTAATATTGGATGGGAATAGCTGACTGATTATGATAAGACAATGTAATATTGGATGGGAATAGCTGACTGATTATGATAAGACAATGTAATATTGGATGGGAATAGCTGACTGATTATGATAAGACAATGTAATATTGGATGGGAATAGCTGACTGATTATGATAAGACAATGTAATATTGGATGGGAATAGCTGACTGATTATGATAAGACAATGTAATATTGGATGGGAATAGCTGACTGATTATGATAAGACAATGTAATATTGGATGGGAATAGCTGACTGATTATGATAAGACAATGTAATATTGGATGGGAATAGCTGACTGATTATGATAAGACAATGTAATATTGGATGGGAATAGCTGACTGATTATGATAAGACAATGTAATATTGGATGGGAATAGCTGACTGATTATGATAAGACAATGTAATATTGGATGGGAATAGCTGACTGATTATGATAAGACAATGTAATATTGGATGGGAATAGCTGACTGATTATGATAAGACAATGTAATATTGGATGGGAATAGCTGACTAATTATGATAAGACAATGTAATATTGGATGGGAATAGCTGACTGATTATGATAAGACAATGTAATATTGGATGGGAATAGCTGACTGATTATGATAAGACAATGTAATATTGGATGGGAATAGCTGACTGATTATGATAAGACAGTGTAATATTGGATGGGAATAGCTGACTGATTATGATAAGACAATGTAATATTGGATGGGAATAGCTGACTGATTATGATAAGACAATGTAATATTAGATGGGAATAGCTGACTGATTATGATAAGACAATGTAATATTGGATGGGAATAGATGACTGATTATAATAAGACAATGTAATATTGGATGGGAATATCTGACTGATTATGATAAGACAATATAATATTGGATGGGAATAGCTGACTGATTATGATAAGACAATGTAATATTGGATGGGAATAGCTGACTGATTATGATAAGACAATGTAATATTGGATGGGAATAGATGACTGATTATGATAAGACAATGTAATATTGGATGGGAATATCTGACTGATTATGATAAGACAATATAATATTGGATGGGAATAGCTGACTGATTATGATAAGACAATGTAATATTGGATGGGAATAGCTGACTGATTATGATAAGACAATGTAATATTGGATGGGAATAGCTGACTGATTATGATAAGACAATGTAATATTGGATGGGAGAAGCATAATACTCTATAGACATGTTATCGTGAGTCTTATAATGGTGCTAACGATCATAAATTAAGTGAGAGAAGAGCTAGAAGAGAGATGTGAGAAGTTCTGGAGAATATATCCAAAGTTTTGAGGACTGGAGAATATGTCACATGAAGTTAAAATTAAATATCATGTATCAATGCTCCAACAATTTTTAAGATTGGGTCCATATGCCAACCAAAGCCTGTTGGAAAATTTAAGTCAGCAAACGAACAAATGAATAAGAAATAGGAAGAAAAAAAACTTTATGTCTTGTAATAATGCTTCTAAAAGAAGCGGAATTCTATAAGTATATCTGTAAATAAATGCATATTTTGTACTACAACTTGTAAAAGTAAAGTCTAGTAATTTAGAGTTGTATTAGGTTATATACACGTTGTTATTACTCTTGAGTTATGATGACTTTAGTGTAATATTTCTGTTTTTATGCACGTTTCAAGATTAAGAGAAAGCATCAAATACTGACATGGTGATCCTTCCATTCGTATCAATCATATAGTATAATACATTGACAATTATAAAATTTATTTTCTGTAACAAAATATATAACTTACCATTTCTGTTATCAACTGGTCTTAAAAAAATATGCCTTTCTGAGTATGTCCTTCCAATCTAATGCAGCCAATCGTCGGTGATTTGTAACTTTGCTATCGCATTTAAGCAACTTGAATCCATGAATTTTCTGAAACCATCCTGCAATCATTTGTTGTATTCAGAAATGTTAAATTCAACATTAATTATTTTATTAACTCTTATTGCATTACTCAACATCTTAACAACAGTACCTAGCTTACTTACTTCAGAATGAGCTATATTGTTGTGTTTTAAAACTATTATATACCAGCTTATCTTTAAAGCTTTTGTAACACTCACAAAAAAAACAACTCCTTAACAACCAAATGGATAATAAACATAGATCACAGTCCCTAACCCCACCCACACAACTCCTAAACTATAAGTTGCAGTATACATTCAAATACAAACTTCTGCAAAGATAAAACAATCGCTGATTTATACTTTATATTACACTTCTGTAATGCGTTTTGCTCTTTGAGTAAGTCATTCTAAATTTCATTCATTTCCATTAGCCTAAAATGATCTCCATGGTCGTTAGGTAACTTATGTACCATTAAAAAGAAAAACTAGCTAGTTTATAGACTAATAGCAAGCTAGTTAGTTGACTAACTTAACTATACAGTTAAAGTTTTTATATACGTATTTTGTTGTGAGGTACCCATTGTGTTACTAGATATTCAATCATCTACCAATTGCAAACAAAATTGGAATAAGTAAATTTATAACTATTTCATCAGCTATCTTCATTTCAAAATCCTTTGGTTTAAATTGTTATCAAACTAGCACTTTATCCTGAAATTAAAAATGCAAACCTAAAATATGAAAACCCAGAAAATGGTAGACCAAACTCTCTCTCTCTCTCTCTCTCTCTCTCTCTCTCTCTCTCTCTCTCTCTCTCTCTCTCTCTCTCTCTCTCTCTCTCTCTCTCTCTCTCTCTCTCTCTCTCTCTCTCTCTGTACTTGTGTGTGTACATGTATACTAGAAATTAACCATTCAGCAAGTTAAAGCAGACACTATAATAGTTACAAACTTGGACAGCATTGATAGTCAGCCACCGTCTTTACTTTTTATGATATAAGAAGAAAGAAAAATAATGGATAATGCAGCTTCAGTAAAGGCAGTTATTTCAAAATTCAAGATTGAAGCCAGACTTTGAATTGTTGAAGAAGAAAAAAACATAAACCTGATGTCAATGCTATAGAAAAAAAAACCCAAGACCAAAACAAATTGATCAGTAGTTGGCCATCCAAATTAAATTTAGAGAACATGTTACATCAATACCAAAACTAGTTAATAGTTATCATTAAGTGACAGGTTAAAATTACATTTAATATAAGTGTGCATTAATGGCTTTTGGTTTTACAGTTGTTGATATGATAGGAGCAAACTGCCACAAAAATATCCGGTGAAAAGATTAACATATGAAGATGTTACTGGGGTGGTGCCATTAGCGACAGGGTGAAATCATTCATTGATTAATATAAAAAAGGTATGATACATATCATTTAGTATTTGCTTAGCAAAAGAGCAGCAGAAACTGTGCATAGTATAATTGGTGGTGTATAGTGACTGGTAAAATGAAAGTAACAGTAATAGCTGATTGTGACATTTTTTTAATTCATGCATTAATTAGCTTGTTCTCTGCTAATGTATTATTATATTTAACTGTAGTAACAAAAAAGATTAAAGATTCATTATTCTATTAACTAATCACATTTTTATCCTTTATGCAATCTGGAACCGCTAGAACTCTATTGTTTCTAGCGCATACCACTGATGCACACCAACCAGCTAGTACTGCAAGACAGTTTACTTGGCAAATAAGTTATCAATATGGTCTTACCGTACCAAAACATGCGTCCATGGCGCTTCAACTTGCAAATTGAGGCAATGTCCAAATTCATTGAAAATGATCATCTGATGACTTCAGGTTTCCTTGTGGTAAAACGACTATTAAGAACCTTTTGTAGAATTCAGCTTACTTTGAAACCGATCATATCGCACATGTATATCACAATCTGGGATCGTAGGTGGACCGTCGTCAAAACATTGGCACTGATTTGCAGATTTATCAACATGACTACATGATACAGTACCCGATTTATTACAGTTCATTTGAACACCTGGAGAACTAACCATTGTGGACATGTATTTTCATGCACCAGTAAGTGCGGCAGGTGCTAAGTACAGATGATATGCTGTTATACCTTCTCACAGGCTCTATTGTTGAAGGGTTCTGATGGACGAATAAAGGTCATCGATGCACCTGTGGAAAATACATAAATTTCGTAATTAAACCTGTTACACATTTAAGCAATGTCCTATCATGAAGTGAAGATCGGCCTTAGTGAAAATCTACTTCCGAAAATCAAAAACATAATAAAACAATAATTGTGGAGTCAGTGAAACTATCATTAGTAAAATTAACTGGAAATGTCATCTTGTGTTTCACTCAAACACAACTCGCTCAGGATATTACGGCCAAATAAAACAATATGGTTGGCGAAAGCATAAAAATGGAATAGGCCTTCGATTACCAGGAACAAGTCTTCAAATACCATGAGGCAGAGGTCTTCGATTACCCCATCACAGAAGATCATGAGCTTTGACCCGTCCATTGATCAGTCTTGATTTACTCGTGATCCCAAAATCAAACATTTTCATGTTGTCATTAAGTGAAATGAACTTGCATCGTTGCTGCTAATATTGTCAACCTGGATTTGACAAGAGAATCGGGCACTCACTGAGTTAAAAGGACACCCCAAACCTCAACATCGTTTGTCTTTTGACTCTTATGGGCTTGCGCCACCAGTTTAAGTTGTTAATTTAACCAGAAAAGGACGACAACAACCAGTTTTATTCAACTATACCAGTATAAACTGTGTTGGATGGTATCATATGTGGTAATATTGTTCTTCAAAAATTGTGTCGCACTAGAGCGATCACTCAACGCTGCATGGCCTTACCGATATCATACTAATAATGTTTAATATTTACATTTAATATTGTACAAATGGCTATCGATATCATACTAATAATGTTTAATATTTACATTTAATATTGTACAAATGGCTATCGATATCATACTAATAATGTTTAATATTTACATTTAATATTGTACAAATGGCTATTAACATTTATGGGTTTCCATCAAAGCTAATCCGACAGAGTTTACTAGTCATGTTCTGTTAACTTCGACACAGGTGAACTTGTGATTTTTCAAGGTTTTTGCAAAGGTCCAACGCTGACATTGAAGATATTACTGTCACGTTGAAATGTGCAGTCAGTAGTGAAGGTGTATGATACAGCCTCATATAGACTTCTATGTCAAATTTGAGGGTTTTCAGTATGGCTTCAAAATTTATAGCCTCACATAGATTTCTGTGTTGAATTATGGGGTTGCACTATAGTCTCAAAGCAAAAATAAGATTACCGGATAAGGTGAAAAAATCTTTCTGGGACCAAACACGCTGGCTGATTTTCCACAACAGATCTTAGACCCTATCGATGAGACATGGAGCCAACAGGACATCAAACATTATGAAGATTTCCATCGATATGCCACGGTGATTGCTCAAAATTTCTCTTGATACGATGGACAGCTGGAACAAACGTCCTAAAGTCATTTGAACGGAGCCAAAATCATCCACATGCAAGTGGGACAAGTTCAGTTTAAAGATTTGATGATTTACTTTGCCATGCCATTGAGTCAAATCCTAAAACGTTTATAATGACAGAAATGGCCAAAGGCTATTTTCCACACTTTTGCAATACCGAAGCAAATCAACACGCCTTTTTACCCCATGTGTCTAACGATCACTGCTACGACCCCGACAACATGCGCATGAAACAAGAAGAAGCTTTCTATGCTTGGTACCACTCTCACACCTAGGACCCCTTCAACTGTCAGAAAGAAATATTAACGTATTGTCAATTCGACATGTACCTTTTACGGCGTTGCTGTGGAAAATTTCGAGAATTGTCCATGGAGCACGGAGTGATATATCCTTTGAAAAAAAAAGTCTGCACCATTGCCAAAGCGTATTCCTTAGTGTACCGCAAACGATTCATTCCAGAGAAGACCCTGGTTGTCATCCGCTTTCAAACGACAAACTTTGTCAAACGTCAATACTCGGTCTAAGCAGTACGCTGGCTACATTTTTTTGCGACAGGGAAATCAAATAGATCCAACATGCCAAAATCAGAGGATGAGAAAAGACCATTGGAAAGTATTCGGTGGGTGGTTGAGACTTAGAAAACCCAAATAACGTGTGCAAGTTTAACGGTTGCTTATTTCATGGATGTTCCATCTGTTACTCTCAACGTGGCATCAAACATCAGTTTTTACAACGGACCATGGAAAACTTGTACGAGGCCACTTGTCAACGGCGCTTAAAGTTAGAACAGCAAGGATACAAAGTGGTGGAAATGTGGGAACGATCACCGTTTGAAAATCGATTCCGAGTTTAAAAGGCATTTTGGAAAGGTACAAGTTAGTGGAAAATCTGAACACACGGGACAGTTAGTGCGGAGTACGGACGAATGCCACCTGGTTTCTGTACCACACCGAAACTAAAGCTGAAACAAGAAACCAGCGGCTATCCTTCCTGGTGCCCAACTCCCTAAGACCAAAAGAAATTCAAGAGAAATACTTGAAGCAGGGAAGGAATTACTTTAGACCACGTGGGGAAAAACGAAGGAAGACGATCGTTTGATAAAGTGACGTTGAATGGTTTGTGGGGCAAAATGGCACAACGACCGTATTTACGCAAGATGTATTATTTGTCCGATCCTTCTCGTTACTTTCAGATGAATCACGACAAAACTAAATAAATGAAACACGTGGACGTCGTTCGTGAGAACTTGATCCTAGTCAATTACGAAAAAAACCCTGAACTTTGTACAAGCCGACGAATTTGGAAATGTCATCATTGCAGCCTAAGTGACAGTTCATGCTCGTTTAAAATTGTACTAAGCTTTAGAACTATAAGGAGATCGTGTACTATATTTTGATACGAACAATTGCATCTACATCGATCTCT
This sequence comes from Potamilus streckersoni, assembly GCA_016746295.1. Classification (NCBI taxonomy): domain Eukaryota; kingdom Metazoa; phylum Mollusca; class Bivalvia; order Unionida; family Unionidae; genus Potamilus; species Potamilus streckersoni. The sequence continues at coordinate 1,512,101 of JAEAOA010001671.1, read as the reverse complement.
TGGGTCACCGTCACTCTGACATCTGACTGTTTAGGATCCTGAACAGACAAGCAACCCAACGATAATATTCTAAAATTTCCTAGTGGCGGTCTTAAAATTTACGGCTACAAATACCTGGATTCCCAAAGGAGAAGTGCACACCGAGTGTAAAGTAAAAGGATTGACTCTCAATTATCGCAACGGTCAATTGGTGAACTTTGGGGTATTGAAAGAAGCTTTGCAGTCTGGAGAGGATGAAGATTTTATAGTTACCACATACCAGCCGCACAAGACTGTATGTTTAGGCACACACCAAATCACCAGTCGACCTTTGAAAAAAGTGTATCAAATTGTGTATCACTTTACAGTACACACACGCTGGTATAAAAAAAATGGTGCCAACACGATTGCCACCAACAAAAAGAATGACTTCCACACAACAAGAATCGAGTAGAGACCCACTGAGAACTAAATTCAAACAATACAATTTCCTTTCTTTTTGCCTGACTATTGTGATTATGCCAGTCGATTAGAAACGTTTCATAAATGGCCCACATATAAGGACGAATTACCTACTTTCAATGTTTTAGTTTGAACATGATTTGTCGACTTGGGACCTGAGATTAGTTCGGGATACGAAGTACAGTGTTCGGTTTCTGGTATTAGTTTGCGTGTGGATCTGAAATACACGTATCCTGAAAAAAAGTATAAAACCTCTTGTCTTATCTGTCTTCGTTTCAAAAGTGACATTACATGCACTATGGCTACCTCTGCTGTCTCTGCTTCCTCCTCCTCCTCTTTCAAATTCATCGACGAAAACTTAGATGGTGCTTGTTGAGAGGCCTTGCATCTTCGCCATCATTTGAACATCTTAATTGCTGAACCGAGCAGTGCAGGCAAAACCGAACTTGTCAAACATTTGATCAAACATAAAAATCATTTAATATATCGTTCACCTCGAAGTATAGTGTCGTGTTACAAATAGAGGCAATTGGCGTACAGCCCTATGCAAAAAAAAAATCAAGGCGATTACCTCGTGTCTGTGGAGGACATTATTGGCTTAGATGACGGGATCGTGTCTGATGTAGTTAAACTCATCTGGTTATCTTCGACGACATGTTTGGAGAAGACGAAGAAGAAATTGAAATGGTTTACGCGCAAAGGATATCATCGTGATGCCAATATCATTTACATTAACGAAAATATATTTCAACAAAATAAAGCCCATCGCACAATCAGTCTCAATGCTCATTACGAGGTCTTGTTTAAAAGCCATAGAAATAAATCGCAAGTGCAAGTGTTAACAAAACAGTTAGGAACTCCTTGGCTTACACATGCAACTCATGCTCTTTACGCCTGTTTACTCGTGATTTAAAACCCAGCGTTGTTGTACCCATCTGTTTCACTACTGGTGCCAAGACGGAGGGCCTGTTGTGTACACATCCCCGTCGACTTAACAAATACAATCTATAAAAACCTCGATCACTTTTGGTCTCCCTCACAAATCGTCGTCCTGACGTCCATTCATTCTAATTTTCCTGTAAAACTTTTTCGTGCCTTGTACAGCATTAGTCGCGAAAAAATCCACAAATACGTTATCGTGTCTTAGAAGCCAATTTCAGAAAAGTCACATGATTGTTTACAGTGATAGCACGTCAATTACTACAAGTCATCAATCACATTCAACACCAAACAGAGAAACTGGCAGGTCTCCACATCGACATGCAAACCAAAAAGTAAATCAATTTGAAACCTGGAGGTAGTGGTTATCTAGAAGATATCATCTTCCGTTCCTCTTAAAATTGGATGCCAACGCCCCCACAGACATCACCAAGAAAAATCTCACTATCCGACCTAAAGGTACCCAAAAGAAAAAGAGCAGTGGTGTCAAGACCAGGTCAAGGCCTAAAAAAAGAAGTCTCCAGAAAATTTTTTTAAAAAATCCCCAGAAAAGACTCAAGAAAGCAGCTTGCACTCGCAGAGGCACTTCGTCCAGGACTCAACATTATATCTCCAAGCCACGACCTGCATCAACGTTGACAGCGCATCCAGTAGCATAGGGTTTCTCTACTTTTCTGTTGTATGTAATAACAGCCAAACCCAATTAGACACCTTTTTTTCTAATTTGATGAAAAGATTAAGAAAAATCAGTGTCTCCAAGAACTTCTCTTCCAGAGGTGACACTATCCACCTCTTTTTTGACGCGGCACTGTACAAGAGAGATCGGGTATGTAAGAGTTTACTGGATTTATTCAGGAAAGATCTGTCCCGATTTAGTCCGTTGCAAACCCCTCCACGACACGTGGTGCCTGTCATCAAGCTGACACGACGTAAAGACAATTATTAGTAACACATTCCACTATAAGAAAGACCTGGGCCTAACGATGGGTATCAGTGTTCTTGTACTCCTGAACGTGAAAAGAGGTCCCCTAAAACATGTGCACACCACCACCATCGTTGTTTTCCTTGTCCAAAAAGGAAAAGAATAAAAAGGACAGTCACGTCGATTCACTCGGCATCCGAAAAAGCTTAACGTTACCCACGTGACAGTTCCATGGATTTGTTTTCCCACAATATTTTGTGCCTTTCACAGCCAAATTATCTAAGGCCATCCAATTGGATCACGAAGCCCATTGGGAAGTTACTTTGGTCAAAGTGATTCACCCTATACAAATCCTAAACCTCAATGAAAATCAAAACACTTTCGAAGTCGAACTTCTTGACGACCAAGTGCATTAAAAACCCAACTCTAGATGGCTCTTATAAACGACCAGTATCCATGAAAACTCCACGTTTCATCTATATGCTAAAAATTTCGCCGGGCTATTATTTTAGTTTTAGTGGTCAACATCTGGTGAACACGATTGCTATCAGGTTCAATGAACTGTTTTGCAAAGCCTTGAAGAAAAGGAAACAAGGTGTCACCCTCGAGTACCATACACCTGCTGATGACATTTTGAGATAAAAAAAAACATTGTCAATTCAATTTTTTCATGGACCTTTTGACACTTTCGGTGGGGATCTCAAGATGCTCATGGGTAGACCCGTACCATTCATTATAAGCACCTTGGATTTTTCTTACTATTTTCAATCCCCTGTAGAACGGAACCAAGAATTGAATGCGATTTTTCAATACTTCGATGAGGTGGAGTACAACGTGGTGTGATACTGCTCCAAACCGTTACTGCGAGTCATTTCTTTCAAATGTATTGTGATACGGAAACTGACGAGGAAAGTGAAAAAAGCTATTACGGTCACCGCGAATTTATGCATCCTCATTATTTGCCTGTCAGTAAGTCGTATATAGACAGTGTCTACATTGCTATATAAGGAAATCTGCGACAAAATATTACATTCACCAAAGGGAAAGAAAATCACGGTGAATCTCCATTTTCAAAAAAGATTCTCTATCGACTTTTAAGTCATGTATCCTGTGTAACGAGGAGTCGCTCGACTGGGAGGACATGGTTTAGGAGATATGTTGAAATCGACCTTTCTTTCGGTGGCCCTCGTTTTGATACCCAAGGTGACACGAGGTCTGCACGCCTTGAAAGATGCCGCTTTGACACAAGGCAAAGAATTTTTCCAAAATGTTATCATCGACAAACAAAATACCAAAGAAGCCTTCTTCAGAGCAGGCAAACATGTCTTGGTTCAAACTAGAAAATACATTTTGGGCCGACGAGAACCTCATAAATGCACTACACACTGACAAGTCAGGCATTCTTGCTTCCCTGACGCTACAGTGATGACAAGGCAGAAAGCGACGACGTCAGAGCCACTCTTTCAGAGGACTTCACACCCTCGGAGCTAGAAAGACCAAGAAATGAAGAACCGTCTGAGACTTAAACGTTTTTTGATTACTAAGCAGAAAAATTATGCTCCGAAAGTCGGAATTGGATTTGTTTGCCATTTTACCCACCATGATGACGTTGCGAGAATCCCAATAGGTAGACTTTCATTCCGTCTCCTCGGTCATGGACACAGGTTCATCCACAATCGAGTTTGAAATCAAAGATTACATCGAGCTGAATAGCAGTTACTTATACTTGAAAGTCAAAGTTTAAGGTACGAGCAACAATAATGTAGACAGTAAAGATAAAGTAGCTTGCATTCAACAATTTCATTCATTACTTGTTAAGTGGAGTGGATTTGTAGTTTAAAAACAAAGTGATCGGTATAAACATGGATACTTATCCTTACCGAGCGTACTAGGAAAATCTCTTGACGTACGGAAAATAAGCCAAGAACACTCATCAGAATGCTTGGATGGTATGAAAACCTAACACGGCAAACAAGTTTGACGATTTCGATTTCATTAAAATGAAAAACCAAACCCCAATATTTGTACATTTCCATCCTATTAAATCCAAGCAGATTCGAGTGGAACTTCAGTTTAAAGAAGAACTTTAGGAGATGGTCATCGTCATCTTGTATGCCGAATTCGAAAATACAATAAAACAAATAAATAGTTTGAGAGAAATTATTATAGACTACTAGACTCTTTTCCCTGTTTGAATGGTAGAAAATCTTTCGGAATGGAATTGTAAGATATAGTGGAAGCAGAACTATCCACCAAAAAAGATAAAGACGAAGAGACCATGGTAATTTCAAGGTGGCCAGACAAGAACAAATTTAGTTCCCTGGTTTGCCAAAGACATGGCGAAAAAAATACGGCTTTGACCAAGAAATATTACTACGAATCTCAAAACGATCATTCCAGTCAAATTCAACAGGATAAATCATGAGTCTAGAAGACAAATTGTACAAGTATCTGGAGGAGGCTTGAGGTCTCATCTCAGAAAAAGCAGTGTTGCATTAGTGGCATAAAGACTTGCGTGGTCATTCTTTTCCTTCATTGACTGCTCTACGGATATATCTCATCGAATCTCTCTTGGCCCAGAGTACGCAGACGAAGCAAAGAGAAAATTACTTTACACTAATTTTCAAGCAAAAAAAAATCGAGATTGAATTGATGACTTATCGTTAATGGCGAAAAAGAAAACCAAAATGGATACCTAGGAACTTCATTACCTTTTAAAAAATAGTTCGTATACCACTTCTTGGAATGATGTCGTGTGCGCTAAAGATGAACTTTCTGGCCGCAAACCTCAAGACTAACAAGCTTATGCCATCAACACGGGCGACAGTCACCTCCCATGAACCTACCAGATAGCCATCTACTTTCCCAAAGATGGTTTTGTGGTGTAGTTTAATTTGTATGGAATACCGCCTTTAGAAAGACAATATCATAGACTTTATGGGAAGAAATGCTCAGACAAGACAACACGATACAATAAAGTGAAATTACAAGGCAAAGATTCCATGTTGTGTGGACAATATTGTGTTTATTGTCTTTATCAACACAATCTTGGATATCCCTTAGAACATTTAATGACTTCATTTGATCGTGACTCTTCTAGAAACGATGAAAAAGTAAATCGATGGTTTTGTAACCATTACTGATATATCTTGTCTTTAGATAGGAAACGTAGTGTACATCAATGGCCAAATGACTTCCATCCGTGAAAGTCTAACTTGACTTCACAATGTTGTCAAGCTTGTCAAAATTTGGTTCTTTGATATTTTATGAATCGTTATTGGTTGATTCATTGTTGGTTGAATAAAAATGTTATCTTCGGAAAAAGTGTTTTCTGGCCTGTTTAAAAAACGTTTTATGATTATACATGCTCTTTCTCTATAGCGTTCCCAGACTCGGCTAACGTAGGTGAGAAAGCCTGCCAGTAGCTTCTCGTTGGTCGAGGTTTTTCCTGGGTTTTTCCTCCACCATTAATACTGGCTGGCATGTATAGACTATCTTGTACTGAAAATGGCGTTAAACCATGTTAAGCTGGAAAAAGAAGAGGAGAATGAGAAGAGGAAGAAAAAAAGGAGAAGGAATAGGATGACAAATATTAGAGAAAGAAAAACAAATGTCTTGCCAAATAATAGGTGCTGGTGGAGAAGAAGACGGGAGGATAAAAAGTAGAAGAAAAGTAAACGGCCCTTTTCAGGGCTTCTCCATTGCTTCGAAGACTTTTTTCTTTTACCCTATTTGTGTATTTATTTATCTATGTCTCTATTCTGTTTAGCTCTATCACACCTTTGACCCCATATAGATCTATTCACCCTGTTCCATTTCTCTTTGAGGACAAACAGTCCCACCCTATTCCATTTTCTGTTTTTGGGTTATTGTGAAACCCTCTAAATTTAACAGAGAAGTCTATATGTGGCTATAAATTTTTAGACCATACTGCAAACCCTCAAATTTAACACAGACGTCTACGTGAGTGTTACGTGTCTAGGTTCGTACAGGGAAAAAATTATTTTAAATAACACTTTCAACTCTACTGGTCAAGACACAAGATACCTTTGAGCTCCAAAGGTATCAGTTTATGACTGAACTCAATTACTAAATACTTTAGATCACGTGATGGAGTCACGTGGTCACTTAATTCATATGGCACATTAAGACCATATTTTCTGAAAAATGTCAAATTCAGTGAATAAAGTTATCATTACAATAACATGTAATGAAATAAAAAAAATAATTTAAAATTATCACAATTATATATATATATATATATATATATATATAATTATATATATATATATATATATATATATATACACACACACACACACACACACACACACACACACACACACGTAACAGAGGCTATATCGTCCCCCTTCACTACTTCTGTCGTAAAGAACACGGTTGAGATCACTGAAAACAGTGGAATCAGAGACACTGGTGTCTCGATTGCCTTTATCAAAACTTATATTGATGTAGCCGAAGCTGCGGTACAACATAACAAGGATCAGATATAGAAGGGTTGCCAGCATCACCAAGTGTAGCGAGTTCATCTACAGAATATACAGTACACACTTGAAGGAAAGATAGTAATTGATGGAAGCTAAATAACAAATGGTCGGATTGTTTTTGGTGATGTAAATGGTATTGACAACCCTAATTCTAACACCTTAATTGTGCGGTGTGGATGGTATTTATTAATTATATTTGGTTATTATAGCGGATACAGTCATGTCATCCGAGATCGGTCTGCCAAAATCATTCGTTTGAACATCAATATCGTTGACTGGTAAAATTCAGTTTGAAGCAACACACATCTAGCCATACTACTACTTAACTAACTGTCTTTGGAGATTGTGTTTACGATCAGATTTTTATCACTGTACATACATGATAAATTCTAAACGATGTGATGACGTTGCGGAATTAACCGACGTAGTTTTAGACCAACTGACAGCGGATGCTTACATGGATAATGAATTTGTCCTACTTGTTGAAGAATACCTGCGTCAAAATGGCATCAAAATGACGTTGAAAGTCTCTTGTTTATACTGAAGTACAATCTTGTTAAGCATCAAATAGAAATTGCCAGTTTAGAACCACAATGGTGTGGATATGACAGCTCGAGGTCATGTGGGTGTTATAGCATTAGCACGTGAAAACGCCTAATTGTTGGTTGCAAGTACATGATGTAAAAACCCTCTAAGATTGCATCTACAATGGAGAAGTGTTATTCACCGCTGCTTCCACCTCGCTTGCATTCAATAATTAATATTTTACACCCAACATTGACAGAGCTTAGAAAAGAAAGATCTCGACTGTTATTCAACAAGGATGCACGTGTTCGGGTAACCGTCATTGGGCAAAGACGAGAACGATATTTTAAGACATTATCCAGTGGTGCAATCTGTATAGTTTTAAATGAAATGGGTGCTAGGTCACCAGAACGAACAATAGCCTGAAATTTAAATATTTCCCAATCATATATTTTATATGATTGCATTACAGTTGTGCAAGAAGAAAAACTTAATTGGTAGGAAGTGCGTGTGCGTGTTGCGCCTCATCAAGATCAACATGTCGAGCAACTGTATTATTAATAGAACTATAAAAGACCCTCAATCTTATCGATGTGAGAAAAACAAATCGAAGCGGATAAAGAGCTTTGAGATGAAATTACTAAAAAAAAAAAGCGTGTTGCTTGTAAAGTACAAAAGCGCTTTTTTGCTGTTAGATGCTATTTGCGGTCTTGCGGTAGCAGCAACTGTTGGTCTTGACAACAACAGCCATCGTAGGTGCACAAATCGGTATTATTGTCGGGGCTATATCGATAGTAAGCGGTATCTCTATTCGAAGTAATTAACTTCAATACAACTTAAATCTTGAATACGTGTCTACTTGGAGCAGTTTGTGTTTTTTCTTTTTACCAATGCATTTATTTTTAATTGTTTTCTACAGCTTTTCAATACTATTTTCATGCTTATTTTAGAGATTGTTCCGTCATCTGTCTTCTTTTATTAAATATCTACACGTCCGTAATTCTGTCAAACAAAAGCTGCAAGAACGTCTTGAGTCTCAGGTGGAATTTATAGAAGGTACAGAACAATTATTTAAACCGATGGTCGAACCAACAAAGAAAATTATTACAGCATCCGAGGCAATATAAAGAGCTCTTGAAACATTACCTTTTGATATTATTCAACCACCACCACAAGCACCACCCCCAACACTTAAATATAACCAAGAACTAAGATAGTAGATAAATTTACGCCTGCAGGTATTGCAGCGATATCACCACCAGACACTTTGTGTCCGGAAATAAATTTATATTTTTTGTATCACATTTCACACACTTGCATGTAAATGCACGTCTTTTATTTTTTGTCGTTATTGTCATTAATCTACATCAAACACAATATAAATCCATATCATTATCATATGGATATAACTGACTTCTAAGCGACACGAAAACAAGAGCCAGTAAAGCACCATCCAGGGTTAACAAATTCTATAAAAACGATTATAATAGGCCACTCAGGATCTCGTAAGACTCAATTATTGCTTAATTTGATAATGCGATGGCTCAAGTAGAATAAATTATATTTAGTTGTGCCAGCTGTAGGTGATCACCGATTTAATGAAGTACTTAGAGATTTCAATAAAATGCGAAATTATTACAGTAAGACAAAAACGATATTATTGATTTAATCACTGATATTGATGAAACTACATCTATAGATGACCTAGGTAGATTTATTAATAACATCGTAGTATACGATGATGTGATGCTAGACAAACGATCCAATCCAGCTTAAATATTTCTTGAGGCCGTGATTATGTTACTCAGCAATATACAGACACCTAATATTTTAGTTGTGTTTAATGGCGTAGATAATTATACTTTACAAAAATATGTATTTTATAATCGGTGTTCAGGGGACATGGACATAATTAAATTTTAAAAAATTCTTTTCAAAAGCACAAGCTGTTCCGTTCGGATTTATAACGATACATTTACATCATCCAAGATCATGGTATCCTTTAAGCTTGGATAAAATATTTGGTTAATTATAGCAGCAGAGTGTGAACCACCAATACTGAGTGACCAGCGCGTAAAATAAACATACCTAAAATAAAATAAAAAATACGTGATAGAAAAGTAACGAGATAAGCTAACCCTAGAGAAATCTCAGGTTTTGATTTAACGTTATTGACCTTGAGATTTCATTCTCGTAGGAAGGTTTATAAATAAGGTCTCAGGCAAATGGTCTGTTCCCACTATCTGCTGCTCCTTTTAAAATATTTATTTTTTTCACACTGAAATATATAAAAATAAAATTTAATTAAGCTTCGTCAAAAATGAATAACAAACTATATATATATATATATATATATATATATATATATATATATATAGTGTGTGTGTGTGTGTGTGTGTGTGTGTGTGTGTGTGTGTGTGTGTGTGTGTGTGTTCGTGGTCGTTCCGGTTCGTATTGGCTAGTACGGGTTATAAGGTGTACCTTGTTCCTGAACACAGTCCCGGAAGCAGACGACCTTTAGGCGGAATATTTACGTATGAATATTTGTGAAGGGTCAAAATATTTAAAGTTCTTTATATACAATTCACATTTTATTTTTTAATATACTCAGGAGACGAATTCTTCTACTATAAAAACAAACGTGATCACTGCAGCAAAGGAAGTCTTCGTGCCAAATAGTCAGATGGTTCTATAATGAATTTAGATATCCCTCTGCAGTCATTTATAGTCCGAGCCTATTAACTAGTTTGTACTCCTCTACCGATTTCAATAACGGAAACATTTAATTTGATAAAAGTGCAAAGAATTTAGTCAATTCATTTATTGATTTATATTTTTTAAGCTGACTATGAGTAGAATTACCATAACACCATCATCGCATGCGCGTTTCATGCTTAAAGGAAGTTTTCAATGTAATGGACATGCCTGCGACTTATTTCCAGTTCCTGGACCAGTCCATTTTCATCAAAGGGGTGAATGTGCGACTATGAATATGTCGTCTGATTCCGATATTTACATTGTCGAATCAAGTAATCAAAAAGAATGGCAACAAAAAATTTGCCTTTCACATGGATTTAACAAGTTGTTTCATTAATATTTATCTGTACAAATGAACATAATTCAAAACAAACTTATGGTAATTTACATAATTATCCGACAATTACCAAATAGGATCAATTACGTCATTTTGTAGTCGGATGGAAATAAACTACCCCATAGTGTACGGAATATGGCGCTATGTAAGTATGGAAAGTCCGTTAAGCATGCAAGGTGATGCCAATATTAGTGCCATTCTGGTCACAGTCAGGTTAGAAATTATAAATTAATGATTTAATTGACTAAGTTCTCTGCACTTTTTATCACATTAATTGTTTTGGTTGTTGGGTGGTACAAACAAACGGGGATGTAGCGTCAGACATTTTTTTCCTATAATCGAAGGATTTATTTTAGAAAGGCAACACAAAGTAGGGAAAGAAGTTGGTTAAAATGCTTATTAGAGCGTGTGTTCAATTGCAGTATGAAATGATTAAGTCTTTTAAAAAAAAAAATCTCACCAAACTGAAGGGGTAGAATTATTAAGCCATTAAACTGATGTGTATTCCTAAAATAACACTTCCGATTTTCATCATTTTCACGGAAATGACCGATCAATGTTTCGTTCATGTGGCTCTTATTATAATAAATCTGATCTGTATTAAATTTATTTACGGGCATTTTCAACTGATATTGTAAATTACACAATATTAAAAAAAAAGAAACAAAGATACTCAGCATAAAATAACTGAGAAAAACAAAAGAAAAAGGGTATAACTAATAAGATGTGATTTATTTGAAAATATATTTGTCACGGACTCTTTGAGTAATATAATATATTGTTGCAACAACTGAAAATAAAGAAAACTGATAACAACAATTCCAAGATAAACATCTAGTGTTTTTGTCCAATACCTTACTTGGTGAAATACTATTTTAGCGTCTTTGTTTGTATCCTGTGTAGTTCCCGCCCCTTGTAGCCATTGGCAACAGAGCAAATAGTCAAAGCGAGGCTGTCGATAGTGTGACATTTACCTAACATTTGTGTACAGGTAGGAAACCGGTTTGTTGTTAAATAGCTGCTCAATTTTGTTTGTATTTCATAATCTCATAGCGTATGGCATATTAGCAGAACGCTGTAGATTGCAACGGTAATAAAGTTCATACAATAGTTGATTCAGTTTATGTTTTGTTAGGTAGTGATAGTCTTCGAATCGACAGACCATAGTAAACATCATGGCCGCAACGGAAAGACAGAATAACGAATTGAAAATGAAAGCAAAACAACAGATGATGACAGCAAAAGATCCATTAGAGAAACTAAGGGCTGCCTGTCTGATGAGGGGTGCTAGTGGTATTAAAGGTTTTTCGAGGTAAGTTCCTTATTTCAAGGGGTTTTTTTTGTAAAGCAATGATACAGAAAATTGTTGTAACCGGAAGCTCTGACAAGTTGCATCCTGTTTATGATTGGCGCAAATGCATACGGTATCCATCATCACATGCATTTGTTTTTAGGTAGATTTCTGCAAAAACTAGTTTATCACATAGTACACCGTACATGTAGTGGGTAAAGACTGATACCTTTGATATGACAGCTTGTTAGGGATATTGGTAATACGAATTAACGTAACATGGTGGGTGGGTGTGGTATAACCAGAAATCAAGTATAAAAGGCAGTAAGTAAAAATTAATAAATTGCTAACTTAAGAACTCACTTCAGTGTGCAGGGTAAATCTGCTACTGGGGAAAATAAGATAAAATTGGCAATATGATATTGCATTTTACACTTAGTTGATGGCAACATTGAGTTATTGCATTGTAGTTATCATGTTCTGCAAAAACTAAGCAAGATGCAGCTAATATTATATTTCCATATACACTGAGCATTGCTTACAATGCATGCAGCAACACCACATTACCTTGTAATTGAGTTTGGTCATGTCTTCCTATCAATCTTATCCATTGACTCAGTCATATTAAGTGTATGCCTGTAACCTGATAATGTTGTCGTAGTCAGTACTTATAAAAATGAAGAGAATTCCTAAACATTTCTGAAATGCATATCTGCTTGTTTACATTTCATTTCGTTTCCTTCTTTCACTGCATGTAGCTCTCTCAGTATTGAAACAGGCTGATTTGGACCATGGCTGATTCAGCCCAGGCTTCTTTGGTCCAAATTATATGATGATTTGGACCTGATTTATGGCTGATTTGGATCAGATTTTTGGTTGATTTGGACCGTGTGAAATATGAATAAGTTTTGTCTGAGATTTAAATGTGATACTTACATTTGTTTAAGACAGGACATTTCTCATTATTTCTTAGGTATGTTTGAGCTTGTTCAAAATTGCATTTAAGGAATGGTTCATTAAATTGTATACAGATTGTTGGGGACTAAAATCGCAAAAACAAAGTTCATGCAGCAACATTTATTTATACATATTGATCTGATTTTGCATTATTTTTTGGTTATACATACAGATCTGGGCAGGTTTATGCCGATGTTAGATTTATGTTGAATTTATTTATCCTATCTATTTTGCTATATATTAATAGTGCTATATAAAACTTAATCCTAAAGGAGAAAGTGAGGTGCTGTACAATTTTTGATTTAGTTCGATAAAATATCTCACATAAATATACATTTATATTCTTCTAACTTTATGGACCTCATAAGATGAATTATATTTTAATAATATTTGTTTTAAGTAACATCTGTTAATGTTTTTCTGAATTCATAATCAATCATTTAATATTCTGTAAATTAATAACACAAAAAAATGAATGCAGATGGTTTTTTTTGTCTACTTATTCTGATATTCTTTTTATATTCTCTTAGTATGTCTGCAAAAACAGTAATAGTAAACTAAATAATGCATATGTTACATGGTTGTTCTTATAATAGTTAACATGGTCTGAATCAGCTATGAGCTGATTCAGCCACTGTCAGAATCAGCCAGCATGCCACAGTATTAATCTGCCAAAATTTATATTTTTTGGTATCATCAGTATTTTGTTTTTAACTCTTTCATCACTATGGACCAGTGTACTAGTGCAGGGGATATAAGTCCGTAAACACTATGGACCGCTCTACCTGTCTGGAGCAGTGTTCTCCTGTAACGTCAAAGTACCCAACTATTTAAAATTTGGGGTACCTCTAATAACTTCCTTCTTGTAATGTAGATATTATATTTGGATTATCTCATAAGCTTAGCTTGTATACAACTAGAAATATGGAAGAAAGTATGAACTTTTAATGAGTTTTCCAAATGGTGAAATTTGTATCCAATTTGCCAGAGTTTGAAGACAGATCATTTAAGAATGAAGTGAATTATCAGAGGATTTTACCAATTTCAACCTAGTACAGTTGGATGTAAATGAGAGAAGACATCTGGAGAGACAATGGCATGTAATTTTGTTTGGATGAAGTTGGAAAACCAGAGAGATTTGTTAGTTTTCTAAGAGAGTTGAATCCACTAGAGTGTTAGATGGCTTCAGAAAAGCTTTGGAATATTTTCAAATATTCTATTCAGATGATTTTTTTTGAAACATTGTCCATCTAACAAATTTGAATGTGATGATCAAATGTGCAGGAGGTAATACAGGTGTGTGGACACGATTAACTTTAACGAGAATTTGACATGCTTCTATCTGTCAAATACCTGAAAGACTTGGGTTGCTACTGGAATTATTCATGAGTATATCTAGGGTCAATTAAACAAGTTTTCTAGGTGGTAAATAGATAATTACTTCTATTTTACCTGTTTGCACCTGCATTTTAAGATTAATCAGCTGGATAAGGGCAGAATATGGCTAATATATTATCACAGAGGCTTGTTACATATAAAACTTAGGCTGTTGGTCAATGATAGAGGGCTGGGGGGACCTTTAACATGGACCCCACCCAATGGCAAGTATGGCTTAAATGTTAACTTCTAGAAGTAAATAAACTCTATTACTTTTTAGAAATTAAGAATGTTATATAATCAAGTTGTTTGTAAATTGTATGGGAAGATGATTCATGTCCTGGTTCTGCCATTGTGTCTTTGTATCTTAGCTTTCTATATGAATGTTGTTTACTTCAGAATTACTCATTCCATATGATGACTAGACTCTTAGTGAAATTAATTTTTGTGTTAATTTGAGAGGATTTAATTATTTAAATGATTCACCAAAATTACAAAGTGCACATTGATTTAGGACTTAACCACTATTTTGGAATTATTGTGAATTCACTCAAGGACATTTTGGATTAGATCATTTTGATAGATCAAAACTACTAATACATTAGCACATTTGAGATTTTCAATGCATAAGCACATTCAATATTGGCATCCATTTGGAACACCACTGGATTTTATTTGGTATACTCAAAACTTTAGGAATATTTGGGATTTAATTCACAATACTGTAAGTAGTTATTTTTTTATTTTCACTTTTGTATTCATGTGAAATAAATTTTTTGTCAAATTTTACAAAACTTGTTGTTTTTCACTCCTTTCTATTACTTAGCTACAGACCTTACAGCTGTTGTTGTCATTATAGGGTTTAATGCCCTTTTCAGCACAAGATAGGCTATACATGGCATCCAGTATTAATGGTAGAGGACGAACCCAGGAAAACCCCAGAAAGAACCACTGACCCACGAAAACCCCAGAAAGAACCACTGACCCACGAAGCTACTAGCAAGCTTTCTCCCATACCCAAATTGGCCCATAGAGTTGTAACAACCTACAATTAGTTTTTCATATTCTGTGATACTACAGTATGTGGTCACTGAATTGTACAGTTCTATTACTGCTTGACCACATATTGGGCAAAGCATTAAAATCATGACATTCAATTTCAATCCACTGAACCAGTGCAAAAAAATTACTGAAAGTATCAGCATAAGATTGATTCTTTAGGAACTGATTCAGTGACAGTCATGGGTCTTTTATTTCTTAAAATTAAATAAAGATATAGGTGCAGTCTGTGTTTGCATTTAAATGACAGAATGTATGTTGAATTACTTTATTATAAGTTTTGTAAATTGAGGTGATCTATTCTACATGGATAGAAGGAGTTTACTTAATTATTTTCACAAGGAATGTCATAAGGAAGATTCAGAGCAGTGAAATTGATATTAAAGTTGAAGGATAAAATGTAAAGCTGCCACTGAGTCCATTGTAACTGTTCCTCCAAAAAGACAAAAGACTCAAAAATGTAAAATGTGACACATTTGGCTTAATTATTATTGGCTTGAAATTATTGACAGAAAGAAAGAAAGATGTTTTGCAGTTTTTGCAAACAATATCTCAAATGGCATGGGTTGTAATTTCTCCTGACAGTTTTGGACTCATTGAGCCACTGCAGCACAGTATATTTAATTCCTGAAGGTAAAGTTTCTAACAGTCCACTAGGAAAGTTCATTTTTGAACTAAATGAGAATGAAATGAACAATAACAAAAGTTATTGTGCTCTTTAACACAAGTTACACCTTTTGCCAACATGGAAAACCATTTCCTGATACTGAAAACTATTTCTTGATACAGAAAAATGGTGTGTGCACTCCAAAAGAAGAATCATCTTTAACTTGGTGCTATTCAGAACAGACTCAAAACTAGGGACTTTGTTCTCTCAATTGATTGAGTCTGGAGAAAAGTTAAGCAATATGTAGTTAGTTGATTCCCATTCATTTCCAATAGAAGTACTGGTACTAGCACATTGGAGAAAGAAACATTGTTAAGTTACCTAGAAAGTAAGAAAAAATAGACAATTAAGCCCGTAAAGAAATAAGTATGTTGTACATTTTTTCTTTTGTTCATATTATTGATTAAAGCCCTGACTTTAAGAGTAGTTGTCAAGCCAGGTGATACTTACTATGTTTATAAAATGAGTTTACTAAACTTTTTTTATGGAGAAGTTAATAATGAAGATTTGGGGAAGGAAATTTCATGTGAAAGTGTGGAGTAAAATTTAAGTCTGCTACATAATGTGAGGTAAAAATTAGCCATACATTGGCAGTAAACATGTCAGATTTGACAATACTAAAATACAAAGAAATTTTCAACCACATTGGGTTAAAAGTTATCTCTGGCTTAAATTCATTGACTTGGAAGGAAAAATGTTTTGCAGTTATTCACAAATTCATTGTTGCACCACTCAGGTTGTATTATTGTTATGGACCTCATAATATATGCATAACAAAATCAAGCATGTGCAGAAAATCTATGAAGTTAGAGTTATTGACACTCCACTAGGAAAAAAAACTTTCAAAACTAAACAAGACTGAAATGTAATAAATGGGAGCCCTCTTTGACACAGCATACAGCCTAGTCATTTGTGGAAAATCACATTTTGATATGGAAATGATGTGTGCATTCAAGTACAAGACTATTTGAACTTGTTACTAAGATTCAGAGTTATATTCTATCAGTTGATAAAGTCTTGAGAAAAGAAAGCTACGGAATTTCTGAATTCCAGTCAATTCCTTTCTGTTCTTGGTGATAGATGTATGTACTGATGCTACCACTTTGGAGCAAGAAATAGTGTATAAAAAAATACCAGGATAATGGGAACATTAAAACCTCTGATGTAACAAAATGTGTAATATACATTTTTCTGAAATATTTAATTATTTGAAGAAATAACTGTTGTAAATTATTTCATTTGTTCTTGCTAAATCATAACTCATACATCTTATCACGTTTTGACAAGTGATTAAAATTTTGGGACAAGTGAAAAGGTAGTGGGACATGTGAATTTTCTGAAGCCACTTGCCCTGGACAAGTGGATGAAGAAAAATATACTGTTCTTCCTTAATCAATGAAAAATAATTTTACAACTACAAAGATAGAATATTTTACTCTTAAACCTAAATATAGTATATAGATGACAGATAGGCATAAAAAAGGTACAATAGCTAGAATTTATGGTTATCTTAATTAACATACACTACACTGCTATAAATTATACAGGCAGGTCTTTTAAGTGTAAGTGTAACAGGTGTTACCAGTAGAGTTCTTGCACTGTGTAGCTTAGTATGGATTGCCTACACAGTAACAGGCTCTATAAGGTAATGGGTTAATGTAAATATATGTCCAATACATTAATAGTCCTGTACTATTGTTGCATGTTACTTATAAAATAGCCATGCATGTTTTCACTTTTGCTTGACACTGAATTCTTGGTTTCGAAGATTCTTGGTTTAGAAGCTAACTCATTGAGTTTTGGGTTCCGTCTTCTGGGTTCAGCAGTTAAAGAGCTAATAATGATTGATAAAATGTTTGGCCACAATATCATATCAAATGTATTAAAGCAGTTAACCTGAAGAGATTGAAGACTTGGCAGCCTGCAGAGAGAGCTGGGTGAAGTGCCTTTCCTAAACAGCCTTTGGAAAACATAAGGGCAACACTGCCTTGTTTTCATGCAGTTTCAGCTGTTTAAAGACAGGCTATTTAGATAATAACTGATTGCAATGTTCATATCCTAATATACTTCCCATTGAATATTTAAAATTTATTAGTGACCAACATCGAGATGCGATCACTTTAATCACCATGTCTTTCTGTTTATTGAAGCGCCCCACATCGAGATGCTGGAGCTTCATATTAATCTCTGTTCATTCTTTTGGTAACCACTGAACCTTCTGTAACCTTTATGCATAATGTAATACCATTGAGAATATGGGTTGCTTGTTACACATGGATATGCCATATTATAGATTTATTGATACAAATTATTGGCCTTTACAATTTATTGATATCTTCACATAGGATGTTGTTTGTAACTGGCTTAACAACTACTAAACTTCTTGCCTCTGCAGTTTGGTAGAAATATTTTCTTTTTTTTATGTGTTCAGTCCCATAATTTTTCTTTGAACAGAGTTATACCTTTTGTCACGCAAATTCTTCTCTTAAAATGGAATTCCAATTTTGCTTGCAATCAGCATAGTCCAGAACCATTCAACATATTTTAATGGATTTTGATAAGAACATGTTCCTTTACATCTAGATGCACCTTTTATGGGTTTTATCTCATCATCCCCATTTTGAACACATTTAGGGCCATTTTCAAATCAACTTCATATCCTTGTACATCTTATTGCTTGCATTTACCATAGATCAAACATGATTGATATATTGTAATGCACAGACAGCTGTCATTTATGAGCTTTTTTTATCATCTACATAATTTTCAGCAAAGTTATGACCTCTATAATCAGTTTCATATCTTTATAATGGTTATATTGATAATGAATTTCTTTGTAGCCAGAAGGACTCATAGATTGAGAGATTTTCAGGTCCTGCTGAATTATCATTAGTCATTCTTCACTAACAGCTGGAACTTTACTAGCAGTCATAGTAGTAAAATTATAAAAACTACTTGTCAGATAGGGAATTTACTAATCTTTGGCTTTTGAAATACTATTACTTTTGATTCCTGATTAATGAGTCCTAGAATAAGTTGGATTTCAACCATTCCATGTCATCATTTATGCCCTCCAGGTGCCAATCTTTTCCCATCATTTCCCCATATAATTTCCACTGTTGATACAGAGTTCATTGTAGTAGGCAGGACCCTTGTGATTCAATCATTGCTGATAGCTCTGTTTTCTTATACAGGTCATTCAGAATCATGGATGATGATGAGAGTCATACCTTAGATTTCAAAGAATTCAAGAAAGGTATACATGATTATGGAGTGCTCATGGACGATGCAGAAATTCAACAATTATTTCAATCTCTTGATAAGGATGGAAGTGGAAATTTAAGTTTTGATGAATTCCTTAAAGCGCTAAGGGTGAGTCTTGTGGCTTATGTTGGATCATTGCCATAGTAACTTGTGTATAACATGCACATGACTGCAAACACACAAAAGCTGCATTACATAATGTGCTGAAAGTTTGCTAGAAACTTTTGAGTAAATCAAGCAAGGTAGCTCTTGATAATAGCCATGGTATTTCTAATAGATGTTACAGTTTTGACCCTCAGGCATGATAATAACTTCAAAAGTATGAATTCCTGGTAATGCATCATTACAAAATGTGTTGTTGATGGGGCTTTGACATCTTGTAGCTAAATGGGAATTCTGGTACAGCAGGGATAAAAATTAGGATTTTATTTCACTGATACTCTCAAATTCAAGCGGAAGCCAGTTTTGTTTGTAATTAATATTTATTATTCATTTACATGAACTCAAAACAATAGCAACTGTATTTCTCCTACAAGACCCACAAATGAAGTACCCTGCACATTTTTTTTATATTTCTCCCAATACTTATTGCTGACATTGGACATCATCAAAGCCTCACCTGGGTCTTACTTTAGCCATTTCTGTTCATTTTCCCCAATCATTTTTAGTACTTTTTTAATTTCTTCGCCTGATCATATTTAACATCCAGCTTTCCCTTGTTACAAACTAATTTCTGACATTTTAGTGGTGGTTGTACATTTTATAGATACTACATGTGTTTATGCACAACACATTTGACTTTATCAACAACAATATCAGGGGACAAGCTAGGCTTGACTTTTAGGGAGGCATGTGTGTGTGTGTATGTGTGATCGAACCTGTATACAGTAGCCACCTCTTGGAAAAGTTTACCCCTGAAGACAGCAGATTCAACTCTCAAACTTGATTCAAGATAAATTCATTTACTATGCACCAAATAGCAATTACATTATGCTTATTATTATTATTATTATTATTATTATTATTATTATTATTATTATTATTACACCACTCACTCGATAACTCGCGGACATTGGGGTCCAAAAACATCGACCGCGATATAAGCGAGGGCGCGAGTTATCGAGGGACCTATAACAAACAACAAATATAACAATGGGATCGACGCATAGAGAAAAAGTAGTGGGATGGCTTGGCATGTTGAATACTCAATAATCGCGCTAAGATTAACAGTGGATAAATATCTTTCATATCGGTGTACTTTGTTTAGGTTTTCCTCACAGAGTAACATTAATTTCAGGATAACTTAGAGTATATAGAGAAAATCATCTAAACATTATTCTTCCTGGTTTCCTTTTGCTTAGTGCAAATTTTACAATATGGATTCTATCTTTACAGGCAATACAGTATTTTCTGCCCTATAAGTCGCTCCTGTGTATAAGTCGCTCCTCCGAACTTACCATAATCACGTCTTTGATACCACCAGCCATTGCATGCGACTTGGTAATTTCCAACTTCGAGTAAGAAATATTATACAATTGTTTAAGAGTTACATAAAAGTCAGTATTACAATAGACTTTGACTTTGCCTTGAGTCGTATTTGAATTGTTGAAAGTCCATGACCTGCAGCACGCTGTTCCACAATCCATTTTCGTAGATTCTCCTTGAGAACTGGCCAACTTGCTTTGCCACTACGATTTCCCTTCTTGGTTTTTTTGTTGACCTTAACTTGTCTTCTTTTTTAAGCCAGTCACATACAATCTTCTTGCTTACGTTGAATTTTCTTTCTGCTGCACGATTTCCGTTTTCTTTTGCAAATGCTACGACGTTAAATTCTGCATCATATTTTTTTCTAGTTAATTTAAAACAAAACTTATTGACTTACGCTAATATAACAATTTTAAATCATACAACGTTATTGTGAAACTATATTTTATTAATGCTCCATTGTATAAACAGTAGGTATTTATATATCGGTCATTTCCACAACCCAATCGAACTTCAAAGGCACTTTATACGCTACAGTGATTTTAATACCTTAACGAAGACCTTGCGAATTCACCTAACAATTGAAACTGTTCACGGGACTTCCAGTTATTATTATTTTTTTTTTTTATTAATTATCGGTACTTTAAAGTTCTCCTCATGAAGCCAGTCTTGGCTTAATCCAGAGTTTAAAACTAGAGCAATAATCAGAGGAAATATTCCTGGGGTTTTTTTTGTTTTTTTTTTATAACTAGCTGTAGCGAAACCAACCGAAAAAATGATTGTGTTTTTATAAACTACTATTAAAGTAAATTATGAAGCGCCGACAGAGGTCTCGGAAACGCTTTACAGTGACATAATTCGTTGTTTAAAATAACAAAATAATCCCTGTTCTGCATTCTTTATTTGAGTACATCAAAAGAACATGACGAAATAGCTGGGCGGCAAGTTCAAAGGACTTTGAATAGCAGCTTGGGTCGGAAAATGGGCTGAAATTTACAACGACTGAATTTAGAGACAGAAAGATTCTAAGATGTACAAGCCGAATAATAAAGGAAATACAATGGCAATCGTTATTTCAATATTGTTTTTATTTATTAATAACAACAAATTTTAACACATATATAACTAAATATTATTTGACTATTTAATTTGATAATCGTATAGTCTAATACTTACGTGTACCGTATGTAAATTTCCAGCAATTGGCTTGCCCGTATACCAGCAGATGCATTTGGCTAAAGCACATCATCACTGCGCATCAGTCACAGTCGTTAAAAAAAAATTATTTATCGTATAAGTCGCTACTGCATATAAGTCGCACACGTCATTTTTAAGAAAAAACAACGAAAAAAGTAGCGACTTATACCTCGGAAACTACGGTAATAACCATTTTAGAGGATAAAAATGAACAATGTATCAAGGTTAAATTTGCCAGTTTACAATTTCTTATCACGACTTTTTCATGTTTAACACATTTTAATTTTAAAATATATTTTCCTTGGTAAAAAAAAAATCGGGAGCCATGCCGGACACCGCGTTATAAACGGGTTCGCGAGTTATCCGGGTGCGAGTTATCGAGGGAGTGGTGTATTATCATCAAATAGCAATTATATTATGCTTATTATTATTATTATTATTAGTAGTAGTAGTAGTATTGTATTGCATGTAGTATTACCCTATCAAGTTCATGTATTTAGTGTACTTGTTTAGCAATAACAAAATAATAAACTATTGTGCTCTAATCCCTCATGTACATTACATCATCACTGATTCTTCTATTATTGTCACATGTGTTTATAAATTTTTGCTTTTCCTTTTATTTTCATCCAAACTTTACTGATATTTGGGAAACACAGGACTGATGTTTTGTTAGGCCAGCTGGCATGAAAACAGGTGTTCACACTTCAAACAGTTAATCATTTGCTCAAAATCACCCAGATCAGAAGACTGTTGTCTTGTCTGAAAGACCTTTGATGACTATGGAATGAAAAGAAGCAAAACCTGTCTTGAAAGACCACTGCTATGTGAGACCACCTGTCTTGTGAGACCACATTCTCAGTGCATAAATTGATTCATTAAATAGCATTGTGACTTGTTATGAGAGACCACCTGTCTTGAGAAACCTTATATTTTGGCAAAAAAGGTGGTCTTTCAATACAGGTTATTCTGTACCATGTCATGTTCATAAAAAAAAGTTTACTGTGCATCCTTGGAGTGGTCACTGCTGATATGCTCCATTGACTGTAGAAGGTTTGGTTAAGGAGTGTCTGCAGGCAAAGTGCAGGTTGTTCTAAACCCTGCTATGAATGATCAGCATTGTAATAACAGATACAAACACCACTGACCTTAATGTATCCTTTGTCTTCATGGCTGGTGCTTCCAGGTAGAGTTTGTTTTAAACCAGAATCAGGCTGCCAATTTGATAAAGTCAGGCAGGTAACCTTTATCCTGTTGACTATAAACCATACTAAACTACCTGTCACTAACCACCACTGTAGTGTCAAAGTCATTTAAATCTTGATTACAATTAACCATTCCTCTTTCTGAGAGGGGGCCCCCAGGTAGCTGAGTGGTGTAAATCACTCAATCACAGCCATCTGTTCTCTGTTCACAGGGGTTTTTAGTCTCAGGCTCAGATAATGTGGGTATTTGAAAAAGCTGCCAGTAGCTTCCCATTGGTCAGTATTTTTTTGTGGGGGGTAAGCTTCCACTGGTTATACTGGCCACCATGTATAGCATATCTTGCAATGAGAAATTTCGCTAAACCGAAAACAATGACATCAACTTCTTCAGAGTGAACCATAAAGAACATGCAATGTCAGCAAAAGGTTTGTATTGGGTTTTTTTTCTAGTGTAAAAAACCAGAAAACTCCAACAATGTTATAATGATAAATGTTCTTAAAGGACTTGGTGGTATTTATAGATCCAAACATCCTGGTAATTAACAAGAAGAGTGCTCTCTCTTGCATAAATACGCCAGCTTCTGCCTCCCTGTAGGTGAAACATTAACCTCTCGACCATTATTCGAAGGCAGTTAGTTAGACTAACGGGCATGCTATCAGTATTGTTACATTAAAAAATGTCTAAAACGTGGAAAATAAATAAGTAATGGTGTGTAAGTTCCAAATGATTTATTGTCCCAAAGTTATGATTTGAAAAGAGGAACTCTTTGATATTAAAATGAGAATCTTCAACACTACCTAACTCTTTACTCTATCCCGAAAAATAAATTGTCATGAAACTAGAAGGGGCTTTTGTTTCTTAGACTTTATTATTATGGTCAAATTTTTTTAATATCTAATGTTCAATACTGTTGCTTCATAGACTTTAATGTTAAGGACAAAGAATTATTAATATAAGAATTTCCTGAAATGAACTTAAAGTTTCTATGTTCATATCCTGCCATGTAGTCTCGGTCAGCAACAGCAAGAACCACCCAAGGATGATGTAGTTCATCATTTACTCACCTTGAAAGCATAATATCTGCACATAAAAGCATGTAAGCACTATATGGTGGCTTATAGCTCATTACTGTGTGTATCCATCCAAACTGAAAGTAGTTTTAAGCCTCAAGACTTTTGTCAGCTTTCATAATCACATGTGTAAAAATTTGACTAGAGATAGGAAAACAGTTTATTATTAAATTAATAGATGTTATTGACAGTTATATGGATTAGGTACATAGACACAATCAGATGTGATCAAGGAATTAGTCGTTGTTGTTGTTGTTGTTGGGCTTAATGCCATTTTTCAGCACACAGCACATGATAGGCTATTCATGGCGGCCAGTATTAATGGTGGAGGAAGAAACTGGGAAATCACCGGAAAGAACCATAGACCCACGAGAAGCTACTGGCAAGCTTTCTCACATATCCACATTCGATGAATCCTAGACTCGAACACACGCAGACAGAGGTGAGATGGCAGTGATCCTTAATGGACAGTGATTTAGACCACTCGGCCACTCGGGGCCCCTGATAAAGGAATTAGAAGAAAGGAACTGGGTAATAAATAAAGCAACAAAAGAACATTCAGTAAAAAAAGCAGTTTGCATTTTAGTTTTGAAAACGATTGTCAATTTTTAAATTAAACATTATTAAAATAAATTTACTTTTCATATGTATGTATGTGTATATATATATATATATATATATATATATATATGTGTGTGTGTGTGTGATAATATGACAAAAATATATAACAGTATGTTGTTCGTTAACTAAAGATGGATGCAATCTGTGAAAATATATATCATTATGACTATATTTTAATTTATATTTAATGTTAAAACAAATTACTTCGCTATACAAAATGTATTTTTTTCTCTCATACAATGTAACAACATTTACCTGGAGAGGGGATTAAACAGAAATACAAATCACCGTACTGCCTACTGAATTGGTGACAATTTACATGGTCGTTTTCCCAAACAGCCATTGGAAAATTGCAAGGACAATTATCAGTGTCTATAATGTCTAATTTAGCCTTATATCGTTTTTTTTGCTGAATTATCAAGCTGATGAAAATAATTCTGCGCCATTTACACAACTGGTATTTGATACTTGAAAAATTAATTGGCACAGCGTGTAAATTGCTCAACTGGCACTGTGTGTAATATTTTCGATGGATGCTCGGCGTTGATAGGAGAGGCTTCACCTAAGCAATAACCCGGATGTTGTATCTAAGACTGTTGTACATCACGCCGGATCCATGAATGGACAAGTACATTGTCTTTAGAGTGAATCCTGAATTTTCAGTGTGTATGAGGTCTTTGTCTTTGTAAATAATACGTGATATCAAGGGTGCAGACATTTTGTCAAATTCAAGTTGTCCATTAACAAGTAAATTAAAAAATTTGCTTGTGAGTATCAAAGACTCAGTTGTCTGAATATTCATAGTTAAAAAATCTGTCTAGAAAACTTGTAAATATTCATCACACAGTGGTAGATTGTTTCTATGCTAATTGCAGACAGCTGTGCAGGTATATTCAATCACACCGAAGTATTTGCTGAAACTGTTTCTTTTCATCTGATGGGCACCAGTATTGTGCTGACATGCCTTGAATCCCTAACACACTCACGTACACACAACACACGCACGCATCCATCATTCATTATATCTCAGTTACGATGCAAATATTATCATAAATTCTTTGTAACCATGTTCATACTAAATGTGTTATTGATTTGTTTTTTTGTGTCTCTCTTGCTATTAGCAAAGACAGATAATACATGAACACAGAATAGCATTCTGGTGTCTTAGACTCATTCGTTTCTGAGAGTAATTTTCACCATTTCTTGATAAAATTAATTCAAAGATTCTGAATTTGTGTATTTGATATCTTGGTATTGATTGTCTATAAAGAAATTTGGGTGCTGTCCTCTATAAAAAAAACTTGTCACTTTTTGATCAGATTTTACAGTTTATGTAAGCTTGTGCCATCAAGATCTCAGATGCATTTGACTTTAAATAACATGTGCATACTTTTCAGGTCATCTTACATTTCTTCGGCCAAGTTCATTAACACACAAATCAGATCAGATTTGGTATGTAAGTTTATATCATCAAGATAACAGAAGATTTTGATTACCAACAACATCCACACCTATTAATGAGGTGATCTTGTATCTAATTGGGCTAAGCAAGTGGACAATCTAGAGTCTGTACTTCTAATCACATTTGATCAGATTTGGTTTGTTAGCTTGTACCAAGTTCACATATGATTATGATTTCAATTAAGAACAATGAATGTATCCTGCAAATCTGAGTCTGTAATAGAACCAGAATATAATGAAGATCCAGGCTGGTTAGATTGTGGGAATTGTACCTGCATCCTTTCAAGTATAGCACTTTCACCACTGCATCACTGTAGCTCATTTGGGTATGTGATTTTTGCATTTTCAAGATGAAAAATGTCATCTGTGCAGGTTTTCTATGGCATTTGGTTTCTCATTCTGTTTTCACCATCTAAGACAATGTAAAATCATCTTTGCTATTAAGTGCACCATTTAAGTACAGTTACTCTGTAAATGACCCTAAAGTTGTCTTAGATCTATTTTTATCAAGAGGTTAAAGTATGAAAATGCAGTTATGTGGGGGTTCTAAAATGTCCCTTTTGAGCAGTTAGACTCAAGTGTGCAATCTTAATAACAAAAAATTATTTACTATTCTCTGATGCATAATTGTGAGATTCATGCATATTTTTCATCAAATTGAAAAATCAACTGAATGCACAAAAACCATATACACCACTCCCTCGATATTTCGCGCCCTTATAACTCGTGAACCCGCTTATAACGCGGTGTCCGGCACTGCTCCCGATTTTTTTCAAAGAAAATATATTTGAAAATATGTTGAAATTGAAAAAAGTCATGATAAGAAATGGTAAATTGGTAAATTAAACCTTGATATATAGCTCGTTTTTATCATCAAAAATGGTGATTACTGCCCATAAAATTAGAATCCATATTGTGAAATTTACAATTTCTAATAAGATATCATATATTATATTAGTTTTTTTTAAATAAAAAATAGGTGTCAATACATTGTAAATAAACAGCGCTCAACGAAAAATTCTGATAAATGCTAACAAGCAGCAACAGAGAATGAAATAAATACCAATAAAATGTCTTGCTAGGTGAAATTAACATCATAATCCTTTAATTTGGTCTTAACACTATAATCCAAACATACATATTCTCATATATGAAAACATGAAAAGAATCAGTCGACCGTCACATGGAAACCCGTGAGTGCTTCTGTGAGGACATAATTCATGTCAGCTTTGTTTAGATCAACAGCTTGGGGAAGTGTTTGTTGCAATAAAAGAATCAATTAAAAAAGACCTGTTTTGTTTTATCACTTTGAATATGTCTTTTGTATCAAATCAAACATGGTAAGTACAATAAAATAAAGTTCAAAGGCATGCCAATATGAGCAAATGTTCTTGTATTCATTACTGTCATCAAATTAAATTTTACTTGACCAATTAAAAATATTTTCACCTTTTATGTTTTAAAATCATTAAAGTACATATTATCAGTAATGTATCATAATCATTTGTAAATGTGACAATGGAGAGCAAAGGAATTAAGGGAAAGAAAAGACGTACTTAGTGACTGAAAAGCTGTTCATCATAGATGGTGTTCATAATGACGAAGCAAGATCAAAAGATTGCAATGAACTAAAAATTGCTGAGTCGACATTTAGAGGTTGGCTTAAGGATGAGCCGAAACTTTGAAATTACTCACATGATGTTGATTCAGATGAAGGGATGAAACGAAAACAAGCACGGACTGCAAGCAATAACAAATTAGATAATGTTGTGTACGCATGGTTCACACAACGTGTCACAAACCGCAAGTGTTATCATGTTCTAATTTATGTTTTAAATTTTTAGACCCATTAATTTCATGTTGGTAATGGTTAACCCTTGTGAATTTATTTTTTTTTTGTCTTCCATTTTATTAACGCAATAAATATCTACACATCGTTCGATCAACATTGTTTTTTCGAAATGTGTCAATCTTTCGTATTTTAAAAAAAAGTCTACTTTGGATCAAACAATAAAACTAGAATGTATACCATTCACAGCAAAAATTAGTGACATAGTACACAACGTGAAGTCCTACATGTGCTAAGCAAATGGAAGCCACATGGAATAATGTTTTGATGATCAATATACTGCAAGTTATCCTGAAATTAATGTTACTCAGTAACTAAAAAATTAAACAAAGTACACCGATATGAAGAGATATTTATTCACTGTTAATCTTAGCACTATTATTTTTTGAGTATTCAACACTGTAACATGCCAAGCCACCCCACCCCCCTTTTGCCAATACATTGATCCCTTTGTTAGTTTTGTTGTTTGTTATAGGTCCCTCGATAACTCGCGCCCTTGCTTATATTCTGGTTGATGTTTTTGGACCCCACTGTCCGCGAGTTATCGAGGGAGTAGTGTATCAAATTTTCAACCAAGCCTATATTTTTTTTTTAAACTTATCCTTTTTTCCAAAATTTGCTTTTGTTTTTAATTGAATTTATCCTGCAAATCTCATTCTGTAATAGAACCTGAATTTCTTTTGTTCCTCAGCAATATTTGATTAATAAATTTTTTCATAACATTCCACCAGAAAAAGAATATGGTGTACCAATATGTTTTGTCCCTTTTTTTTCTTTTTATTAGATTGTTTTTGCTTTTATTTTTTGTGCTTTTAAAAAAGAAAAAGAAATTTAATATCCCTGTACTGTTTGATTGATTTATCTTTTAGGATTACATTTTGTTCAGTCAGAAGGGTTTACACTCTAAAAGATTTTATCAGTGCTAGCATTATCATTTTTATTACCATACATTTTCAGTTAGCATAAATGTCCATAACTGTGCTGATGTTCCATTAAACTCTGAATTTACAAACATGTAAAAATGTGAGATTTTAGCAATTTACACAGTGTTATATCTTTTGGAGGGGCAGTGGCCTTCGATATGTGGTGAGCGTGTTTCTAAGAACTATCATCAATTAAATCTTCTAGCAGTAAATGCAGTTAACTCTAGCGTTATAAATACCTAATTTTAGTTTTCAGCTTGTTGCTTGGCAATTGCTTTCCTCACTGTTACTTCACAGTCTAATGGGGTGTTTGTCTTCACTAGGATTCACTTCAAGGTCATCACAAGTTTTAATTCCAGTTTCAAATTTCTGAAGATTAGTAGAAGACGTTTTATATATTTCTCCACAAAGAAATTGTGTTCCATATGAGGTAGTTATTATTTAATGAATATTTATCAAGTTAGTGTAAAAATTAGGTTATTCTTCATCAAATAGTCGTTTTCTTGAATATATTCCATGTGGAGGTAGATTTTTTGCAGTGGATTTCTTATGGGATTTTGTAGGGTATGTAAACCAGAGGCTTGGATGAATCTGGAGGGATGGTCAAATGTTTTTCTTACATATTTACACTGTTATTGTTGAATTTGATTAAATTATTTTTGCAATAAACTGAGGAACCTAAAATCCATTGGTTATTCAGTTTTAAGATACATATGCACATATGCATTCATTTGTTTGCAATACAATTACAGATAACTATATACATTCACATCGTTGCTACCAAAGGTTGTCACAATATCATTATATACTAGCTTAAAAATCAAGTCTGATTTACAACTGAATAATGCACTGGTAGATATGGGTCTTTAAAACTTTTTAGTAGTATTAAGTAGAACAAACAACTCTAACCCTTGTCTGGTAGCCCATTATGTGATAACAGATTAGTGGCTATGTTGTTTGCAGTTCTTCTCAACTGACAAGCAAGTATATGCTATAGTCAACCAAGGACATAAGATGGAGAGATTACACCTGGTGGAAATATAGTAACCATGATCCATTTAGTCACTATTTATTTTACAGCCACCAATGTCAAATGGTCGGAAAGACCTAGTTAACAAGGCCTTCATGAAATTGGACAAGTCTGGAGATGGTGTAATTACAGTAGAAGATCTGAAGGGAGTTTACAATGTGAAAAAACACCCTAAGTACATGAATGGGGAATGGACAGAGGAACAAGTGTTGTTGAAATTTTTGGAATCTTTTGATACTCCTAATGAGTCTGATGGCAAGGTATATTTTTCTTCTCAATTTGTTTTTTTTTTCATCATTTATTCATTAAATTATCAATTCTATATTAATTCACCCTCATAAAGCTAAAAGAAGATGACTAGTTGTGCATTTAAAATGGTTAAAATGAGGTTTTAAATGTGATAAAATTGGTCTTCACTATCAGTTTATAACTCTTATGGTATCTTTAAATATGAGGGAACTAATTACATTACCATTTATTTAAAAAATTGGTGTATTTTTGGGGGAGGGGAGATGAAGGTAAGTCTATTGAGTGAGATGAAATAATTGTTCTTTTGTTTATGAAAAATAGATTCTTTTCATGATAAGGTTATTTAAATTAAGGTTTGAATATTTTTCTTTCACTGAGTGCAACACTAATTTTTGCTAATATAATGTTTTATGATACAATATTGGGCACTGCATCTCATATTTTTAGATGTTGTCATTTTATATACTCTCTTTTATGAACTTTTCTGCTGGAATATAACCTGCTATCAATCATATCTTCTGCTTTTCTAATATTTGCTGAAAAATATATTGCCTTCAATAAATTATAATTTTTCTGGTGAAGGTCTTTTCTCTCAATGAAAGCTTAATAGACGTACAAAGATTTTTCCTTTTCCTTTTCTCCTAATAACTGTGATGAACATTACTGCTATATGTTGTACTAAATTGTCATCAGATATGTTGTCATTAATGACTGAAAGTTGATAATGTTGTGTATTGTCTTCATGTTTAAAAGATCCAAAAATGCCTTTGACTGCAATGTACCTAGTTACATTGTCATGTGTCCAGTCCAAAAAAACATGCATCAGCAGCCAGCACACATTGAAATTAGTAACATTCACCTTTAGACACATTTCACTGCAAGATCTGACAGGTGTAAACTTCCAGTATTTGAAAAAAAAATAGTCCACTCAGTTAACACACAATGAACCACCTTGATCACACAAAATATCTATTTCAACCAGGTAAAATGTCAATTAGAAGTATGAATTTATGGCCATTGATAGTATATGCCTGAATTCCTGAACTAATCAGCCATGTGTGCAAGACCTTAAGGGTAATTTTCTAAGAAAGCATTGTGGGTAAAAATGGTATATTTTTTTTAATATTTTATTAGTTCACTCCTGATATCAATTCACATTTTTTATATACACATAACACCTTGTAGGAAATTACCCAGATGAGAAACACTTAAATTTATAGAAAATACATATCCATTGTATATAGGGAGTTTTGAGAGGGACTTTCAAGTTGAATGAAATATAGTTCATTATCACTCAAGATTTTAACTCATAGAACTTGAAACATTGTCATTATGTAACAATAAATTCAAATGTTTCCAAGTACATGTATATTATAGATTGTGCTGTTGCAAATTTGAACTTTTCTGCCAAGGGATTGCATTTTTTAAATTGTATTTGAATAGCTGTACCCATAATCTTTTCCTAAATTTACCTGATAGTGTATTTAAAATTTACTAGCTTGCCTTTTCTTATTTAGTTTATGGTCTCCAGTTCACCTCCAGGTATTTTATTAAACCCATTTTCAGCTATGACATTGTGCCACAAATGACATCTCTAAGGGACTTGTATAAATTATATATATATATATATATATATATATATATATATATATATATATATATATATATATAGATATATATATATATATATATATAAACATGTCCTGACCTCATAAACAACTGCATTTTTTGACTTAATAAGTATTTTGCCCATATTGAATACCATCAGGCATTCACTTGGTGCTTTAAAGCACACATCAAGGCCAAAATAAGTAGAAGTATATTGATATGTTCCAACATATACAGCATAATGGCACAGTATGTATATGTGTGTGTGTGTATATATATATATATATATATATATATATATATCTATATATCTAGAGATATATATATATATATATATATATATATATACTTCATATTTATGCAATTATTCAGTCATAATAAATGCAGTTTTTATTGCTAAAACAATTTTTCTTGTATAGAAGTGTTTTCAGTAAAAGCTGTATAAACTTGTCTCTTTTCACTTCAGTCTTGCCAACAATATTGAACAGTACAAACAGTATAAATAGTCTACAATTGCAGTTGCAAACTTCTTGATAATTGCTCACAGCATCACAGACTAGAAAATAGGGACCCAAAAGTTTATAAATCTCTCCATGATTTTATATGGTTTGATGTTCACCACACTGCTTTTTAGAAATGAATAATTCCAGTTTTTATTGTGATGATTTTTTTTGTTTTATGTAACAACACTTCAATGCTTTTAGTGACATATTTTAATAATTACATAAATGGAGATGTGATATCTTTTGTTCTCTGCATGTGTTAATTAAAACCTCCATCAATAATGTTAAAAATATGATATTAGCAAAAGATATCAGAAGCAACGATGCTTATCCAATTTACCGTATTTCCCACTCTCATAATTTTTATTTAGTTTTTTACTAATGCTAAAAAATTTACCTGCTTTCAGACATTTAGTGCACAAATGCACTTGTTAACTAAAATGAACATAATTTGCAGGTGAATTTGAAGTCTTTCTCTTTCTAAAATAAGTTTTTTATTAACTGATGTTAGTTGGCAGTGGGGATTAAATGAATTTAGAAATTTTAAATCAATTTTTGATGCTTTATGTTTAAATTTATATCAATTTGAAGATTTTTTTTTACATTTTCTCCTTTATCTTGTAACGCATCATATTTATGTTTTTATACAACAAGAGTTTATCTTTTTAAAGTTTGTACAATTTTATATTTATATTATTTTTCATCTCTTTTCTTGTAGTAGTTAGTTTTGGTATTATTTGGAATTAGTTATCTTCCTAAGGTTTTATTTGCATGCAATCGTTAATGTTTACATTTTTGAAGTTTGGAAAATGTTTAATTTGCTCCATATATCCATTATTATGCTGAAGTGCCTAAAAAATCTAATATATACATACCAACATCATTCTAAAAGTTAGTTGATTTTCAAATTAAATATTTATATTTATTTGTGTATTGAATGTATTCATAAAAAGCATACTATGAATATTTTATCCATGTGAGAAGATTTATTTAAAACTCCAAATTCTACTTTCCTGGTTAAAAACAACCCCAATCTATAGTGTAGCAGAAAACTGTTGGTATACTACCATTTTTTTTTTCAGTAAGCTTTTCCCATCTTGTCAAACCTTATTTTCACAAACTAGTTCGAATCAGTGAATTTTTGTAACTTAAAAGAGACTTTTATTTTAAAAAATAAATACAAAATTTATTTGTATATTTATATCTATAAATGGGTATTGTGGGCTTAGAATTTAGTTTGTGAATTGAAGAGAATTAATGGAGATGTGTGGTGAGTACTATCACAATCAACAGCTAGTTCCCATTTTTTTTTTTTAAAAAAGTACAGGAATTTGTAGCCAAATTAGGAAGGGAAATACCAGTTGGGGCTTCTGTTAATACTGATTCATTTGATTTGAGTTTGTTTTCGTTGGTTATATTGTTTAGATTACTTATATAACATTTGTTTTTGAACCTTTAAAAAAAAATATTTCTTTAGCTCTAATTCATGTTTTATGGAATAAGTGTTTCCTTAAATTTGGATACTTTCTATTGAGACAGTTGTGACAGTGTGTTTTTGTGATGGAATGACAAGTTGGTTCATATTTCATAACTTTAGTTGTTGTTGTTGTTGTTGTTGGGCATAACGACATTTTTCAGCACACAATAGGCTATTCATGGCGGCCAGTATTAATGGTGGAGGAAGAAACTGGGAAATCACAGGAAAGAACCACCGACCCATGAGAAGTTACTGGCAAGCTTTCCCACATATCCACATTCACTGAATTCTAGACTTAAACACATGCAGACAAAGGTGAGATGGCAGTGATCCATAATGGACATCGCTTTAGACCACTCGGCCACTTGGGACCCCCATAACTTTAGTACTTTCCTCATTATATACTGCAGTAAAAGATTTACAGTGCATTTACCCCTGTAAAGTAAACACTTGCCATCATGGATAAGATAAAAATATTAGTGCAGCACAGTTACAACTTGCATAAGCTCTCAAAAGATTCTTTTTACTGAAATTTGACTTTTGTTATCAACCAATCCAATCTAGCATACCCAGATATACTCTATTTTATGTTCACCCATTTCTAGACTGGTTCCCATCCATCCATATGATTAGTACTGTGAGTCCTGTAGATGAGCTTCATATTTTAATGATAAGCAATATCCAAGCCAGAGAAGTGAGTGTTAGACTATAGTTACATGACTTCAATAAGATCTGCATCAGTAGTATTGTGATATTGTATTGTCACAGTTAAAACAGCAATTGAAATAGGTCATATACAGCCCTTTAAATTCATGCATTTGAAGTTGTAAGTGAACAGAAGGTTAAAACCTGGACACTTCTTTTAACAATGCACCTTTAGTATGTGGATGCTGTGTTACTATAGTTGATATATTTATGCTGTGACTTATTTGGTATCAATTTATAAATTAGCACTACAAAAAGCATATATTTATTCATGTTTAAAAATGTTGTTAACTGTATGGATGCATTTTGCATATTAGTGGTCTTCCTGCAAAATACAATATTATCTGTTAACAAAATTGCATAAAAATGTTAATATTGCTTACATCAAGTAATATCTATCCTGAAGTCAAAATCACATCAGTAACTGACTAAATTAATGGAAAAAAGTATTAACTTCCAAGATGAATTACGTTTTTGTTTTTTTTTAATGTCAAGATAGTCAGTCTTTAACAGTAATAAGGTAAACCAAGCAATATTCTTAAAGCAGACCCTTTTTTATATTAATATGAGTTCATAGCTACATAAATCTAATAATTCCACATCAAAATGAATCATTGATGTAAGATATAGATCTATTCTCTAAGCATATATTTTATGTAGTACTAATATTAATGCTTGACTTATCCAGATTTCCAGTTGTGGCTATCACGTTGTAACTAGCAAAATAGATGTATCATTTTTCCAAACAATGAGATTTTCACGTTAATAAAGCATCTCTGACACATTTAAAATACAACCATACAATTGTGCAGTCTCTTCCTTCTCCCCCACACCATACATAAATGGTATGTGTGCTGCATATTTGACAGTTTTAAAAAAAAAAAACACTCATTGCTTCATTATTTGACATATTTCAACGCTGTCTTTAATTTTTTATTTCTTCAATGTCTGGAATTTCTCCTCACCATCTGGAATTTCTCCACTAGTATCAGCCACACAATGGAGCAGAGCATCATGGGAGGCCAGAGTACCAGGCTTCTTGTAATTCTTTGTCAGTTGCTACATTCTGTACAAACTGATGTACAAACAATCTCTGTTGGTATTGTGAGAAACAAGTTGATAAATTTGATCATGTATTTGTAATACTGCTTGTCAGTATAAAACTATAATGTGGTTCATGTTAAAAATCTAGTAAGGTTGTGGTAGTAAAATTTTACATACTTAATTTTAAGGTGATTGCAGTGACAGTGGTAACTTTATCAATAGCATGAGGGAGTGCCAATATTGAAAAGTCATCTTGTCAATATGTAGTTTTCACTGTTTTTTGTGAAATAAATTAAAATTGTTCAACAAGAAGAAGCCAGATATGCAACCTTGTTAGTTTTTATGGTGTAAGATAAATAGACATTCAACAGGTGTTGTGATAGATGTAGTGTACAAGATAAATCTGGCATACATTTTCAGCAAAAATTCTTTATGTGAAATAAGGACATCAGGTTATTCATGATACAGTTTTACTTATGACCAGTGTTTCATTGGTCGGCAGTGAAATCTTTCTTTTCTTGTTTGAAGTTGTTATTCTTCAGAGCTGATATTGGTCAATTAAGTCATGTCCATTATTATTTAGCAAGTATGAGGAG
Source organism: Potamilus streckersoni (assembly GCA_016746295.1). Taxonomy (NCBI): domain Eukaryota; kingdom Metazoa; phylum Mollusca; class Bivalvia; order Unionida; family Unionidae; genus Potamilus; species Potamilus streckersoni. The sequence continues at coordinate 1,476,036 of JAEAOA010001671.1, read as the reverse complement.
TTAACCTTTATAATTCAAGACAGCTTGACCTTACTGTAGAAATGTGTTGCTAATTCTGGGTAACACATGGGTATTGAATGAGGATAGAGAATGTTTTTCATACTTAAAAAAGGCTCTGTTGCATTCAAGCAATATATGTTTTAAGTTAACACATGTACACTGGAAGGATGAAATCAGCATTTTTATTTTCTAGTCTCATGCCAGAATTTGTATTCACTAAAAAGTTTTTTTTTGAAGAAAACCTAATTCCATAGTCATAATTGAAAGTTGTGTGTGTGTGTGTGTGTGTATATATATATATATATATATATATATATATATATATATATATATATATATATATATATATATTAAGGTTACATCAAAAGATAAAGTTGATCATTCTTGTATTTATTTACATTTGTGTTTATGTGTATGTTGATTTTGTGTTACACAATATTAGTGGGCCTAAAAATAATCAGGCCATGCATAGGGGATTTTTATTTATATTAATTTGAAGTATATTTTGTTACCATTGTAAGTCAAGTCAATGGTGGTGATATTTTAGGCTTGACACTATTTTTCAGCACATGATAGGCTTTACATGGCAGTCTGTGTACCTCATGAGGATGATCCACTAACTGAAAGGAAGACATTCTAGCACTGGCAAGGTTTCTCACATTGGCCAAGCTTGACCCTATAAGGATGGAACTGATATGTCAGTGATCTGTAAAGGTGAGCGCCTTAGATCATTTGCCTCCTGTGATGCCCCCTTGATGCTGAATTGTCATGATAAGTATGCAGGTTTTGTTCAGAAAACATTGATAAATAAATTTCTCATGAGGAAAGAAATACATCAGTGTTACAGACCTTTTCTACCCTCCTGGTATTTTGCACTTTTTAGTACCAAAGAAATCTTCATATCCTGATTGTAGTACTTAGGAGATGCCCATCACTTACATATGCATAGAGGGAGAAGGAAGGGGGTTTAACAGAAGCATGTACCTGCATCAGGGGATAAAAGAGGGTGACTTTTAATAAGTATTTATGTTCTGCACAGTCATGGATGGTAATATACATAGGCTGCATAAGCTCCTATTACAAGAGTTCTAATATTTTGGTGTGAAACAAGCCAGTAACCATGTCAGTTTAAGGATAAAAAGCAAATTCCATTGTCCAGTTGTCCCAGCTATTGAGTGGGTGGGCAGTGTTTATAAAAATGTATGCTGTGCAACAGGAGGTGAGGGGGTGGCAACACTGGCAGATTTTGTTGCATACATACTTTATGGATGTCCAATTTACCCTTTTTTCTATCTTCTAAGCTTATTATATTGATTTTCTAGCATTTCAAATGTATGCAATCTAAAGAACCTTTTTTCAGATCTGATAATTTTATAATTTATTTCAGCATTTATTTGGGCTGTATTTTAGGTAGTAGTCATAAATAGAAAATCAATAAGAAATTCTTTTTGTGCTTGTTGTTTGCTTATAACTGAAATTACTAACATTTTTAAATCTTTTTATTAATCATATTAATTAAGTCTTGAAACAGATCATACTGTGCAAATGCAACACAATTTGCCTGTGAATTTAGGACAAATCACACTATTCAGACGTAAATTTTCAGTTTTCCAGAATTTGGTATGTAAATCATATACAGATAGCTCTGTGAAACAGCATAGAATTAATGGCACTGATCTGTATTTTAAGATATCAAGGCTCCATCAACAGTTGATTCATAGACAATTTGAAAAAGTCAAAGGTCAATTATTGAATCATAAACCAATATAAATATGGGAGTTTGTTTTTGTCATATAAAGTGACTTTCTCTTTGGTTCAGTTGCTATTATGATAATTAGTGTTGCTGACAATATACAAATTATAAAAGTTATTTCCTTTTGATTTTTTTACCTCAAGAGTCATAAATAAATTGTAATTTCAAAATTTACAGTTCTCATTTTCTGTGAAAAAAATCAGTATGGTGAGATAATCACTTTTTTATTTAAATTTGGAGGAAATTTGTTTGAAACTAGTCTTTCAAAGAAAATCACTGCTAACTGATAATCATCTATCATTTGCAATGTGTAGAGTTATTTCCCTTGTGAAAGATCATTGATTGTTTTCTGAGACTATCATACTGTGCATAGACTAGTCCCAGCTATTTTATGATTTGAAGCAGAAACATGCATCATTGGGAGAGTGTGTAATGTCTTCATTTCATAGCAGATCCAAATGTTAAAGTTTACACTCAACTTAATGTCCAGCATTTAGTCAGCAACTGTAACTATGTAAGGAATAGCCTGATTCTATACATTATATAAGAGGTCTGTACCAGCAAACAATGTGAGAGAGCAAATATTTCTTATTTGGAAATATACAAGGCCATTATTTTATTGAAAATATGTATTAATCTTGCTAATAATTAGGTAAGTTTGCAGCTGGTTTTTATTTCCAATTTGCTTATATGGTATGCATGACTGGTTTTTTTTAGTAGCATTATTTTTTAAGTATAGAGATTGCTGACTAATGATTTATAGTTTATAGCACATCAATAATCTTTGTGTCACTACCAAACATTTTAATTCATATGATGCAGATGAAAGTTTTGTTTTGTTAATTTTTATTTTGTACTGCTGGACTTCTTTGAGAATCATATTACAGAGATATATTTTAACAAATTGAAATCAGCAAGAAAGACAATATAAGCATTTTGACATAATTCATAGTATGAAGTAATCAATGAGTAATTAATACTAGCATTACTGAAGATAAGAAAAATCAGCTGAGTGAAAAAATAAATTAAAGGTAACTTGTATCTACTGCAATTTTCATTGTTCTTTTTTTCAGTTCTGTGACCATATCCTTTTTTGAACTAAAAATATGAAAGCGCTATACTTTGCTGTACTTCAGCACAAAATACTAGCTTTAAAAGGCAAAAATAAAAACATGGACCTGATGTATGAAGTATGACATCACTGTTATGTTCTTCATCTGAGAAAGTGCTTAAATAATACTGTGATTTATCTTGAATGTTTAATGCCATGGTATGGACAATTATTTTGATAGTAATTTATTATTGGAATCCAGAATACATAGAATATACACTCCTGTTTATTAATTTAAATCTCAGTTTATAATATTGTTCCACTTATAACACAGTATGGTCATGGATTCTCAGAATAGCGTTCCACTTCTAACACAATAAGGTTATAGATCTCACTAAATATATTAACATTTTTTATTTGTTTTGTTATTGCAGCTGATTTCATTCTAATGCTTGGCTATTAAAACCCTGTTAATGCTTAGTTTGATATCATTAAATACCATGTGTGTGGTGTTTTGTGCACAGTTAAAAAATGCCTTGATAGAACATGACTTTATTGGGTGATATCGTTTATTAATGCAGGTCCCTTTTATGATGCCTCATTAAGATGGAGCACTGTACATGCATCAATAGAAAAAAAGTCCAGGCAAAAATTAAATTAGAATTAAGTGTTGTTTACATCATTGGAAATTACCTTTGACTTTGTCCCAAGTATCAAATAAGGGAGGCTATCAAACTGTTCCACCAAATTGCAGAGATTTACAATCAAGATTAGTCAAAATATTTCCTATTTGTTTAAGTTTTGGTTTTCAAAAGCAGTAACTTTCCATGAATTTCTGCAAATTCCAGTCAGCAATTGGATTTTCAGTCCCATCAGAGAACTAGCAAAAATCCTTAAATACCTTAATTTGTCTCCAATGTGTCAAAGATCTTCATTGGCACATACTTTGCAGTCAGTCTGTGGTCGGGGCCCCGAGTGGCCTAGTGGTCTAAAGCGCTGTCCGTTACGGATCACTGCCATCTCACCTCTGTCTGCGTGGGTTCGAGTCTAGGATTCGGCGAATGTGGATATGTGAGAAAGCTTGCCAGTAGCTTCTCGTGGGTCGGTGGTTCTTTCCGGTGATTTCCCGGTTTCTTCCTCCACAATTAATACTGGCCGCCATGAATAGCCTATCATGTGCTGAAAAATGGCGTTAAGCACAACAACAAACAAACAAACAAACAGACTGTGGTCATAGGAGTTCTCAAACTTCATTATATCAGTTTTTGCTTCATTAGTTTATTCATTATACTACCATATGAGCACCTCAATAAAGTAAAATTCTGTGGTCACTGTGTCTAGTTTATAGATTCTTTTTGTATGTAAATGAAAAAAAAAAATAAACATGTTAGATACTTTACCTCCTAATCTAATTACAAGGTCATTAAATGGTTTCTCCTTTGGAAATTCTCTTTAAAAGTATCACTAAGTAGGCTTGCTTGGTAGCCCCAGAGTCAGTACTAGAGACCGTACACCAGTCCTTAACACCAGCACATGATAACTTTAAAACTAAATGATTGAAACCTTTGGCCCAAAATCAGAAAAATTGCTACCAACAATTAACTCTTAATATCATCCTCCATGACTTGTTTGGGGACCAGATTGAATTAAAAATAAAAAAAATATCATCCAACTTTACTTGACATGCATGTTTTGTAAATGAAATGTTATTTTTTTTTCAAGTTAGTACACCAGCTTAATTGATTTTTAAAAACGGTAGAGTGGAATAAATTACTGTTATTGTGTGAAATCCTGTAGTAATGCTTTTTGTAAAAAAAAATATTTTATAAATAATTAGTTCGAAGTGAAACCAGCTGATGATAAGAAAGTTAAATTTTAGTTAAGATACAGATAAATTGAATGTTCTTTTAAATCAAATGTAGAGCAAAAGCCTACAGTTACAATTTTCAAAGTTGAAAAAGATTAAAGTCTTTGTTCATCAAATCCATCATGCATGCACAAAAGGCACCTGCATTGTATTAATTTAATGTATAGATCAATATGCTCATGTAGTTTTCATTTCATCTTTTTGTCATTGGGGAAAATAAATGAAGCTTTGTTAAACAGAAAGATATAAAAATGTAATAATTTCCATTAGCTTTTATAAGAAAAAAGTCACTTTTTGAAAAGGTTAGGAATACATTTAAGATGTAACATTTACAGTATTTAAAAAAATCTAATTCCAAGATTAGGAATTTGAAATAATTATATATTAAAAATGTACAAATGGTATTTTACAAGAAGTAAATCAGAGTATGCATGAGCATATTGACCATTGCCAATAACTTGATTTTGCCCTTTTTTTTTTTTTTCATAACAGAAGCAAAAGTGCTTCTAGTTTGTGAATAGGTTTGCACTATATTTTGTTTGATTTGCTAATAGATTTGCACTCACCCATTGTATGGTTTCAGGTCACAAAGGAAGAATTTCTTAATTATTATTCGGGAGTGAGTGCTTCAATTGACCAGGATGCATACTTTGATCTGATGATGAGAACTGCCTGGAGACTCTGAATGATTAGCAACACATATGTAATTGTCCCCCACTCCACTCTTTTACCTACTCCCTCCCACCACTTAGAAAAAGAAAACAATATGACAACCTTTGCAAATCTGAACAGTATATGTTCTCTAACTTATTGATAACCATGCTCAATTTTCCTTATTTCTAATATTCTAACAATTTTACCTTGAAAAGTAAACTTTAATTTATTGTCATACTAACAGGTTTCACAAATACAGCATAAACTATTTAATAAGACTGTCAAAATAAGAGCCAGATTCAATATTTGTTAAAATTTGTAAATTATGAATATATGATAACAATTACAGATGGAATCAAAACAAATGCACATCTGTGGCTTGTCATGAAAATTTAACAATTTCTGTGAGCATTCTTCAATTGATAGTTATTTATTCAGATTTAGTATTGTGCAATTACATGTACTGTTGGAATCCAATAGCTGCATAAACAATCAAATAAAAGTTTACATATAAAATTTATGTGAGAATAGCTTTAAAGGCAGTCATTCTTTAAAAGTATAATTAAAAGAAGAACCAATTCATTAAAAATTAATTCTCTTATTAAATGATTCATGAACAGTAATGGAAGGTGCAAAATCAGATGGCAATTGAACTTAACCTTTTGAGAGAAAAAAACAAAAACATTAATAGTGTTGGCAAAGAATGCATTCAGATTTTTAAACATTTTATTTTTTATTAAAATAGACATTATTAGATAGAAATTAAGAGTGGCTATGTCAGTGGTAATATATACATTTTGTGTCACTTGCTATCAGTGTGACTTGAGATGACTAATCATAATACAAATCTGTCTGCCAACAATTTTGTTTTCATTTGCTTATTGCTCTATGGCAGAGCAATGCAAGTATGATATTTAATATTGACCAAATAAGAGAAAAATGCCTTGCTCAAGGACATGCCACAATAGCTGACTCAGTCTTGTCCCATGGTAGGATTCAAACCCACATCTTTTCAATGATAAGCCTCACACTCTAACCACCTTAACTCCCATCGCATTTTTGTTGTTTAACTGTTTGTAAAAGTGCATACATACATACATACATACATACATACATACATACATACATACATACATACATACATACATACATACATACATACATTTTCATAATTGTCATCAGACATGATAGTTATTCACAAACCCAATTAAACCTTGGCAAATAGTTTGAAGACCATGGTTATGGTGTGGGTTAGTTTGTTAGAGGGATAAATCTGTTTGACAAAATTTTTGTCAACATTTTCTAGTATTTGATTTTAAATTTTTTTTATTTTCACTGATACAGTTTGCAACTAAGTTTTGGTTTTCTTATTTTGTAGAATGCAAAGCTTTTAATTAGTTGTAGATGTGTGCATGAGGCCTAATTTAGCAGCTCTCAAACTCACACTATTCATTCAGGGGTCCCCTCAAGACTTAGGTATAGGCCCTCTCCTCTTCCTTATCTATATCAATGATCTACCATTAAATAATAAATCCACAAATACAGATTAGTTTGCAGACAATACATCTAATTCTGGTACTGAAGTTAGCCATATTAAATTAAACTGAGACCTTATTAGAGTCCAGAACTGGGCAAAACAAAATAGGATGGAAAAAATGAAGGTAAAACAAATTGTATGATATTAGGTACAACACAAAAACTACACAAGTTAGGGAAACCAGAATTATCTCTCACAGTAAATACTCATCCATTAGAGAATGTCAAGCATAAAAAGCTTGTAGGTGTGTCTGTATATAATAATTTATTATGGGATAACCATCTTGATAAACTTTATAAAACACTGCTATCCAAAATTTCCCTACTATGCAGAATCAAGAAATATTCACCTATGGAAACCTGCAATCAATACTACAAGTCATATATTCTTCCAACAATGGATTATTGTTCAAATGCATGGGGAAACTGCTAAGTCTGAGCTTGATATGATTTATAAACTTCAGAAACAAGCAGCACACATGAGTTTAGATGCATCTATTGATCATTCCTCAGAAGCATTGTTTACAGAACTCAAATGGTTCACTATATATGACAGGATAGATTTTCACAAGACAGTTCTTTTATATAAATGTCTACATGGAACAGTACCAGAATATATTCAGGAGTTGTTCAGGCCTTTTTCATCATAATACCAGTGAAGATCAATATTACATGGAAACCTTCTAGCACCAAAACCAAGAACAGAGCAATTTAAAAAGAACTTCCAATACTCTAGAACAGTTCTGTGGAACAAGCTACCACTACATGTAAATCTTCTGAAAATATTAGAGTATTTAAGAAGAAATATCATGAGCATGTATGTGCTTCTAATAGATAATCAAATTTAGAATTTTAAAACACAACATGTTAAAATAAGTAGTAATTATTGCTATCTTCATAGAAATGTGCATTGTTATACTGTCCCTAAGAGGGCCTCAAGGCAGAATACTCCTTGGCTTATAAGTCAACCTCTATAAGTAAAGCATTATTATCATCATTATTATTAATACTTTCACCTATTTCAATCAATAATTACCTGTTTCCCCTTCTTAATATCCACCCTTATCTGTAAACAGAATACTTGAGGATTTATATCCAGGCAGGATATTATTAATACCTAAACCACTCACTTTTTTGTATGAATACTTGAATTTTCATCCTTAAAATTTTGCCGGCTTTTGCATGTTTCAGATTACAAAGGAAGAGTTTCTTAATTACTACAGTGGTGTTAGTGCCTCCGTTGACAGTGATGCATATTTTGATTTAATGATGAGGAATGCATACCAGATTAAGTGACCCACTTACAAGGAACAAACTTCAAATAGGATAGGACTACAGTCTAAAGAACACACAGCCTCACACCACTTGCAACTTTATTTTCCCTATGAATTGGATCTTGTTCAGAAACAAGGCTTTTATGATAGCTATTATGTGAGCAATATATTTCCCATTAGAATTTTGAGCAACAATAAGTTATGCCTCTCATTGCTAATTTTATTGCTACATATTTATAACAAGAAATTTGCTTTTATTATCTTGAAACCAAAATCTTCAATCTAATTTTTTTCTGTTGATGTATAATTCCAACAGCTTTTTATGGACAGCACAGATTTTTTTTGTACAAACAATCTGTATAAATAATGGCTTTGTTTCACACTGTTGTGTGATAGTTGTTTAGATGTTTTTATGTTCATTAAAAGAAACACCATGTTTATTCACATGCAGTTTTTGTTGACCTCACATTAGTGGAAAGGTGGAACATGATGGTAACTTTATCAGTGGCATCGTTAATGTCAGTGTTTTGAAGACTTTCTAAATTAAAGATGAAACTATAAACCATGATTTCACATTAGAGGAGGAAAATTCTACTTTATTCTGATCTATAATGGAAAATATCTGGAAATTTCCTTCTGATGCACATATGCATCAGATCATGAGAATTGTAAATATATTAGGTTTTTTTTTAAAGGAATGAATCACAACTGAAAGGCTTAGGCAGCGCATCTTAACGTCATTTCTTAAACCTGAGGTAAATATAATAATGAGGATATGATTTTATTCATTTATTGAAAAAACATAATTAGGTTGCCAGCAATATTTTCTCAGTGCTAGAAAAAAAAATTGATGATGAAGCATGGATGGAAGATTTCTGGATAACTTAGGTGTAAATGTGCTTAAATTCAGACAAGAAACTATAGTTTTATTTGGTCATTATCAGTCATTTCAGAATATTTTCCTTGGCAGGTTTAAAACTTTCAAGATGTGTGTACATGTATTGTGAGTGTCAGCTATTTACTGTAAAGTTGAATTCTTATTGATAAGTGCATATATTTCCAATCAAAATTTACTGTAAACAAGAATGGAAAAATAAAACTGGGACCTTTGATATTTTTATTTCATTTATCATAAGACTTTTATTATAACATTGTTTCATTTTAATGTAAATAGGAAATTATATACTTCTTTTTATTGTATATCAGTAATAATTGTTATGCCTATCTTAGTGACATTATTAAATATTTACTCCACCAGTTTGTATGTTGTCTTCATATAAAAAAGCATGTGCATGGTTGATACCAAAGTTATCCTTGTATGTATTGCACCTAATTCTGAACACATAGACCCTGATCTGTTTTTGCATATTGCTTTTGGAGATCGTGGTCACTAGATTTATGTAACATAGTACATAAAAAGAGAAGCTTCATTTCTGATCTGTTGTAGTTGCAAATGGCAACCCTAATCTTAAATTGGCAAGTACAATGTGAGGGCAGAGGCAATAATTTGTTCAATAGTTGATACTCCTTGATTGATTCACGCTAGAATTTCACTCTTTATGTTTACTCCATTTTAATGTAATAATGATGATGATTTAAACTATTCAGCCAGATGAAATTGGCATGAGTAGCACATTTTGAGTGTGGTTTGTTTTGGTTAGTATGACAGTTTGAATGCTACCTTACGTTCCTGCATCTTTATTGTGCTGAAATTTTTAAAAATGAAACCCTGGGTCCTCCTATTCATTGGGTAATTACATATTTGGTATAAAATAAGGTCAGATCTTTGATTTCTGGAAGTTGGTTTTATATGGGCTGGAAAGAGTGTGCACAGGGTGCATGGTGCCATCATGCAACCACCACCACCACCAGCAATCTGGCCCTAGACTGCTGTCCAGCAAGCTTTTGAATGCACCTTAGGCATATTTTATGAATTTTCTGCACAGATTGACTGAGTCTGAAACAGTTTACCTCTTTGTGTCTGAAGTGTTGACAGCCATGCTTAATCTCTTTTCACAGAGATTCAGCCATGAATTTCAGAGTGAGAGGTTGAATTCAGGCTGCATAACCAATTTTTGAAACAAGCAGAACATACTGCTACATAGAGGATTTGTTATTTTCTGTTTAATGCATTACTTTTTCGTTAGAAATGAGCCGCAAAATTGGAGGCTTTTTTTAGCATAATGGATTTAAAATATCTCCATCTACACATGAGCATATGGAATACTTAATAATATTTTACAGTGGATTCTGTGTTAGCCAGTCACAAAAAAAAACTAGTTGAAGTGATGGAAAAGACAAGGAATTTTCAGATAAGAAAACCAGCTGAATAAATAGCCACTTTTATAGTGTCTTGTGTGTTAAATCATTTTAGATAATCTAAAAGCAAAATTACAGGCAAATATTTGCTTTGAATCAGAAGCCACCATATAGTGCATAAATACCTACTAGAGTCAGACTAAATAATGTGACATTTGCCCCAATGACCTTTCATGGTTGCCTGCATCAAATAAACAAAATGCTTTTTCTGTTATCCACATTGCAAAATTTTAATCCCATTTGATAGTATTTCTTTGTACATACTCAAGCTCTCACAAGCAGAAAATATTGTGCCATTTAGTTAGCTTGGCTATTTCTTCAGCATTTGGCAATTTTTTTCAGGTATAAAAGGATTATGGTAATTGACAGAGGACTTAAGATACATGATTTCTTTTGTGACTGATATGTAGTCTTTTATTGATCAGTGCTTTGTTATGCCAATATAGCTTCCATAGAAACCTTGTAAAGAACTACATGTATTTTTGTCACTTCAAAGTAATTATGCTTTTTCCAATCAAACATCATTGCAGTCATACTTGGGATATGCCCAACCAATGCTATTGTATTTTACCATAAGGACAGGTGAGCTTTTGACATGTCCATGCGACAATCATTTGTCATCTTTTGTAAATCTGCTAAGAATTACTAGTTTAAACTTCTCAAATACCACTGGACCAATTTTGATATCACCCTGGCATCATGGGTTGGAGAGATCATTTTATTTTTTGTAGATGATGGCGTGTCATCAAGTATTTAATTACCAATTTCCCATTAAAGTAATGGAAGTTGTCTATAAAGAGGACTATTGAGAATTACCTCTTTGGTTATGCTAAGTCTCCTGCTTAACTGAAAAAGTTTCAACAGATACTAGAAAAATAAGGTTAGAATACAATATTCATAAATTTCAATAAAGCAAGCCTTTTTGATTAGTACAGCAATACAGTTTAGATTTTAAATTGAATAATCTGTAATTTGAAGCTAAGAAAAATATAAAATGATGAATGCCAAGTAGTACTCTAAGTAGATGAAAAATTTAGCTTGGAAAATGGTCAGTTGTATGTTATCATGCGAAAGAATTCACTGCATTGTATACAGAAGAAAAAAATAGGACACCTTACTGTCATTTCCCAGCAAAAACTAAACAAGACTATCAATTTAATAGCAGTAAAACATAACTTATTACTATTCCATTTCTTTAATTTTCTTGGATTTCAAGACATCAGCCCAAGTTAATATTCCCAGAATTGAGAATGACTATTGGAATACTTTTTTTCTTAAATTGATTTTGGGGTTCAGGTTAGGAACTTCAATGACTTCTTGTTGATGAATGTATTTTAGGTCAATCATTGCCCTAGTGTATTATTTTCTCCACAATACTTTGATCATTTTCCTGCAATATTGAAGAGGATTTTTATTTCAGCCAAGCTCTGCTTTGTACTTGTGTCATTATAAGTATTGTCTCTCCTTCCTTAGTTCATGGTTGATTTGTAATTTGTTCCATTATGATTAATATAAGTAGCTTCAAGATGTGGCAAAGTTCGAGCATAAGATGGCCCTGTGGGACACTTTCCCCACCCTTCTATCTTGGACTGCTTGTGCATGCTTGGATGGATTCGATTTGTTGCCTTTGATCAAGTGATGTTTGGGCCTTGGCGCCAAGTTGTCACATCTCTTATTGGGAGAAGAAGGAAGGCTGAAAATCGTTTCAGGATTTTCCCCTCCCTCTTGAGTGGTCCAAGATGTGTGTCACTGGCAATGATAGCGTCAGGGAACCTTTGCATTTTGGAGATCTCTGAACTATGCAAGTTACTCTTGGTTCATGCAGAACAGACTTCCTTAATACAGGAAGTGATACAGACCCCTCCTGGAAACGGATGATGGTCACTAAGAGATCGTGAATATGGAGTGGTCCATTATCCTGGATAATGTGTGTGTCCGTTCTGCATTACTGGAGGGTTACCGGCTTCGTTTCATAGGACACGTTGTTCAATAATGCTATCCCCCTATTCTGTTTCACCGCACCAAACTAGTTCACTGAAGTGATGAAGTAAAATCCTTTATGCGGAGGACCTCATTTCAGAACGTGGAAAACGACCACAGCTTGGGTTTCTGCTCCAGAGTAATTTTGATGTCATATAAAAGAAAGGTTAGACCTATAATCGATGTATGCCCCTTAAGCAAATTTATTATTAGAAAAGAGTCAGTCGAGAGTGCGTAACTTGACAACCCTATCATCCCGCCACATAGAAAATACCTCTGGTTTTGCCATTGTCCGGAGGCATTTCAGCTTCAAACTTTCCCTCTCGATCACGCTTCGATACCAGACACTTTACCCGAGTGCTGGGGCTAATAGTGGCGCACCTTAGGTCTTCAGGGTTCCCCATTCTCCAGTATTTTGGTTGATGGATACAGTCAGATATTCTCTTTTGAAGGACCTTGTGATCGATGGTGACTCATCTTAGTCTAATACCCAACCTAGAGAAATAGGATTTAATCCTCTCGGGACGTTAATTATATGAGGATGAATGTCCTCACCAGTCAAGGAAAGGTTGGTGTTCTGCCAGACAGGTGTGCGCTGATTCTGATATGTAGCTGGTCTTATGAGCGTTTGGTGTCTGCCCATCTTATGTATTTAAAGACTTTGACTTTGTGGCAACACAATGTTACGTCTTAATGAACCACCGACCGGATCACGATAGCCAGCCTGCTTCCTATAAGGATAAGTGCATTTATTTCTTGCACCGGTTTTTCCGAGGCCTCCAATCTCACTCCTGACTGGTAAATTCAGATATGCACTAGTAGCAAGTATTGCATCTATATTTAAATGTAGCTTAGGGTTGCAGATGTTCTCTCCTCCAATCCCTCTCTGATATCCTGTAGTTGTTCAGGTCTACAAAGGAAGTAAGCGTGTGTTGGATATGACTAAGGAGTCGGATTTGGATCATATTCTTTTAATTTCTGAGTCTCAAGTTACTAAGATTGAAAGGGAAGGGAACATTGGCTAGCTTCCACCGGTGACTTGGCGTCTTGGAAAAGAAAATCAATGCAATATAAGCTGGTAAGTATTGCATAATTAAAACTAATATCACCCCTCCCTCTCCCTCCAAAAAATACATGTACCTTTAAGTATTTGTTGTCTTCATGTTATTACTTGTATATACATTATTTTATGGCATTTCAAAGTTTAAATACCATTAATAATATATTATTTAAAATTTATGCTTCGTATTTTAACTTCTTTTTGTACCTAAAAAAATACAGGCCCCTATCCAAAAAAAGGCAATATTCTTTTCTCCTGGAACGCTCTACCGTTATTAATCTAAATATCCGGACCCTCTTGTTTTCAAGACTAGACCGACAATTTCTCCGTCCATAAACAATAAATATTTAAAGCAGTATTAAAAAATAACACTCGTTAAGACATTTAATTTTTCTCCAAAGAGTTTTCAGTACCTGAACTACAAAACATGATTGGTTTATCGTTGTTAGTTAAGTAGACATATAGAGTGCATATCTAACTATCGTGTAACATGATTTTTATATAATACTGTTAAGTCTTTTCTCGAGGGAATAGAGTTAAATCATGCAACCATGTTTCACTTCCCGTAAATGGGGATGCATATTGAGTGAACCAATGAAAAGAAGTCTTGTTTCGATAGAACAATCCATTTTTCTTTTTATGAAACCGAAAACGTGTATATTCTACTTTTCAGTTTTAATACCTGAATTAATTTCTTTAGCAAACTTATTTATTGGGTGAGCAGTATCAGCTCGTTTCGTCTCTTGATCCTATCCTTCCTGTCTATATTCAACTCGTCAGGCAGTAATTGTAAGAAGGATTATTTTATGGCTATGCATCCGGCATACATCGCCGTTAAAGACTTTAAAATTTAAACAAATGATGCCTATCCACCATCAAGTATCAACATCAAATATAACTGCCGTTACTTAAATGTCACCAGCCACCTATTTTGTAGTAACTTGTGATATAGTCATAAACAAAACGCATTGTTATGTGTACACACCATAAAATTGTGGCAGTATCCATAAACAATCGGTAGTTTCCGCGTGCCAAAAACGAATGTGACGGACATTTATCCCTTCTGTTCAACCGACATTCAAGTGTTTAATTTCCCCACATAAATGTCTATGTGATATATCTTACGAACAGCAAGTATGGTGCACTGTGTTGCATAGGGATGTAACAAAAAAGGGATGATGCGACATAAGGGTTTTTCTTTTTTCAAAAGACCCTGTTTACCAGGGGGGAAAAAAAAGTTGATTGAAGTTGTGAAATCGAATTAAGTGAAGGATGGAAAAATTATATCATTTATACCAGATTATAGTCAATTTAGTCAATTTGGCCCAAAAGCAATTTGAACCAAGACAATACGGCTCAGATTGTGCCGAAATTAAGACGATTCGGCCCAACTCTATAAAGACAATTCTTAACAATTGTTTGAACAAATTGTTTTTCTTCAGTCAACAAGTAGATGCTATGTAAGATAGGTTTTAGGAGAAAAAAAACTAAATTTAAATAACATTATCTTATATACCTTTTTTTTAAAAAAAATCATACTTCATAACGTTCGTATATATATATATATATATATATATATATATATATATATATATATATATATATATATATATATATATATATATATTAGGAAAACAAACTGACTTGTCTTGCTCGTTCTAATTAAAATATTTATACATTTTTATGCTTAAAATATATGCATCTGCACAACATCGTTGTAAGTATTCCGGTTAAATTATCAATATTGATTTTTTATCAATATTGATTTTTTTTAAAAAAATAACATTACGGAATACGTATACATTTGTAAGTGTCGTGTACATGAGATATATCAAATATATATTTAATTTTGTGCTTCAGGTTGTAACACTGCAGCATATCATACTCGATTACATACAAAAGAGAGAGAATGATGTCTAGCATTTTGTCGGTGTCTAGTTTTTGCAATATGAAGTTCTTACCAGTTAATTTTATTGGTTTTATTTTTCAATTTGTCGTAGTGTGTGCCCCCTTAAATTGAAAGCTTGTCATTATCAGTCAATATCATCAATCATATTTACTCCATTATTCCATACAAATAAGAAAGGAAATAATTTTGTGTTGAACTTATGAGCCCCACCCAACCCCGCACAGTACAATACAATTGATAAACAAACACTTATTTGAAAACAAAATGAAAGAAAGTAACCTTCCACTGTTATCATTTATTCCTTTCCTTTTTCATCATGCGAAATTTATTAAAGAAATTAGATTGAATTTTATTAAAGAATTTGTTTCATCATGCGAAATTTATTAAAGAAAAGAACTCAGTATATGTAGCAGATACCGGTTTGCGTATGCATCCTTGCTGTAGTATATATCGTTTATGTCAGATGACAAAATCTCAAAAGAGACGAAAATATCTCCCGCTTTAAGGTACCTGCCATTCACTCATGATAAGTTTCAAGGTGCAAGCTGACCAAGACCGTATTGTATCCAATATCTCGCAAATAAAAATCATTATTTTAAAATGCATTCACTGTGAGTGCAAATGATAATCTTTATCGCTAGCATGGGTTACAAAATTATGAATAAAGCAAGTTATTGTTGTGTATTATGTTTGCCCAGTAAACATCAATTATGATTACATCTGGCAAACAAATACAAGCAATAAATTACTCGCTTAAACCTACGGACTGCATGTCAGATACTGACTTTCGTATCTGCTAAGTGTGCCGATATTATCTTATGAAGTCAGCCGACATAAGAAAGCCAAGTTTGGTTTCTTTGAATTCATTTAGTGTGCCGATTTCTTTATTTTTTTTGTTCTTTCTTTCTTATGAAGTCGGCCGACTTAGGGAAGCCAGCATTTGATTCCTTTTACCGTATTAACGGGAATTTTCTTAGTAAATTGAAACAATGGATCAGTTTTGAAAGCGACACAATCTAGCGCATCGTGCACGCATATCGATATAAGGCAAAACAGTAAATTAGTTTTCAGTATTTCCATCTAAGTGTTCCCTAACCGTAGTTTATAGTGTTTGATTTTTTGACAACTCCTGGCATGTACTTCGTCTTGGAATAAATGTACGTCATTTCTGGTTGGCGTCCTCTATAGTCTATACCTGGGAAATCGTAGCTAAGGGGAAGTAACAGCGTTGTATATTTCATGTAATTAAATTATTTTTTCTTTATACTAGATCTTTTTTTGGGGGGGGGTGTTTTTTGTTTGTTTGTTTTTTTTGTTGTTGTTGTTGTTCTTTTTGTACGAGTATAACTACTTTTAATCATGTAATGCAAATATGATGTAAAAATAAAAATTAGGAATATGGCCGGTAACCTATAAAGATATAAAACCATTATAGTGACTTAATATGGAAAACCGCTAACAGACATTGGCTTTCTTTAAAAGAAAGTCCTGACATAAAGACCTTTCACTGATGGACAAACGAAGCCGATGTACCATGAAATATAGATGACTCTTCCTCACCATCTACTATACCAATTTTTCTTTTTCTCGGTATCGTTCTATAGCAATAATGAGACGTTCAGAGCAACATAGTGTAAAATAACGTTTTAACCAGTTCTTATCAAACTTAACGTCATCTTTCACCAGTCAATTCTGGCATTATCTTCTTAGCAACAGTATGACTTCTATGAATCAGATACACTATTTTTTATTTCTCCAAAACGGCTTAGACATTCATGATAAAATTTTTACTGCGAATATTTGTACAATCGGGGCAAAAATAATTTGTAATTGTCTCTCCTTCAGTCATAAATGCGATCTCTCACACACGTACAGAAATACACATCTGCTTAGTAATTATATCAATATATGAGGCAAGGTGAACGACATCAGGTCCTATTATGTTTTGTCCAGCCGTTGTGTTGGAATCTTTCCTTTTTTGTTTTGTGTAATATTACTCTGTGTATAAACCTATTATCTACAGGAACGTATTAATATGGGACTAGCAGGAAATAGTTCTATTCCTGCACTCAGTTTGGTCAAACTCAGTTTAGTAAGATGCATATAAAATAGTAAATGTTGTTTCATGCTACCTGCCATGGTTTTACCTGATCCTGGTATGTGTGATTTGTAATAGTTTGTTAAGGATTATTTTCTTTGCGCGAGCTCAAACTAAAGCTACAGTTTAATTGGATATATTATTGATTTGAAAGTGCAATGTACTTTAATCGCAAATGGTTGCCTAATGCCATATGCCATTCAGTTATGACGCTGAACTAACAACTAATTGACGATAAAATCCTCAATTATTAATATACTTCTAGAAAACGTACGATGAGTAGAAAGTCTTCTCTGTAGTCCAGGTTTGCATTCATATCGATCAAGTTTACAGGTCGCCAACAAGAAATATAATTAGACCAACATATTGTCTTAGTTCACTTTGAAAATCGCTCCAATTATTCGTATTAATAAATTTGTGTGTTGTATATGTTTAGATTTGTAACGTAGCTTTAAGACTTTACGTCGTATCGATACGATGTCTGTAGTGTCGCGCTTTATATTGATGTCTAGTACTGCGGCATGATGCCACATACATGTAGCATTATGTCCCAGTAAGTTACATTATCCTGACACAAGGCCGACCAGTCCTAGCAAGCCTCTTGGTGCTGGGTGCTAATCAAGGCAGCTGCTAGTACTTCTTTTTATAAGTCTTTGGATTGACTCGACCTGGGTTTGAACCAGCATCCGAGGCGCACTCCAACCACTTAGGTCACTTTTATCAATAATAAAATTTTATATTGTTTTGGTATGTTAATTTTTACAAAGCGGCTTCATTTTTACATAACTGACCATTTGACTCCATTCATGGAACTACACCCAATTTCCAAAGCATTGTTGTCATCTTCACATTCTCGCAGAACATAATTCCAACTGTGAACACCATTCAGCCACTAGTGTATGAACACTTAAACTAATGGTGTATGAATGACCGCCGCTATCTACTGTTGCATGAAGACCTTCCATCTCTTTGCGTAAGAATACCCTCCATATATGATCGTGTGTTCATGAACGCCATTGGGCATCAATAAAGATGTAATATATCTGTTTGGTACTAATTGCATGTATATTGACTGCTGATATGTTCATGTGGACGGGGAAGTGGTGAAGCCGAGTGAGATGAACTCCTTCTATCTTTGGCTTATGAAACTCCTGCATTGGTGTATGAAAACACTCCATCTTTTGGTCTATAAACAGCGCTCCATCTTCTGGTTAATGAACACTATCTAAATGTATATTTATGAATGCCTTTAGGTATCATTAAAGATTACCCTTTGGTTTAGTACTAATTGCCTAATATGTATGTATGTATGTATGTATGTATGTATATATATATATATATATATATATATATATATATATATATATATATATATATATATATATATATATATATATATATATTGACTTTAAGGTGGGTTTATAGGTATGATTACAAAATGTGTGGGTCTTAATACTTACTTGCTACCTTTTTTCATGTGGTTAACAAGTCCTATCCTGGAATGATAACGACTGCCGAAGTGTCCAATCTTGGCATAACGGTGTTAGAACCTAACTGTAGCACAATTAACTACGTTTTGCGTTTGCGCTTGCTGTGTTGCTGGTCTATCCACTGTTCGTCGTGACGCTAGTTGTCTATGCTGCTTTCCAGTGTTTCCATGCGTTAATGTCGAGTTACGCTTGCATACATCTTTTGAGGTAGATTTTTAAGCGTCTTGGTGGTCTCTTTCAATGAGAACTTCGATTTTAAACATGTTCTTTGTGATGCTTCCAGTTCGTATCTCGTGCACATGTACCAGCCAGCGAAGCCGCCTCTGTTGGAGAAGTGCTAGTATGCTTGGTACTGTGGCTTGTGCGGAGACGTCATTGTTGATAACATTGTCCTGCCATGTAATATTTATGATGCAATACAAACAGCGATGGAAATCCATGTTTCGCTGACATAAGCAGGATACTGAAGACGTTTCGTGAGTCTGCCTAAGGCGGTGTACGCCTCTCCAATACGGGTGTTGGTTGACCTCTTCATCAAATGACAGGCTGTCGATCACTGTAGCTCAAGATAGCAGAATTTGCTGACGTTCTCCTGGGAAATGCTATCAAGAGAGACCGTAGATTGCTGTGCAATGCCTTGTCCACTGGCTAAATTTTATTGATGCTGACGGTAAGAGGCAACATAGTGTAGGCAAATGAGAGACATTCCATGATGCTCTGGAGCTGACCTACTGCGTGGTGGCTAGTGCTGCGTCATCTGCAAATAAAAGTCCTGTGATAAGGACAGGGGTATTTTGGTCTTGGCTTTCGGTCTGGAGGTTTGTTAAGCTTTCTGTTGGATGTCGTGCATAGGTAGACTCTTATTTCTGCGTCGAGGGCGTAGTTAAAGCGTACTGAGAAAATCGTGTAAAAAAAAAATGTTGGTGCCATGACTCAGCGCCGTTTTACACCAGGATTCATCTCAAGGCTGTTGGATTTGCAACCGTCAAATTTTATCGTCCAAAAGATATTGTTACGAAATTAACAGACAACGATAAAGAGTTTCGAAGGTCAACCGATCTTTCTGAGGCTCTACCTGCTGATCGCATGGAATGTCTTTACGAGTTGTCGGAGTCTTATGAAGATGACCCTGGTAAATGCATTCCCAGTACTGCTAGAAAGGGAGATGTTCTGATTGTTGATGTATTCCCCTTGGTCCCCTTTTTTCTTGTACAGCGTGATGACTCTGGCGTCGCGCATGTTCCTGAAACTGCTCCTTCCTTTCCGCAGATGAGAAAGAGGTCAAATAAATGTGGTAGCAGACTGGGTTTTACACTTTTAACCACATCGGCTGGAATTCCATGGTTTCCATGTGTCTTTTCACTTTCGAAGGTCTAGTGGTGCTTAAGTATTGTTGCTGCCTTATCAAACTCCCCTGTCAGCCGTTTTACTCGAGTACACCTCAAGTTTATGTTCCATCCAGCGATATATGTTTTCTCCTGTCTGTTATCACCTCGCCATTCATAACCTTGAAGAACGCGGCTTTGGTGATGGTGTGGCCAGAAACCTTCTTGATCCCATTGTACATGACGCAGATGTTTCCTTTGCTTAGATCTGTCTTTCCTGATATAAATCGGACAAGTACTGATTTGTTTACTGTGCCTAGTTGTATTCTTCACCACACATTTTTGTCTACTTGAAGTCCAGAGGTGTGTTTGGTGTAAGATTTAGGTGGTGTTTTTGGCTGTCTACATTCTTTGTCTCTGTCACTGGAACCATTATGCTGGAATGGTTCTCGGACCAATCTTTATTATAAGTTTTTTTTGTGTGGTGACAAATGAGTCGTAGATAACTGAATTCAGGGTGCAAAACAGTTATGCAGCATTCCCTTGTAGGTCTTCTTCAGTTATAAAGTATTCATTGGTCTCTGATAACTGCTGACATTTCAGTCTTTCGTTATGCGTGTGTTCATATAATGTCAACTTCTACCGATGTTTGACCATAAGGAATGTGTTGGTAATGCAAAGATGCTTCTGAATGCACAATTAGAGACATCGTTCGCCCATCTCTTTGATCGTGCAGACACAATAGTATCTGAGACATGATGGTCATGAGCAGAGTTCTGACCTACTCTTGCATTGAAGACGACAAGGACGAATTGCTTTTAGCTTCGTGAAACGCGCTCAACGATGTGATTTAAAGAGTTACAGACTCAATCTTTGACTTAAGTGAATGCATACAAAATTGGAACATGTCTGCTAGTTTGAACATGTCTGCTAGTATTTTTCTTGGAGAGCTGTGGTATTGATGTTAGGCTTATGCAGCTCATAGTCGATCAGTTCTATCTTGCAGACATACCTCTGCCGTTTGCAGATCGTTTGTCATTCTGGGAAAAATGGTCTTGACATTCCAGCTTCCAAGCCAGAATAACTTGCAGTTTCATTTCGGTGGGTACACTCTTGCCGTCTGCTTTTTAAAAAAAATCTAAACCCCTTCTTTCGAGCGGTCTATAACTGACTAGTAGGACGCAATAATCCTTCCCACTTCCATATGCAACCAGTGGCGCCAGAACTCAGAGATGAAAACCATTCATGGGCTGGTATAATGAGACATAATTATATTAGTTATGTAAAACTGATCTTGGGATTGGGTGTGGTACACGCCTGTTCAGAAGCCTTACCCTTTTATCGTGAAAAATAACAGATCAATACATAACAGGTTACCAGAAGTAAGGACGGGCGCGGGGAAAGACGGACACTACGACCTGAATGATTGTTCGCTGTATATTTGCCATAGTGCGGATATTACAGGAAACCTTTATTGTACTATCTATCTTCAGTGAATGACTGAGTGTAACACAGCGATACTAATACTAACTCCAACCACACGCCAAAAAAAAAAAAAAAAATTACTAAGCTAAACACACTCTCTCTCTCTCTCTCTCTCTCTCTCTCTCTCTCTCTCTCTCTCTCTCTCTCTCTCTCTCTCTCTCTCTCTCTCTCTCTCTCTCTCTCTCTCTCTCACACACACACACACACACACACACACATACACACACACACATACACGAGCATAACTTCAAATTCAGGGGACCTTCAGATAGATTGTTGCTCTCTAAGGTATGGTTCTTAAACCTTAACAAATATTGCTTATGACTTATAAAATTAGCCTCAAGAGAATTCCATAACCACAATCCAGAACACTCAAGATTTTTCCTGATTACGTCAGGGTTTTTGTCGAGTTTATATTTTGGTCACGCATATTTTGTAATATAATCAAAATAGTTTTCTTATTCTTCTTTATTTTCTTTTTATATTGTTGTTGTTGTTCGAGATGTGGTCGTTCAGATGGTGATTTCGGAATTTGATCTGAAGCCCTATAGTTCGGATGATTTAACAGGAACTATATTCTGTTTTAAATGTGTGTTTAAATTTTGCCGTGAAGAATAATCTGAACGCTTATCTATGTCACCGTCTTCAAAGTTGGATTCAATCTCGATATTTATCTATGTCACCGTCTTCAAAGTTGGATTTGATCTCGATATTTATCTATGTCACCGTCTTCAAAGTTCGATTCAATGTCGATATTTATCTATGTCACCGTCTTCAAAGTTGGATTTGATCTCGATATTTATCTATGTCACCGTCTTTAAAATTCGATTCAATGTCGATATTTATCTATGTCACCGTCTTCAAAGTTCGATTCAGTGTCGATATTTATCTATGTCACCGTCTTCAAAGTTGGATTTGATCTCGATATTTATCTATGTCACCGTCTTCAAAGTTGGATTCAATCTCGATATTTATCTATGTCACCGTCTTCAAAGTTGGATTCAATCTCGATATTTATCTATGTCACCGTCTTCAAAGTTGGATTCAATCTCGATATTTATCTATGTCACCGTCTTCAAAGTTGGATTCAATCTCGATATTTATCTATGTCACCGTCTTCAAAGTTCGATTCAGTGTCGATATTTATCTATGTCACCGTCTTCAAAGTTGGATTTGATCTCGATATTTATCTATGTCACCGTCTTCAACGTTGGATTCAATGTCGATATTTATCTATGTCACCGTCTTCAAAGTTGGATTCAATGTCGATATTTCTCTATGTCACCGTCTTCAAAGTTGGATTTAATGTCGATATTTATCTATGTCACCGTCTTCAAAGTTGGATTCAATGTCGATATTTATCTATGTCACCGTCTTCAAAGTTCGATTCAATGTCGATATTTATCTATGTCACCGTCTTCAAAATTGGATTCAATCTCGATATTTATCTATGTCACCGTCTTCAAAGTTCGATTCAATGTCGATATTTATCTATGTCACCGTCTTCAAAGTTCGATTCAATGTCGATATTTATCTATGTCACCGTCTTCAAAGTTCGATTCAATGTCGATATTTATCTATGTCACCGTCTTCAAAGTTGGATTCAATGTCGATATTTATCTATGTCACCGTCTTCAAAGTTTGATTCAATGTCGATATTTATCTATGTCACCGTCTTCAAAGCTTGATTCAATGTCGATATTTATCTATGTCACCTTCTTCAAAGTTGGATTCAATGTCGATATTTATCTATGTCACCGTCTTCAAAGTTTGATTCCATGTCAATATTTATCTATGTCACCGACTTCAAAGTTTGATTCACTGTCGATATTTATCTATGTCACCGTTTTTAAAGTTCGATTCAATGTCGATATTTATCTATGTCACCGTCTTCAAAGTTGGATTTGATCTCGATATTTATCTATGTCACTGTCTTCAAAGTTGGATTCAATCTCGATATTTGTCTATGTCACCGTCTTCAAAGTTCGATTCAGTGTCGATATTTATCTATGTCACCGTCTTCAAAGTTGGATTTGATCTCGATATTTATCTATGTCACCGTCTTCAAAGTTGGATTCAATCTCGATATTTATCTATGTCACCGTCTTCAAAGTTGGATTCAATCTCGATATTTATCTATGTCACCGTCTTCAAAGTTGGATTCAATCTCGATATTTATCTATGTCACCGTCTTCAAAGTTGGATTCAATCTCGATATTTATCTATGTCACCGTCTTCAAAGTTCGATTCAGTGTCGATTTTTATCTATGTCACCGTCTTCAAAGTTGGATTTGATCTCGATATTTATCTATGTCACCGTCTTCAACGTTGGATTCAATGTCGATATTTATCTATGTCACCGTCTTCAAAGTTGGATTCAATGTCGATATTTCTCTATGTCACCGTCTTCAAAGTTGGATTCAATGTCGATATTTATCTATGTCACCGTCTTCAAAGTTGGATTCAATGTCGATATTTATCTATGTCACCGTCTTCAAAGTTCGATTCAATGTCGATATTTCTCTATGTCACCGTCTTCAAAATTGGATTCAATCTCGATATTTATCTATGTCACCGTCTTCAAAGTTCGATTCAATGTCGATATTTATCTATGTCACCGTCTTCAAAGTTCGATTCAATGTCGATATTTATCTATGTCACTGTCTTCAAAGTTCGATTCAATGTCGATATTTCTCTATGTCACCGTCTTCAAAATTGGATTCAATCTCGATATTTATCTATGTCACCGTCTTCAAAGTTCGATAAATGTCGATATTTATCTATGTCACCGTCTTCAAAGTTCGATTCAATGTCGATATTTATCTATGTCACTGTCTTCAAAGTTCGATTCAATGTCGATATTTATCTATGTCACCGTCTTCAAAGTTCGATTCAATGTCGATATTTATCTATGTCACCGTCTTCAAAGTTCGATTCAATGTCGATATTTATCTATGTCACCGTCTTCAAAGTTGGATTCAATGTCGATATTTATCTATGTCACCGTCTTCAAAGTTTGATTCAATGTCGATATTTATCTATGTCACCGTCTTCAAAGCTTGATTCAATGTCGATATTTATCTATGTCACCTTCTTCAAAGTTGGATTCAATGTCGATATTTATCTATGTCACCGTCTTCAAAGTTTGATTCCATGTCAATATTTATCTATGTCACCGACTTCAAAGTTTGATTCACTGTCGATATTTATCTATGTCACCGTCTTCAAAGTTCGATTCAATGTCGATATTTATCTATGTCATCGTCTTCAATGTTTGATTCAATCTCGATATTTATCTATGTCACCGTCTTCAAAGTTTGATTCAATCTCGATATTTAAGTTTTTATTCAATGCCGATAAACAGTTGCCAACATTAAAGCAAGAAATATAGACTCTTTTCTTTGACATCGTCTTTTATAACGATTTCAGCAAAGTTTGATTCGACGTCGACATTGATCAACAATTAACAAGACATGTCACCCAAGAGAGACTGGAATAAGTTTCGGCTGGGCTAAAGTGTGCTTGTGTGTATGTATGCTTACTGATAAATAATATAGCAAGACTGGACCGGCTGCCATAAACAATCACCCTGCGCATGCATATATGAAAGCGCTCAAGAGTTGTGTAAGCATCGCTATAAAATATTAAAAACCTAAAGGCTCTTTCTATATACTTTCAGACACACCTATGTTATGTTGATAATTTTATAATGTATCCATTTCCCCACTCATGTTATCATTTTGACCTTCAAAACCAATCACTGTAATTGCTGCTAATTATTTATAAGCATATATAAGTGTTATGTTTGGATTTGTTAGGGTTTTTTGTTTGCGAATACACAGGTCTACAATTTTGTTTGAAGTTTTCTGCTTCATTGATACCATGTGCTATTTTTTTAATGGATTTCGATGCGCTGAATTAGAATATGACAATTAAAACAGCTAATAGGCTAGTGTTTCCAAGATATTTAAGTTTTTACATTTTATGTCTATGTATAATGTATAATAGTAGAGTTTTAATCATAAATTGTAAAACTATGTATTTTCACGTGTTTATGGTTGCTTTATATGATAACATTTCACCTGTCCTGTTTATGTAACACTTTTAAAAAATAGCAAAAGGGTTATATAAATAAAATGTATTATAAAACAAAAGGTAAAAAGAAACTATTATGTATAATAAATACATAATTTTATCCTTATTCATTGTCTACTGGGCGCTTCTTGGTTTAT
The DNA here is from genome assembly GCA_016746295.1 of Potamilus streckersoni. NCBI lineage: Eukaryota > Metazoa > Mollusca > Bivalvia > Unionida > Unionidae > Potamilus > Potamilus streckersoni. The sequence goes on along the minus strand of JAEAOA010001671.1, from coordinate 1,450,003 downwards.
CTCTTGTGCTCATTAAATGGAGCATCTGTTGTCACTGTCCAGCAATTGTCTGCAAGGTATCACGGTACGAATTGTTTTCCATAGACCTCAATGCTAATGTTTTGTGAAATAAATATACTTTCTATCCTACCTCAGCAAGCATGTCACGGATTGTCATGAGAACAATGTTAAATTGTCAATTTGATAAGAACGGAACCAGGTACTCCAGTGTATTTAATAGAGATAACTCTGCTGGAACTAAACAGGGGTAAGAGTTATCTAGTTACACCAGACACATTTTCAGTCATGTGTACCACATTTAAAAAAAAAAAAATCTTAAAAAATATAAAATGTCATCTAGATATGAACTAACATACTCTCACATGTTGCCAAGAGGCTCAACTCTTTTTAAGCCTAACAGAAATTACAACTCTTAAATAATGCACCAGTCACAGCTAGTTTTGTGGTTTATTTCTGAATGCAATGTTTCCTACACCTTAAGCTCCTCCCACCTGGGGTTGTACAATTGGTACCGTTATAACTGCAAGCATTGATGGGCTCCATTTGCCCTGACAGTGTTTTCCATTGTTGCAATATAGGGGGCAGGGGCCAGTATTTATGTACAAATTTAATGCCGCAATCAGTGACCTAGTACAAAAAATCATAAAAAATCAAATACACAAGTGAGGTCAAGAATGCCCATATTTTGAGATACCTATATTAAAACAAAGCATAAAAATATTATCCACTTGACCAGAGAAGTCAGAGGCAGTTCATAGCAGAAGAAGTTTATGCACCCCAACCCCAAATTTATACCTGCAATTTTCATGTCCGAAGGTCATTTTTGACACCATGTGGTACTCACAGTGCAAACACAAGCCCTTTTCCTAGATTACAATTCTGCCAAACAGTGTGTACTAAACAGGCTGATGCAGTTGAAAATAGTTGTCATCCAAGCCGTTTTTGAGATATGCTCCTTGTCCCAAACCCACATGTTTACTGTTACGAGAGGCTAGCTCTTCTTCGTAGACAACTATTGGTATTTCACTATCAACATATTGCAGAGTAACTATGGAAGGTGTACATGCCTGACATCAATTTCAAGAACAACACAAGCCCGAAACACCTAGCTCACAAATATGTCCATATATTTAATTAGTAGACAATAATTGCTGAAAAAGTCACACCATAGCCTTAAGTTAAGAAATTTGCCAGGGGCCAAAATACGAAACTGTACCCTGCCTCCTTAATATACCTCTCTCAAATTATATACATGTCTGAGATTCCATTGCCAGAACGAGGCTAACTGAGCAAGCTGTAGCAGAAAGCTGCTGAAGTTCTGGATGCCAGTAATAATACTAGCAGAAAATCAGCACAGCAACGTTCTGTGCCCCATTGTATGTCAGATTTACGATATGATCAATCACATCATTTTCATTCACTTCTGAAGAATCCTACATTGAAAAAGCAATGGATAACTAAGATAAGAATAGATGAAGGCCCACTCTTCCAAGTGAGCATTCTAAATTATATACATTTTTTACTCACGTGTATTGAACTTTTGTCCTTTAATTTTTTTTCGATTTATGAAATAATGTTTTATTTTTCATTTTATTTATAATTTCCTGCTCTCTTTTACTATTTTTGAGAATATAAAAGTTCTTCATTCCAATGACTTGCTCTCTTTTACTGTATACATTTTAAAAATGTCAGATACTACTTAGTAGTAATATTTACTAACAGACTGAACAACTTCTTTGGACTAGGTTACAAAATCAACGGTTGTGTGTTCAAAACATTCTACAAAGGATAATTACAAGTCATGGACACCAGTACGAAAAAATTATGCCCTGAAGCAATGTCTGGTGAAATACGTTCGTGTTTGGCTAACATTATAATGATATAAAATTGTTGGATTGTACAAGGAAACTATTTTCGTTTAACAGATTGGATAATAATGTAACTGAGACATATCTGTTTGCTGACATAGAAGCCAAGTTCGTTAATGACAATCAAGGACAATCGTTATATCAGCCAAGGATATAAGAGTTGGAGGAGAAACTTCGGGATAAATCGGAATAATGCGAAAGACTGATAAACCAGTTGCAAATAAACGGTTTTGACTTAAATAGGTTTTCAAGTTAAAACTCTCTATATTCTTCTATACAGGTCATTTCCTCCTATGACACCTTTGATGCTTTCTGTATTCAGCCATCAGCTCCAACCATGCAGAATGCCTACTACAAAAGTAGTGAAACCGTTAGTCTGGCAGATAGAAAACTCCTAGTAATGAGTTATTCGTGTTTCTTTGTCGTTTAAAAGCTGGTCTTCTTGAACATGATCTTAGTGTTAGATTCAATTGTTCTTTGGCAACCATAAGCCGTAATATAGTCACTTGGGCTAACTGTATTTTGTTCTTGGTGCCATTCCTATTTGGTTACCAAAAAAAGTTGTTCAAAACTTAAGTCCAGATAGTTTCAAAGCTTTGTATCCATCCACCCGAATCATAATTTATTGTATCGTGATAAGAACTCAACAGCCTTAATGCTTAAAATTTAAAATAAATTGCTTTAATCCTCAGATCTTTTATCAACATGTATCACTGTAATAATAATAATAATAATAATAATAATAATAATAATAATAATAATAATAATAATAATAATAATAATAATAATAATAATAATAATAAAAATAATAATAATAATAATAGCTACTCTACACTCATTTTGCCTATAACTCTTTGATCTGAACTATTTTACTATTTATTTTGATAAATTGGGTCTCACAAAACAGACAGCAGTTCAACATGCTGAAGTCAACAGTGCTATTATGATAAGAAAACTCTATTTGTTGTTCAGATGTTTTCTATCATAACCTTCTTCTCATGTCTAGTTACGAGAAGGAAGAAAGTTCAGCATTCATAAGAATAAGGTGTCACTTATGATGGTGTAGATACGGTTACATCTTTTTGTGGGAAAGCTTTGGCTACGAGGAGGTACCAAGAATCTGTAAGAAATAGACATGACACTCTTCTGAGCCTGGAATCGCACTTTATATATATATATATATATATATATATATATATATATATATATATATATATATATATATATATATATATATATATATATATATATATATTCTAAAGATACAACATGTAAATTTATTTATGTTGAAACTACATACAATACATATTACAACACTTATTAAATAGTTCTTCCACAATCTAGTATTTCATTTGTCCATTCATTTTTCTGCATTTTTGAATACAAGTGATTTAAATATTCAAAGAGCCTAAAATTCAATAACTGTAATAAATGTATTTTATTTTTTTTAATGTAAGGTAACGACCTGAAAAAGATCTGTGAGTGTTATACTTATTATTTAAAGAATATATATTTATTCTCAATTAAATTATAACATGAAGCTAGTAATTATTTAAAACAAATACTAATGAACATCGAAGCTGTAAAATATTTCATTACATTATGATTGTGGAAGATGGGAACTCAATAATATTATATTATAAATACAATGAACATCAATTCAGTAAAATATTAAATCAGTAAATTATTTCATATTAGAAAAGAGAACTCACTATTACATTATATTGATGAAATAAAAATAATTCAGAAGAATACCACAACTCACTATAAAATCTTTAACTTTCAAAAGCGAGTATTAAGCATAATTTTCTTACCTGTAAGAAATAGACATGACACTCTTCTGAGCCTGGAATATTACTGAGAATAACCAGTCCAGAGCCTATTTTTATATCTTGGAAGCTGGCAATCATCAGTGTTTCATCCGTGATCAAAAGAGTTCTGTCTAAAAATCACGCGTGCTTCTTGCGTGCTAGTCAAGGACAGCTTTAACTTTATATCAAGTTTTAGGGGGGGGAGATAGAGTGTGAGTGTGTGGACAGTATTTTTCCTAAGTAACGACCTTTTGGATCATACATTGTCCATGACCTTCCAATTGTATGTGGTCATTCACATTGTGAACTATGAACTTAATTAATTCCCTAGGGTGATTATCAATTACTTTGTTCCCAACATCACAACGAAATTTAAAAAGGTTTTATTGACCGAACCGCGAAATAGCATGCCACTCGCGGCTTTATCTGTCGTTGAACTATCGAACTCGGCTATTAATTAGGTTTTTTTCCATTATCAAGTCAAGCTAAGGAAACAATCAAAATGTTTAATCTAAATTCATTTCAATGTCCTATTATCTTCAGGATATGAATTATTGATTGGGCCATGCTTCTCTTACAATCCAAATCAATATCATAGCACTATCTTAAATTTGGAGGTTTGCCTTTCACTAACTTATAAATTGCAATATATTCCATACAAGTTACTGTTATCATTTCTTTCTTTTAAAATTGATATCTTGATAGTGCCATACATATTCTAGCCTTGATTTTGCTTGGAGATATGAAACTTACCAAGTCACTTGGATTTTATTAAACTGGTAATTATCTTTGGGGAAAATAGGGAGAGATATAATCTTGGACTGATTGGTCAGGATATAGATTGATGTAGGACATCTTTCATCACATCACATTTGGTTTAGGGCAGTAGTGCTAATAGCTTTAACAGAGGGAAAGAGAATGAGTGTAAAGCACACGTATCAATGAAACAATTATTTCCAACATTGTGTGGATGATAAGGAAAACGACACTTACATCTTAGATCTTGGATGTATCCTTCACTGAAATAAATGAATCCCTTGTTCATGGATTTTTGGGGTGTTTTCACCAGATGACTTCTTATTTACATTGATATAAGCTTCAAAAAAATGAAAATATAGGTGGCAGCACTAAATCTAAATCCATTTCACTTTAGGAAGTAGCCATTTTATCACCTTAGACATAGGCAGCTATGCTCAGTTAGCCTCGTTTTGAGTCAAGCATAATATTCATGAGATAATATTAAGATTGGTCTATGTCTTGGTCGCTTACCGTGCTTGTCGCTCACTGCTCTGCAGTTCGGTGGGAGGTGGGAAAAAAATGAGTGCAAAAAATATATCTTTAGTGACATATTGCAACCAAGTCTTTTGTATGCCTTGATGAGGTTTTCCACCAACTTCCTTGTTGCTTCCGAGAAAATTTGTTGCCACGAACTGGACGGCTTTCCATGCCGTCTTTTCCTTGCCACGCAGTGCACGGTCAAATGCATCATTTCGAAGAAGTTCACGAATCTAAGAACCAACAAAGACACCTTCCTTTATCTTAGCTTCATTTGACCTTGGATATTTTCCACGAAGGTACTTTAAAACTGCTTGTGTTTTGTCCATGGGTTTGACAAAGTTCTTAATCAGAACCAGCTTGGCGTTCAAGGGTGGGAATAAAATCTTCCTTGATTCAACAAGTGGTGAATGCTGAACACTTTTCTCCCAGTCTCTAATGACTTCCAGAGTGGTCAGTCTTTCTTGATGTAGTGGGAATCTCTCGCATGATTATCCCTTTGCAGAGAAAACAGCAACATTTCGTGTATCCAGTCTGCAGACGAAGCAAGAACCTTCAAATCGTCACAAAGCTGCCACTGATATTGGTCATAGTTTATGTTCTTCAAAAGATGTTTCATATTTGCATAGGTTTCCTTCATATGGACTGCATGACCAACTGGAATTGATGGCAATATATTACCATTATGCCACAAAACATATTTAAGAATCCTCTTTGATGAATTAATAAACATGATCCACTCATCATGAACGATGTTGAGGGTTGCCATCACACAATCGATATTGTTGCAAGCCACAAGGTCACCTTATATGAAGAAGAATTGGACAAGATCCTTTTGACAGTCACGTAACATGGAAATCCTAACATCACCTGCCAGGAGATTTCACTGCTGTAGTTTGGAGTCCAATATTTCCACCTTACTCTTGGATAGTTTAAAATCCCTGACAATGTCATTCAGTTCCCTTTGTGTTATGAGGTGTGGTTCAGAGGAGGAGGACGGGAGAAAATATGGGTTATGTGACATTGATGGTTCAGGACTAGACGTGTTTTCTTCTTCATCTTCCTCATCTCTGCCCAAAGTGAGAATGATTATGGTTCTTCAGAAACCGGTAGTCCTTCTCCTTCTGGGCATATAGCTGATGAAATGTTTGGATAATGCACAGTCCACCTATTCTTCTTTGATACACCTATCCCAACTGGATGCACCATATAGAAGTAACAATTGTTGATGTGATCTCTCTCTCTCTCTCTCTCTCTCTCTCTCTCTCTCTCTCTCTCTCTCTCTCTCTCTCTCTCTCTCTCTCTCTCTCTCTCTCTCTCTCTCTCTCTCTCTCTCTCTCTCTCTCTCTCTCTCTCTCTCTCTCTCTCTCTCTCTCTCTCTCTCTCTCTCTCTCTCTCTCTCTCCAAATGCAGTCGTAGATTCATTGATAGATCCATTCTATTTTAGTCAATTCCAATTTAAATTGAGATCCTTCTCAATATAACTCAATTATCATCTGCTATTCCCATGTCAATGGTGGTATATTCTGACCCAGTATCATATCATTAAAACTATAGCCAATCAACATTTTTAAGCATTCGTTCTCAGTGACCCAGAATTAGTAAAGTTTGACTATATTTATTTCTGATGCATTTTTGACTGTAGAACAGTAGTATGTGTTGTGTATAATTATATTTTGGACTTGACCTTGTCCAAAATCAGTTTCAGTCCGTACCTGACCAGTACCTTTAATTTTGCAAACAAATAATATTTTGTTAATATTTCTCCATGAGTGTAGGTCACATATTAGGATTATTATCAATGGAAAAAAAAGATAAGTTTCTTAGTCTGAGTCTATGATATTGGTATTCCCCATGGAAATACCTGGTAGCCCCAATTTATCCTATGTTCATTATTATAATTTTATTGACCGACCTCTTCTTGTTGACAACTTAGAATGTCATATAAATTGACTTTCTACCGTCATCCTGATTCTACTCTTGTGTCTTAGCTTTTTATATGGTGTTACTTACTTAATAGATTACTCATTCTTGCATTTAACATCTGAGGAAGAATTATTCTTATAGTTGTGCTCGGCATTTCGTTTGGAAGGAATTATTTATTTATATTATTATTCACAATAAATACAAAGTGCTCCATAATAATATTCTTTGCCAGAAACATTATTTTGAAATTATAGTTAATTCAGATAAGAACATTCTGGGATTATATTATGATACATCAAAAGACTCTTAGTTCATCGCCACAATCGAGGCTACTGGCTCATTATCATATTGGAAACTACATACACATCAACACGTTTAATATTGGAACTTATTTGGAATATCACTTGAAATCATTTGGAAAACACACACACACACATACATACATACATACATACATACATACATACATACATACATACATACATACATACATACATACATACATACATACATACATACATACATACATACATACATACATACATACATACATACATACATATATATATATATATATATATATATATATATATATATATATATATATATATATACAGAGAGAGAGAGAGAGAGGTGTAAGGACGTTTAGGTTCGTTTAAAATTTTCACTTTGTATTATTGGGAAATACATTAGTTGTTGAATAATGCAAAACTTATTGGTTTTCGAACTTTTCTGTTACTTAGTTTAAGACCATAGAGTCGTAATAATAAATCTTCTACTACACATCTAGTCCTATAAGTATTAGATAAGATTCTTCTATCGTGTAGTTAATCATTTTCTCCATGTCTCTTTTTCTTCCGCCTATTGTTTGAACAAATACCAGCCTGTGAGGGTAAAACCATTTACTTATCTTCCTATACACTTTGTTCCATTTGTTTTACACTGCTAGCTAAATGTTTTCACAAATGTTTGAAAGCACCGTTAACGCGTTGTGAAGTGGGTGGAAAATAATTTGAAATTCTCTCATGTTCAGTTTTTGGATCTGTGTGTGTGTGTGTGTGTGTGTGTGTGTGTGTGTGTGTGTGTGTGTGTGTGTGTGTGTGTGTGTGTGTGTGAGTGAGTGAGTGAGTGTGTGTGTATGTTTTAACGTAGCTTAAATAATTTGAGTCATATCGCTACGGTGTGTCAGTTTTTTTGTGATGTCTAGCACTAGGGCATCATGCTGCAAATATGTGGCATCATGTCCTATCAAGTCACATTATCTTGACACCAGGCATACCAGTCCTATCACTAACGTCTTAATGCTGAGCGCCAAGCGAGGCACATGCTAGTACCATTTTTATAAGTTTTTGGTATGACCGGGGGGGGCGGCCAACCCGTTACCTTCTACATCCGAGGCGGAAGCTCTAAACACTTGGGCCAACGGAAGAGTTTTAGTTTCTTGTGGGATCTTTTATGTAGATTAATTTTCATGAATTCTGTTTTTGCCTTTATTAATATTATTAATTTACGTAACCGTATATTGCTTCTTAATGATTTACAACAGAACACGTTCACTTTTGACACTTAGATCTGACCATAAAACTTTTCCTCTAATATGTTACTTGAGAAAATACAAGGAAATTTGTCGGTGGTAGGAATAGTTGAAAAGAATAAAATAATATATTTACAAATTTAAAATCTTATACCTATAAGTCTTTTCTTAAAAAAGAAAATATTGTTGAAACTACTACTACAAATAATAATAATAATAATAATAATAATAATAATAATAATAATAATAATAATAATAATAATAATAATAATAATAATAATAATATCGGCAACTCACTTCCATTGTCTTGTTTACCACAATGCCTTTTAAAGATTTTGTTTCTTCCAACTACTGTACCGCAAGCTATGTTCTTGTCACTCTTCCTTCCTCACCCGTCACCTTTATTTACATGCATGAATATGTAACACAAATGTATATACATACATGCGCGTCAGCTGCCATAAAAATAATATGTGTGTAATGAATGAATATTTTAATGAACCACGGTACTTATCACGAATGGGATTACCGTTTAAGAATAAGGCGGCTTTTTGGCGCGAAGGAATTCCCTATACCGCAACTGAATTTCACAGTCCTCACGAAGAAAGCGATCATTTTATCTGTCATAGCATGTGCAGTACATACTTTTATGCACTTTGTTCATCGTCAAGACGTTTTTCGGGACGAGTTTTTAATTTTCAAAATTCGGCCTAGTTTTATATAATGAGCTGGGTGTTCTGTTGTTACACAAGTGGACCTGGACTTCCATTTTCAAAATCCCATTTAGTGTTCTTAAAAACACATTTTGTTTGTTTGTTTTTTTTTGGGGGGGGGTGTTTTGTTTTGTTTTGTTTAAAAGCACATTTTTATGCAAATGATGCCGTTTTGCTATTATTTTTTTTTTTTAAAATCTGCTGTTAGTCAGAGCAGAAACGCATTTACACAAGCTTGTCTAAGAAAGGAGAAGTTGCTAAGAAGAATTAGACATACTTTGAAACAAAGCATCCTGATACAGAGGCCTTTCACTTTTGCCGTAATCTGAGTATAGTCAGAGCTTTCTTTGCCAATTGTATGCATGCGCACGCGCTAGTCTCTCTCTCTCTCTCTCTCTCTCTCTCTCTCTCTCTCTCTCTCTCTCTCTCTCTCTCTCTCTCTCTCTCTCTCTCTCTCTCTCTCTCTCTCTCTCTCTCTCTCTCTCTCATTGGCAAGGTCAAAGGAAATTCGTCGTTTTCTTTTAGTATATGGTAATTTGTATAAATATATTCGTATACTCCATTTTCGCTTATATTTACCTAAAAAGTAAATGTGCACTGGTCAATCATAACGTACAGGCAACGACTTCAACGCACCGGCAAAGATGTTTCCACGCACTGGCACGGATAAAAGTGGCGAAAGCAAGGGCCAGGGTTAGAGTTTGTGATCTGTTAAAAATGTTCATAAAAGTTCTACGTAATATGGGAATGGTTTGACTTTAGAGTCAAACATTCTGTAAAAATAAATTTCTCAATTCTTGTTGAAAACTGAATTAAATCAGATGGTTTTAAGGCAGATATACGATTTTCTGAATCTATTTCGAGACCTTTGATTAATTTAAATGATAGTCATAAAAGACCATGGAGAACGTATTCATAAAAAATATGTGCTGCAAATTCTCTACAACGCCTTGTACAAAGTTTGTATAGCTGTAAATTCCTTACAACGCAGTTTACAACGAATTTTTTTTCAAAGCAGATCATTCATTGTTTGAAATATCGCGGGTTACTTTGTCAGTTGCTTCTAAATTTGAGGTAAGTAATTCTACAAATAAAATATACTGTCTTGATTACCATGTATTTTAGCTAATCAATAGGTGCAACATATCTTCCAATGAGGCGAGAAGATTAAACAGTTCGTAAATTTAAAAAGAGTGAGGTCATTTTATGCTTATTCTCCTAGTCAGCAAGTTAGTCTACAATTGGCATATAGATACTCTTGCTGTACTATCAATAGTTCATATATACCTGATTCCCCATATCTTAAAACGGAGTCATTCGTTTCAAAGACTTTCATTCAATTGCTTGACTCAATATGTCAACAAATAAATGCCAGGAAACTTTCCATTCTGTCCCTAAGACACCGTTCTGACCCACCGAGGAAACAGGTTCCTTCTGGACATATTTATATCATGAAGACGATAAAGTATGCGACTTTGTCCAAAAATGTATAAAATAAACTCAATATATTTCTTTAGAAATTGGGAGGAGAATTTGTTAGTTTATACCAAGTACAACTACGTCCCACCCAGCTCAATCTCAATACACTCTGAGCTAAGTCCGATAGCTTGATTCGATCTTGGGCATTTCCAGAAATATCATTTGCGGGGAGGTGGAAGAAACCTAGATAAATAAGCACGGCTAAGATGAAACGGGAAGGAGGGAGGCAGAAAAAGCGAAACCCCGTGAGGCTCCTGCATTTTAAGCGTTTCCAGTACATAATTTAACCAAAAAAAGGATTTTAACAAAATCGTAGAGAAAGGAATCAACACCAGCATAATGTCCTATTATACTGTCATAGACTTAATATAAAAAAAAATGAATATTTCCAACAGACAAATAACTAAATGCTGAAAAATTTTTCAAAAACTAAATAAATCTAATAATTCTCTTCGAACAGTTTTTAATTTTAATTCTATCTCTCATTCTTGTATTTTTCAGGAGAAATGTCACATTTTGTTTAACAAGAAAGATCACGTATATGCATTTAGAAATGAGACTATATGGTTGTTTTAGACATTAGGTAAATATAGTATAACATCACTGCAACAAGTACATTGTACACGTAGATTGACACCTAGCTTATGGGTTATGAGCTTACGCTTTAACTCATTCTTACATACCATATTCTTCGCCATTTTTATCGTTGACAGTACGTATATATTTCATTGATATTCTATTGGTATTGTTACCGGTGCGTTATGATTCACTGATGGAAAAATGGCGAGACGTTTGTCTACAAAAATGGTCAATACAAAGATAAACAAACTTGTAAGCTATTTTCTTTTTTACAGATCACGAAGCTAGAATTTTTAAATTACTACAGCGGAGTCAGTGCAAGTATAGATAGCGAAGCTTATTTTGACCTAATGATGAGAAGCGCCTGGAAATTATGAGTTTTTGAGTCAACGACGCAGGAAACAAAAGTAGACTGAGAGAAAGGATACTATTGGAATATTGGAACAATATATTCTAATAATGGCTTAAACTCATAAACCTACTTGAAATTTTAAAAAAAAAACAAATAAAATATAATTGCAGTAAAAAATCCTGTGAGCACACTCGAAGCAAAATATGCTTTTATCACCACGAATATTAAATGAAATCTATAGATTGGGAATGGTTTGATGAATGCTGGCTTTTTAAAACTTACATAATATCGAATTGAAAAGCCCATTTTGAAAGCAATTTGTATTCTGGACAACAAAACACCCTTTCTCTTTTTCCTACCCTTCATAACTATTTTGGTATAATTAATTACATTTTACGTTTATTTCTTTTATTAAGCTTTTCATTTGTTACAATCGGAAACTTGAATTTTTTTTAAAATATGCATTCGATTGCAGTCTGATAAATTAATACACTCATCAAACATAACCTCTTATGACTGTTGAAATACTGGTACACAATCAAAATTAATCTGACAAGACTACTTTTTTCCGTAATTTTCGACGTTGCATGAAAGTATAGCATCGAAAACCTAAAAGTTAGCACATTTACTTTTACTCAACTATTATCCGTCGATAATATTTGCATCAATAAACTAACATTGTGGAAAATTATACTATGAAGTACATTTAAATACACTGGTTGGAGAGATGGTAGAAGTGTCAGAATGAGGAAATGTCGTAAGGCTGTTTTATTTCTGAATTTTAGACAGTTAACAAATTTCAACCAACTGCTTTATTTCATGGTTTTATTTTTCAAAGAAACGACACATTCCAGGGACCATTAATTTGATATATTGTTTCTATTTGATAACATTCCAGAATCGTTTTTTAACTTTCACTATTAATTGGTAGACTTAGTCTTCGACCACTGTTTCATTTATAGGATAAATGAACAGTTTGAGCTTGAATCGTGCACTCGTGCCATTCTTTTTTTTTTTTTTTTTTGATACTTCTTCACGGTAGTCTCGGTGTGATTTTATCTGCATTTCAAAGAACGAAGAAATAAAATGACCAGTTGAAAAAGTAGGTATCATAGACTACGAATAGCTGTTATTGGTCAAGCAAGTGTACAACACTTATAGGGTATGAACATCTAACAAATACAGATACCAATCAGGTTCATTTATCACTCAGGGCCAACCAGACAGTCAGAAACCGATAAGTGAAATTCCCTCGATGGCAGCTAAGCCCAAATAGGGGCTAGGTGACGGTCAGTTCCGTAATAAAGTGGAGAGTTCGACCTTTAGGTTCTTTAGAGCTTAATTTCTTCGTCGGGTGTTACCTTCTACTGTAGAGTTTTGGCTTTTCAGTTCTTCATCAGATATCTTCATGGATCGAAGGGTGGGAGGTCAAATCAATATGATCGTTAGCTATAGAGTGAGATCGCCTAGAGTTTCTTTGACTGTTTCTTCATTCATTTGACAGGGAGTTTCTACTCATATATTTATTGTGTCTGTTTGTAATTTGGTCAAAGTAACCTACATTATATATACCAATCACTATACAAAGTTGAAAGTTCAGAGCGACAATCAGTTCTACTGAGCCCCTTTCCCACTCAAAATTGTAAATATTTTTAGTATAATACATTTTGTAAATTTTACTTCCCTACTCAAAATTGTAAACAGTATAATACATACTTCTTTAGCTTGAATCCGCATATAATCAACGGTAGTAAAACTGATATGTAGTATTTCAATATCTATTTCATGGCGAATCTGTAAATTGTACTGAAGATATTTGTTCACTGTATGTTTTTATTTTCTATATTTTACTTGTTATATGTTTTATAATCGTACTGTGATGATGCTGTCCCGTTCATCAAGTTTTATTTTACAACTGTTTTCAAATGCAAACTTTTCTCTGATTAATTTTAGTTCGTAATAGTGAATTGTTGGTAATTTTAGTTTGAGCATAGATACTTATTATCCAGGTACAACACATTAAAACTGTACTTCCAGCAGAGGCGTAGCTATGATATTTTGCGCCCGGGGACGAATTATAAAATTGGCGCCCCAGCTCCCTCCCCGTTTAATCACATTTTTCTATTACATTAAATAAGGAAAACAATTTAAATTTTAATAAAGCATTGGTTGACAGGCAGCATCATCACTGTGGATGGCAGACGTATCAGATGACACGTCTGCTGAGCCGCTGCAGCGATCTTGTGACCGATTTATTACCCTTGTTTACTTATTATAATGTAACGTTGTAAGCCTCATTTTGGCGCCCGGGGACATATGTACCCCCTGCCCCACCCTAGCTACGCCTCTGACTTCCAGTATTAAATAAGGAGGTATTCAGCTTGATATGTGATTCGCACAGTATAAATGCTAATAAAATCTTTATTATTGAAAATACTTTAATCTTTATTATTGAAAATACTTTACTTTCTTATATTTTTACATGAACACCCACATACGCGTGTATAAATTAACATATGTTTTGAAATACATTTGCAAAAAACTTTGACTTTGGATGGGAAGCAAAGCTTTAATTATATATATTATCGTTAGTAAAATTTACAAAGAAATTAAAAACAAGCAAATTCAGTAAATGTATACTCCCGCTCTAGCTCCCTTTGCTTCGTCTAACGTAAACAAGCTTACAGCTCACCTTGACCTTGAAGATAGCATCTAAGATTAAGTACGCAATATATTTGAGTATGGTGCATACATATATTAACCTTCAAAAGGTCATTGAAATGGTATGCATCTTAATAAGTAAAAGACTGTGCGGTGACGGATAATTGAAAATGCGATCTCCTCCACTTTTATACATAAGGCTAGGTACAATAATTTCTTGGAAAAGTACTAAAGATTATCAATACGTATTAAAGTTTATAAGACAACTTTAACAGAGTTCAGATATGAAAGAAATCATATGTACGAAGTCGACGGCGTTTCAAAAGCCAGATTTATGACGTGTCTGTGTAAACTCAGATACAATTTTTTTTATACTTATACAAACAGGGCCTCGTTATTTCCTCCAATCTGCATCCCCCGGGCGAGAGAATTACTTCAGATCTGTGGCTGCATTCACTTACAAGTAGCTTGTTGTTGTTGGGTTTTTTGTCAGATTGTACTAAATTATTTCGAATCCTTTCTTGTAATTTGCTTTTTACAAAATTTCTCAAATCTGTCCAGCGTAAGAGCAAATTTTATGCTAAAATCAAAACAATCTTTTCCAAAACAAAAAAAAAAAATTCCACCCAATAAGAGTACCGTGAACGGTACAATATATGCAAACCCCGTTTTTAATAGTATTCAATACATATACCATTATGCCATGATTGACCAATGATAGACCATACGGGTTTCATTGACCTGGAATTTCGGTCAAGGCATACGATTTTGAACTAAATTGACTGTGCATAATCCATTGTTTTAATTTTAGAATTTCCATTGTCGTGATCTGTCGCAATTCAACCCCAACACTGTTTGCTTTCTTTAACACCCTAAGTGTACACCATCCGCAACTTTAAGACATGGCACATATTCCAAAACAAATAGTATTATTCAAATCCCATTACTCTTTGATTGACAACAACCTTGACTTCTGATCGCATGACCCCAAAATCAATAAGCTTTTTCTTGCACCTTCAGGAAAAGCCTTCCATAAGCTTTTGTCTAGTGCCATGATCTAGAACTGAAGTTATTAGTCAAAAGCCATTTCAGAGGTGCTTTGACCGTTAAACCCTGAATCAGTATGCTTCTTTCTAACACATTTTCAATTCATCCACAACCAACTTTGGTGAAACCTCATTGATAAAAACTGAATGTTTTGTGCAAAAACAATTTTTCATCCGCAACGACCTTTACTTATGACCTTCTGACTTTATTCTTCTACCGGACTCCAACGCAAGCCTACGTTCCTTGCATTGGCTACTCTTTCAGAATATGTGGCTGTTTGGACTCCTGGGTAATCTCAACCTTAGTACACCATCTCCACGGATTAGTGCACGGGGATGCTAACTAGATCATCTTTTGGACCACATATCAAATTCCAGTCCAAAACAAGAGCAACAGAAACTGTACGGCGGTACAGATATGTATCATTGTTACAAATTCAGTACATTGTTACGTGTGCCGCATGCTTGTACCATCGTCTGTCCTGTATTCCACCACAGCGAGTAACGAATTCTCAACTTTTTCCTCCAACGAATTTGAGAAATCTTCTATATCTGTATCATTTCATTCCTTGAGGGGGGGGCGTTCGAGACCAAGTTTATTTGTTTTTCCCTTGGCCTTAAGATAATATTTTTGTTTCAAATAATAAATTATATAATGAATATAATGAGGTTGTGGTACGTAATGCTGTAAATCAAAGCAATACTATTCTTTTCAAGCTATATCAGAGCCGAATTTAACACCCAAAAATCCTGGACTTACCTCCGAATAGAAAAGGTCAATCCCGAAAGCCATTGTGAAAAAAGATAGCTACACTTGTTATCCAACTTGAGTGCTATGCATTTATAAAACTGTACAGTTTCCTCCATGTGGAATTTAACCCGCAAGATCGCCAGCATTGTGACAGTGGTGTTATCGTTACCAGATGAGGTAACACCCTTTGAGGGGTCTGCTGCAAGCAATCCACGACATTTAACCTAGGTATGCGATGTAGACCTAACCTTTTTGTGCCGTAGTAGTTTTTACCTCGCCTGGCTGTTGGGGCGATTGAACTTGTAAGTTCGTTGTGCGTCAGTAGCCCGTCCGGCAACAACTCCTTATTACCACCTGGATTTCATCAGATCTGAGATGGAATATGAGCTTTTTAAATCAAATTCTTAAATCTGTTCGATAATGAGCGAACTCCGTGCAAATTAATGAAGTAATATTGCATTTGACTGAGTGACCTTGCTTTGGCTTGCTACCAAATTGCATGCTACATTGAGGTCCATTGTGATGAAACTTGGAATATTTGTTTGTATCTTTGAGATCTCAGATGTAGTCGATAATAAGTAAGGACTACGCATATTACTGGGGTTATCTTGGATCTGACTGACTGCCTTGTTACCACTCGCTAGACTGTACTTCTGGTTCTATTTTGATAAAACTTGGAATTCATGCTTGCATCATCTATATATTGCAGAAGTTAGATATGAGTAAGGTAAATGGACACTAATGTGGTGATGTTTCATCTAATTGGTCGAGTTTATAACCACTCTGGAAGCCATAATTTTGATACTATTTGGATAAAACTTGAAATGTTAACTTATATAAACAATATTTGATCAGAGTTTAAAAATGAGGGAGATCATTACATACTAACATAGTGATCTTTCATCTGAATAGCTTGGTTTGTTTCCGCTCTGAAGACTAATCCGATTTATATTAAACATGGTCTATATTCTTATGTCAGCCAAACGGTAGACAGCGAGAACCAAGCATAATAATGAAGGTAATCTTGCATCTGATTGCTACCATTCGGAGGGAAGGGCATACTTCTGATCTGATGCAAGTCAGTCGTATGCTTGCAATATATCATGACCTCCAATTCCCTCTTCTACCTTTTTTTTTCTTCCTCCATTACGTCTGACACCATTTGTTTGCCCCTTTCTTATTCAATACCGGTTTGTCTTGCATGTCGTTTACCAAAAAGTACGTCTCAGCTTTTTTCTGCCATTATCCTCTGTCAGAAATGTCAGAAAACAAGTGGCGATCTTCTTGCTGGTCTGTCTTCCTGGCAGCATCCTCATCCAGATTTAGTATGTGAATAAATGTACCAAAGCCACAGTTAATCTGTTATCGATACCTGTGAGTTTTTTAAAAAAAATTTCTTAGTCTGGTTAAACTATGATGGCTATACGGTCATCATCATCATTCATGGATTAAAGACGTATTTTGCCTTGTTAGTATACACTAATATATAACATGAAAAATATTAAATTCGAAGAGTTTTGTACTTTAAAAAACTCAACTTTCTACCCCATAAAGTACATATCAAACATTCGGACAGTTTTAGAGGACCTAAGTCAAACTTCAGATTTCAAAAACGGCGACGTCGGTTTTGAGGGGAGTAAATAAAGCACTGGAATAACGTTAAATATTCCGACAACTGCTGCTATTGCCGTAAAAGCTTAGGATTTCACGTAAACATGATGATTATCAAAGAGACACATACCAGAAGAATGTGCTCTGTGGAAAATCTGTGTGGACATAGGCGATTATTCAGGCCATGAAGACGGAGAAAGGTTAAATAGAAGACCGGACAAAATCTATAATGAGGTAGATGCTTCCAACGGTATATAATAAGTTGATGTGAGAGAATAAGGGACGTCTCAAAACCATTATATTAATAATGCTCTAGAATATAGATGGTGCCATAATTTCCATGCAATGCTTGCAGCAAATTTAAATAACAATATTTTACATTAATGAAGCAGGGTCGGCTATGCATTATATATAATGAATAAATTTATCGTACTGAAAATAAACGTGGGCAGTGAAGGTTTAAATATATACTTTCATTTTTTTTTACCTATAACTGATTGAGTTACTGCAGTGCATGCTTTTTAAATAACTAAAAACGGTTTCTTATGTCAGTAATATTGCTTTCAAAGATTTGTTGCTGTTAATCAAAGTTCAGTTACTTTGTTCACCATTTCTTTACTGTCCATTGCATCCTCTGCAGATGCATTCCACTGGGTATCTTTCTTTATTAATTTACTTTAGTTTATATTCCTCGTTTATTATCTTTCTTGTCAAGTATCACATCACATGAAGGACCTGTACAACAATTGTTTAACAGAATTTTTCCATCCAGCTTATAAGAGTCATACCAGTGATTTTCCTATTTTAGAATCCGAAAACATTTTGTCTGTTCGGACCCATTTAGATCATAGATTACACTGGTAGAAGTGTAACTGTCACGGTAAAGGATTCTATGTATATTTTTATCCTAATCAGATCTATACTTTACCTACAGTGTTTCCAAATAATAGTTTTAGTTTCTCTAAAACAGTACTGATGTCCAGTTCAGGAAGAAATCAAATTTTATTGTTTGCCAACGTTCGTAAACTTTGAATACTTAGTAATTGCAAGGAACTCTGCTATCACAAATACCATGAAATCTCCTGCAGACAGTTTCAGACAAAATACAAAAAAAACCCCACAATTTTAAAAGCTTTCTCTCTTTTTTCAATTATAAAATTTGAGGAATAATAATAATAATAATAATAATAATAATAATAATAATAATAATAATAATAATAATAATAATAATAATAATGAACTCCAATGTGCATGGGTTGCTATATGACGTATACCTTTTTCCCCAATCACTATTCGTATGTACCTCACAGCCATTTTTTCTAAAGTCATGACAACTGAATGGAAAATGTTTATTTTATGAAAAATTGGAGGAAACTGAAACATCATATTAACCGGTTAGATAGAGAAAAAAAAATGTTGTAGCAAGATTTAGATACAATGAGAGCTTGTGGCATTCTCTAAGTTCGTTTAGTATTTAGTGTCGTTATTTTGAATGGGTACCCTCTTTACTGCTCCCTAAATGCACTGATGTTCTCGATTGCAAGTACCTATTCGACGCTTTACTGCATGCATCGCATGCTACTTAATTAACTTTTCTGGACAAAGTGTACGTAATTCTTCTTAAATGACAATACACTAATACCAAGAATGTATTCGGACGGCAATAACGAGTGTCTAGTCCACCCATGGGTGCAGTTTGGAGTGATCACAGCTATCACGAGACCATTTATCGGCAGCCAAAACGAGATTGGTTGGGCGAAACCGTCCGTGCTTCAATGAGTTCATATGTAATCAGTGTCACTAGTGATACTGGACATTCGCATTATTGTACCCAGGGCACTGATGTCCCCCGATGCTTGGAAGAATGCATTGCAAGATTACCAAGTGTGATAACTGCGTTAAATAATGAAATTACTCTTACAACTTCTATGAAGCCTACCAGTGCAATCACAAAGAAACATATACCAATACAAGGACATGGCCCCTTATCAAAACAACCAGTATTAAGTAATTTGACTCTAACATATTTACCAGGTGGTGAACTTGAAGGGAGTAAAAAAAAAGAGCAACTGATCTTATATGGAGTGTGACCACACATACAATTTCCAGCGTGGTAAGATCCACGGTAGAGCTGCAATCTACAGACTAGATTCAACTGCTCCTTAGCGTGGATTTGTACGTGAACAATTACAATTAATTTCTGAAGACACAATTACCACAGCGTTCACTTTTGTGAACTGGCTATTCGATGTGATATCGATTACATTCAAGACAGATCAACATCATATTTTTTTGTGTGTGTGACCAAGACTGTTATTAGTTTTATCCACGGTGAATTGTTTTGGATTGTTATTCAAATACTGCCACAACATGACTGATGTTAAAGCTTGCACAATGATTATTATGTCATTGTTTCAATGTCAATAAATTAAGCATTGAGATTAAAGTCACGTTTATTTTCTGTCACATTGCTTATAATTAGCTAATTTTTATTGACAACTTTGTTATTAGCTACCTGATCACCATGACTAGCAGTTTGATCATTATTTTATGTGAAGTCTATGATAACTCTCTACAGCTGAGATATTCTTCTGACTCTAGACACGGAGAGATAAACTAAATTTCACCATTTAATACGGTCATCAACAACCCAAATATTTGAATCAAAAATAGTTAACCTCTGTGATAAATGAATCGTTATATAATGTCCCATAGTCCATGGAGTTTTGTCAATAGTTAACGCGCTCTCAACAATACTCACAGGAACCAAAACAATATAATTTAGTACATGTTTTAGTTTATCACTGCAACCTGGAATTTCAACATCGATATTCTGTCGTTGAGTATCTACTGGGCGAGAACACAATATTACAGATAGATTTGAATTTTTTTCTTTATGTAACTGAAATAATTGTTGTTGAAGTGTATCACGAACTATCTTTCTACTTGCAACTATCAACTCAGCAGGCCTCCATAAATTCCAAAAATCATTTATATGTGTTTTTGGCAAATTGGCGGCGTTCAAACCACACCAACCTCTTTCACTACGGTTTGTTGCTAGGGAATGACCTCCGTGGTGTAGTTTACCCAGTGTGGATAGATAGAAAGAAGAATGCAGATCACTGAACAAGTATATTGAATAAAATAAACACGACGAGTCACCTTTCAATGAACAAATATAAAATTTAATCAATTTATCAACATAATTTAAATGAAAAGAAATCAATGACTTGGTTACAAAAGAAGGAAAATGGTACTAACATGTACTCAAATAAAAAGACAATACAAATTTCTGTAAATGTAAAATTACTTTCCACGTTAATATACTATCTTCATTGCCAATGAGATATGACCTTTGAGTGCAACGATGAGAGACTTCATCACCTATTTTAAGCGGACATCAAGACTTCCGTTCGTCCCTGCTCTGCCGATCTTTGTCTAGCTGTTTCGTCTTGGATTCTTGTCCGTCGAACTCTGACTTGACAATCGTCTCTGGATTTAGATTTCTGCGTAGAACTTGTTCTGGTCCTGTGATTGTTCAGGGATTTCTCATATGAATCCAGGAAAGCTGTTTCCTTCAATAAATAAAATGTCTCGCAATAGACAATAGGTCACATTCCCAGGTATATTTATATTTTTACATTAATTCGGCTCAGAAAACAAAAGGCATAAATTCTGCCGCATGAACGTTACCTAACTCTCTGTTTACATAGTCAGTCAATGCTTGTCCTGACCTTAATTCGGGTCACGCTAGGGATGGTCAATTAAATTCAACTCAGCCGTATGAACCCGTATGTAACCCCCACTCGACTGCTTACTCTACCAATCTAGCAGTGTTAAGTTACATATGGCTTAGACCCTCAGATCTAACTATTCTAAAATAGTGTACTCGACCAATTAAATATTACAAACTAGCATACACTTAAGTGATCAATTAAATATTACAAACAATTATACGATATACATGTAATGTTAGGTCATACTCATTCTAAACAGAGTTAATCCATAAACTATGAAACATTACCCATCATTCCTTAAGCTTAATTCATTTAAATTCCTAATCACTCCTATGTATTCAAGATTCAATTATATGCAATCTTGTCAACTAATCTAATGAAATTTTAATTACATTCAATCTTGCCGATTCTCCAAATGAATGGATAATTAGAAAATCAAAGAATAAAATTTCATGACTAGCATTTCACTAAAATCCTGCAAAATGAAATCATACATACATACATCATATCAAGAATACATTTGAAATAAATCAACAAATGAAATAACATTAAAATCGGGAAACTAAGATGGCGTACCTTTTGCCGTTTCTTTATTCGTTTCCACGAACCTCACGTATAGTCCGTCTCCTAACTGAGACAACTATCCGGCCCCTTACTCTATAATGAAAACGTACTTTTTACGAATTCAGAATGTAGAGTTTGCCTACTCGCTGAGACAAAACTCCCGCTTTACTGCCAAATCACGAGATAACGTCTTACACGATCCCGGAATCGTTTAACTTTCTTCGCGAAAGATTAAAGACTGCTGAATTTTCCTAAAGTAAAACCTTTAATTTCTTACAGAGTTACGCCCATAAATCCATATTAACCAATCGGAATAGACTGTTTCCTAAACCTGTTCAGTAGAATTTTTGGATTGACAAGAAAACTAAACAACTAATCATGCCATAATTAACATTACTTTGAACAATCATCTATAGCCCGCTGCTGCCCTTTAACCGGTCGATTTTGGGAAGGGGTCTTATGTCATTCTCTTGCACCATAGCATCTGACTCGGTCATGTTACGTCGGCTAGAACGAATTCCCTTTTGACGTTCAGAGATGAAATGAAAAATGATCATCTAACTATCTCTAGCCCTTTCTAATTTAATTAAGTTGACTTAGATATAATTTCTTTAACCAAAGCTTTTAATAGTTTTCAAAATTCGGCACATCACAGTGTGTCCGGAATAATTTCACGCATTACTTCACACTAAGTATTACATGGCTGCAGTCTGATTAAATTTTTTTAATTCTTTAAGTGGTTCATCAATAGCCTTGTGGTCATCAGTTTACTTCTTAATAATCTAAAAACGATTTTAACCAGCCATGCTGAGAGGATCCAACAAAAGGCGGTAGTTGACAATGATCACCACATATTATCACAGCAGTTTTTTTCGTCAACGACCAGTCAAGAAATACTTTTAATACTTCCGACAATACAGTACAAATTTCACCCCGAGATAATTTTAGGAATTGTATTTTTCACCCATTCGTTCAGGAGTCCATTCGTCTCTGCACCATCTGAAGAAACTATGATAAGTTTGAGATTTTTCTCCACGTTCGTTCACTTTTCTGGCGAGTCTACGTGTATGGGTCAACACAACCATATCAAAATTCCTGAATAATTCAATCACACTCATTCTTTTACCAGAACCAATACACCCATTAAGATAAAGTCTTATGTCTGGCCACAGGATCATATACCGATGGAGCTGATGAAAGTTTTGACATCTGTTTATTTTTTGTAATATATCTCCTTAGATTCAACTTCGGCAGATTCAGAATAATTAAGTATTTTTTCTCGTTTTATTCTCCTTTCTCCCCATGATGCATAATTGCCAATACATGTATGTAATTGTTTTAATGAATCCACAATTTTTTTATTTATATAAAACGAGTCTGCGGCACATCAAACCCCGGTATCAGAAAATCTGTTTATCATCGATAATAGGTTTATCGAAACATACGCGAGCATTGAAGATCTTACATGAGTAGACTAGTAAGTCACCATCAGTGTAACTTACAATTGAAATTAAGTTAGTTCCGTCTGATAAATAAGCATTACTTCGACTTATAAATATGCTTCTCTCCGTTATATCAGCAATTATAAAATCGAGTTCAGCATCGCCCATAATTAATCTTGTACATGTCGTTTATGATCATATGATCCTCCTTGCGTAAAGTTGCCGATTATTTTCCGACAAAGATCTTGCAACTTTATTTTCATAATTAGTCATATCAGGATTTTCATCATCATAATATTTCTTTTTGTTGTTTCAACCAAACTGGTTCTGCGGGCGATGTGATATAATTGCTTTATTGACTTTGAACGATATCAATATTTTTACATCAATCATGTATCGTAATAAAACTATAGGAGGTCAACAATTTTCTGAAACATGTCTTCCAAACCACGCATAAACAATCGGATGAAGGTTTTTCGGCGCAAACTCGAATGACTCTATACAGGCGAATCCATTCAGGTCAAAATGTGGGAAGGGCCAGTTTATTGCAACTCTGGTCATCTCGTGTGTCGGATGTCCAAATCTACTAAAAAATTCAAAACACTCAGTATCCAAGGAAACTTCCAAGATAGCATGCTACCTTATCAACCGAGATAACATCTTTATAATCATATTTAGTTTTCCATAATCCGCTGTGCCCGTATTCGATACAACTACGTTGAACATGAACAAAAAAATTCCGATTTTGTCGGCGATCATAAATTTTTTTCCTGAGCAAAATGAACAGCAACTGACAGTCATAAAAAAATTTACCGAGTTCAACATCATTGATTTATTTCGACGAAAGATTTTTCATTTCCTTGTGGAGAGATTCTGTACGATAAATGTCTCCATTAGACCGTGCAAATTGATCATAGTTTAAATCCTGAAGTTTGAAATAACCACACGGACACACGGTCACTCTTACTGATATTTCTGATAAAATCAAACATATAATCATTATAAAATTTGATAGTTCTCTCTCGTGGAAATATTATTACAGCAGATGTCCATGCATGTGCGTTATGATCACAAATTGTTATCGAAGCTCCTCTTGATTAATATGTCGATTTATACAAAATCTCTCCGGTTAGCGTCTTCACCATGATAGGAAATTTTAATTTCTTTTCCAGTTCAGCAACGTCGCTGATAGACACTCCGGAATCTCTAACTGTTTCTGCCCACTCATTATTCTGACAGTTTTATCAGTTTGAGATCATCAACGCTAGGGTTATAGACAACTACTGTCACGGGATTAGCTCGTGCATAGCATGGTTTGTCAATACCAGTGGGTTATCATTTAACAGATATATCGCATAGACAACTGCAGTCACGGGATTCGCTCTTTCATAGCATGGTTTGTCAATACCAGGTAACATTCCTGGTTTGAAATTTTTATTTAACGTGACAATATTTACTGTGTGATGTAGTCGAACAGGGTCACGTTTGTCACGGATTATCCATGTGTCGTCTGCTTCGGCGGTACCTACTGCTCTTATCATAAGAAGTATCTTTGATTGTCGAGATAATTATTAATCGTCGCTGCTCGCTTGTCATTCATTATATCATCAACAGCACCATCGGTGTTGCGCATAATTTATGTTGACCATACATGAGCCTCACCATCGTCGCGAAATTCCTTCTTGGCGATAGGAATACTATTAATCAGATTTTTATTCGTAGGCATCAGCGATATCATGCTCATTGACGTCGTCGATGAAGTTAACTCGGTCGAATCATTGTCAACATGGCAACGCATTCTGTCAAGATTGAATCTCGCTTTAGAAGGCTTGATTGCAGATAATCTCGTAAATTAAGAATAAATGCAAATTGTTAATGATCCATTCTTTAGTTCCCTGTAGTCTGCGTATATGAATTCTGTGGATATCACATACAAAGCGTTGAAGAGAGTCTAGGACCAAAACCGTGGTTACGATGTGGTGTTGGGGGTACAGTTGAACCGCAGCTTTGTTTGCAATGTGATAGTAAAAATACAGAGAGCTAAAACGATATTATGATTTTAAAAAAATATAACGCCGGCAACAACGTTGCTGGTATAAAAATCCCCGAAGACAATCACAAGATTTTCAAAATAATAATTTAGACAAATAATATTGATGTATAAATGGAGCAAAATGAATTTGTGAATCATCCCATCATCAAGAAGTATGATGCATCTCGTAGTGGTGTACTTAGGCACTGTCCATTAAAAACCCCGTTGGTTTTGTTAATAATACGAGTTATCTCATGTTCAGTTTCAAGGACAAAAAATGTTATTACCCTCATAGATTCGTGTACGAATGTTTTCATGGACTGATTGAAAACGGCCTTGTGACTGATCGTATTAATTCAGATCCGAAAGATAACTACAATTCACGAGATATTACAGTCAGAACTGCAAATTTGGAGGAACCGGTGAGAATGATAATATCGCAAAATCAGTTTTATCTGCAAGTGTAGAGACAGGCGAAAAAAAAGATTTTTTCCATCGACATATGCAGCTGCCAAATATTTAGATATTGAGGCGTTCAATACACTTTGTCTCAAATAATATAACTAAATCGGCTTTTTTTTAAAAAAAATACAAGCAAAAAGCAATATTTAAGTATTACACACCGCAAGAATTGTGAAGGGAATGTTATTACCCTCATAGATTCGTGTACGAATGTTTTCATGGACTCATTGAAAACGGCCTTGTGATTGATCGTATTAATTCAGATCCGAAAGATGACTGTCAAGCAAAGCTCTCTCCAGTAGAATAATTAAGCAGTTGTCCCGCTTGTTGCTGCGTAATATATGACTGCCGCATTTCTTTATTTTGTATCGTATTCATTAATTTAACTGTCTTTGTGGCAACTAGCTGTCAATGGAGTATCAGTGAAAATTCGTAGAAGGATATTTACACCTTTTGACTTCGTCCGTGATTATTCAGAAAAAATAGTAAGTCACGCCCCGCTTGCGTGTCCACAATACAGGCAAGTTATTTTTAGATCTCCCTGGTAAGATAGCTGTATACAGACCTACACGTACTTTAACACCCGAATAACATCCGGCAGAAATGTACGTGCTATTTATTTTATACAATGTTTGGAAATTGTAATAAATCCACGCCGTAGTTTACAGCAATTGTGATTTATTCAGTATATTGAAAGCATGTAAGTCAGCATAGGTAACTTTATAATAATTTCTGAAACATATATCTGTAAGGATGGGTCCGTGGTACACTACTAGAGAAGCTTATTATCGTACTCGATGTCTGGTGGTCAAATCCAATACAGACGAATGTCAAAGTTGGCGAAAATATCGCAGTTTTTCATTAATAGTGGAGGCTTCAGCCTCTGTTAGATTTCACTCTTTCAACGATAACCCTCTCGACAAACTCGAGGTCTGATCTAACTTGGTTTATGTTTTATCGTTTCAATAATCACTTGCTTTATATCATAGTTGTAGTATTGTGATACGCTGTAAAATAAACTTCGTAGTTACCGAGTATACGTTGGTGTTCAGACTTAATTGCGTTGAATAATCTATTAATTGCGTTGGATAATCTATTAATAAATATTTTTTCTAAGTCCATTATACCATCACCAACAGCTATATAACCAAGTACTATCATAGAAAGCCTTATTCCATCAGACGCAATAAAATAATTGTGAGACTTCCGTGGATAATCTTTACTTCGAAACACATTGGTGTTCAGACTTAAATGCGTTCAATAATCTATTAATTGCGTTAGATAATCTATCAATAAATGTTTTATCTAAATCCATTATACCATCACCAACAGCTATATAACCAAGTACTATTATAGAAAGCCTTGTTCCATCAGACGCAATAAAATAATCGTGAGACTTCCGTGGATAATCTTTACTTCGAAATTCTTTATACTTTATAAATATTTGTTTATCTGTGTAATAAACAGGTGGCATTTCTGGCCATCCTAACACACTTCTAATCAAAGACTGATATATATCGACGACGTAGTCAGTCGAATTTATTTCAATCGAGGCTGATAACGTTGGTTCGTAAACATTGATAGCTATTTTGGATTCTTTTCTGGTGACGGATTTGATTCTGCGCCGGAACTCATCGTTGATCTGTTCGATTTGATAACTGCCTGTAGGTATACTCATAACTTGCCAATCGGGAGTAATAACGGGTTTATTTTTATTTGCAAATACCAGTGAATTATCTGTTTGTAACTCACCGAATGGTTTTGATCTAATATTTGGCCAACTATAATAAATCCGTATTGTGCTGACGCTATTTCATTCGCTGGAATCGCAGTTGGAAAGCTAACGCTGAACTCAGGATTGGTTGAGCTTGCTGATATCATCGTGTTTGTCAACGGTGTTATATTAGTGACGATCTATTTTAGCAATTCTTGCGATGACGACATTATTATTTTTAAACCCCTGATTTTAAATAAGGGGTTTTCTAGTTCTTTATCGCTAACGTCGATAATTTCATCATTTCTACATCTAAGTATTGAATAGATTTTTCTATATTTTCATCAAATGCATCGTTGTAAATCTTAATTATTTCTGTGAACTCTATCAAATATTATTCCATCACTGAGGTATGATAAAATCATAGATAAAAATTTAGACTATGCTGACATCTCCGCGTGTAGTTCTATTGTATACTCATGCAAGTTTGTATTTGAGCACATTGATATTTTTAAATGATATTAAAATACCAGCAATTGTTGTTGCAGTTAAAACACAAATTGTTACAACTGTTGGCGATGTCATTGTTATTGTTGGTAGCAATACACCTGTTACGTGGATCAATCAAGTATGTAACACAGTGAGTACATGGGACAGAACTTCATCGAGATTAATGATTCCAGTTTCAACATTGTTTGGTTTGAAAGGTAACTGATCACGCATAAAAACACCTTTGAAGTTTTTGATGTTTAATCGTGCAGCAGCATCAAGTAAATCAAAATTGAATATATAGGAAGAATCAGCGAAATGTCCTTGGAAGCCTTAAACCTTTCCCGTACCACGAATGAGGAGTTCCTGGCAGTCTTGTATCCTTTCCCTTTTTTTTGAAGTTTGTATTCTTTGTTCGGTTGCTTTCTTTAGTGACATCCCAGCAGATGTTTCAGCAACGCCAAGTGCATCTGCTTTTTCAACAGCTGGGGCGGCAGCGGCTATCAACACTGATATAGCTGCAAGAAGTTGAAATATACTACCTGTCTTAGGGATGTATTTAATGGCACCTGCAGAAGGATTAAGTTGTACACCGGTCTTTGATTCTTTGGCTTCATTGGAGTGCCCGAGTTGACGTTCTGTCAGAGATAGTTTATTTGGACCACCTGCGATTTGTTCTTTTGTTAGTAATATTTTTATTTCACAGTTCTCTTTTGATACTGATTGTAGCTTTTTAATATGACCAGGAGCCAGAGTAACACGAACATGATGAAATGACATTATGATAAATAAACCAGCAACTTCACTTGAAATACTGTCTGTTGTCATCGTCAATCATGACAATGTTGGTTTACCACCTTGATCCATGAAAGAGAGTACCCGTGGTTCTTCGATGATCGATGAATCATTAATGGCATCCGCAACGAAAGTTTTGTTAGTCTTACGTATTATGCATGCACCAACTGTGTCGGGTCGCCATATTTTATCATTGTCGTTGTATTTTCTAACAAGTATGCTTGACTTTAAAAAAATAACCTTTCTGACATGTCTGCAGAATTCAAGTATATGCGATAGTGGAATCACACATGAAAACTCTTCTTCATCATTTAATATTAATCTACGTGTTGAAAATCCTAAGTTGAATTCATTGTTCATTGATGGAACTGCGTCTCCAGCTGCATTTAGTGTTACATTTCTGCTTTCTGGATGATCAGTTGTATCCTTTGCAAACATCATTGATGGACCAGTTAATCTCGAGAAATCATAGCTGTATATTGCAAGGCCATGTATCATCGCGTCAATATCGACGTTTTCCAGGCAAGATTCAATAGGTCTTCCGTCAATCATGTATATGGCACATTTAAATAACACCATAATACTATTGTTAACAAAATCAGGTCGATCACCAATTCCGATTCCTCTATAGTCTGCTTGTAAAAGTCTAAACTCTACTTCCGTGGATGCCTCAGTGGGTATGAAATATCTGCTTGTATTCCGAGCTTGTAATTCGATTATTCCACATGCGTTAGTTTCACGTGCGTCATAAGAATCATATTGATAATCGTGTACAGATTCATCCTTGAGAACTGCAGCATTTATGTCATATGCGGGATCAGATACATGTTTGAATATTTTTTTTTTATATTTGTTATCGTCTAACAGGAAGACCACCCCCTTTTATCCGGCTAACAGTTATATTTCTTTTTCTGACTTTGGTACACCAGCCAGCTCTGCTAGTTTTGATTTGCAGCTTGATTTATTATTTTACTAACATTTGCAGGCATAACTTCAGTGTTGGGCAATTTTATTTTGTATTAATCGTGCTATTCTATCCTTGATTGCTAAGAATGCTTTTCTGGCAACATCACCAATAGCACAATACCTTTTTCATGAACAATGTTAATAGCTTTTATCCCCAGTTGTTTTGCAAACTGTATTGCTTTTGGGGCTATCCTTCTGATTAGACCCTGAACAACATCACCGAGTCAATCACAGTAGATCGCTTTATAGATTCGCGAATGTATCACCCTGATCATTACAGGTCCACATTGAGCATTATGTATAATCGTCTTATTTTAGTCATTTTATCTAATTGTACACCCTTAATCACTGTCGTAATCGTCAACGATTTCATCCCTGAGGGATCGATAAACATTAATGTCCATGATACCTCCTGTAATTAATCTCTGACAAATAACAGCTGCTTCATTTATAATTTCTGTGAAATTATTACCAGCTAGTTCTCCTCCAATGGGATTTCTAGTCGTTCAACATCGGCAAGAACGTTGCAGGGACATGGAGTAATAAGACCACTTCCCTTAGTACTTGTACCAATACCACTCCCAGTGGCGCCCGGTTCAGGTGATGGTTGTCTCTTGTGTCGAGATCTATGCGTTCATGGTGATATAACTGGCGTTCCATCACCTTTTGCATTTTATAAATCTTATCAATGAAGTCAACGTATTAATTTTATACTCTTGACTAATATGTGGAATATGCTTGTAATCACAAATACCCTAGCGACCCAATCCTTTTCTGGAGTGTTATAAAACTCTGTTAAAAACTGATGACGCAGCTGATATCCCGCCGCAGAAACCTTGACAGGATCAGTCATAACTTCTATATAGCCTTGCTGAGTAAAATACCGAGTTTTTAATTCTGGTCTAGACAAATCCTCGACAATATTTGTAACTTCTTGAATTTCAGCACGTGTTTTGTCGGCAGACTCCATAGCTTCTTTAATTTGATTTGGTAATCTTCCAATAACCGGATGTGTTGTCATTGTAACCTCTGCGGTTTTCTCCAACGTAGGAAGAAGACCAACGGTAGCTTTCATAAGCTGTTTAAATAATTGTTCTATACCTTCTGCAGATTCTACCTGAGACTCCTGAAGCGTTTGTAAATTTTTTTTAGACATAATACATAATAACGGACTGGAATATATTTTTTAATTGTCTGTAGTCGTTCTCGTGCTCATCTAGCTGTATGAGATTCCATTATTAATATAATAATGATTTAATTACACCACACTGGAGAAGCAGGGAGGGTGAAGGACCAACAGTGAGTGTCCTTGTAATTAAACGAACACGCATAAAAAAATGAAAACACAAGCGTCAAAAAGGTAACAAGATGAGCTAACCCAATTCGAGAAGTCTCGACTTTTGTTTGGAGTTATTGACCTTGTATTTTAAGCCTTTGTAATAACCTTTATTTTCGCGAACGGACCCTCGTAAAAATGGTCTGTTAACCCTCCCTGATGCTTAACTTTACAGTTGACCATTTTACTAAATAGGCTAAAGTATTATTAAACAAACAGAACCTACATATATTATCTTTCACACATATGTTGATTTTACTTAATTTATTACTGCTAAAGGTTCATTCTAAGCATAGAGGAATACTTAGTATGTACAGTTTCTTGCTCAAAACTGATGTAATCCATCATCTCCATGATAGAATCGAAATAACCTAGTTTTATAAGGAAATTTATAAGTTGTCTCATTAATCTGCAACAATTTCACCTTTTTTTATAACGAAAACAATAATGTAATCTTAGAGTGCAGCATAATCTGATTGTAAGTCAAACTCATTCAATCAGAAATTCCACCAATAATATACACAGATCTTTCTCATAATAAAACTCATCCAACATTTTGATAATATAAGATTATTTAACATGTTTGATCATTAGTTAATCAGCAATATGCAATAATTTCAATCAATCAAGATCTTTATGATATGAGCTACTTATCCAGTTTGATCAAAATCATTTTTATTAAAAAACAAAAACAATCTCAAGAGTGTTACAAACAATACCCAACACAGAGTTGCAAGGTCTCTCAAATATACACCAGTATCACTTGCAGTAATAATAATAAAACCCCATCTGATGACACGAGTCATTTACTAAGTTTAATCAAAATCAGGCCAGAATTGGTTTTTCAAGTGATAAGATACTTAACCAGCACATGCAGATCATTTCATCACTATACATAGACTTTGCACATATTAAAACACAGTAAGATTTTGATATGAACCTACTGACAAAATTTAATAAAAATATTATAAAAAATAGAGTTGCTAAATGTTGACAAGCTCTACTAACTAGAGGCTAAATCACCTCACTAATATGCACTGGTCTTGTTTATAATTATCTTTTTATAACTGACAATTATTCCCAACTCATTAAGGTTTTTTTCCCCAGTAAATCTTTGTTTCATCTTTTTGGTGTTAAAACCATCTCAGTCTCATAAGATCACTTCCAAATCTCAAACTGATTCAACATTTAGGAATCAATTTTCTGATAAAACTGATCAGAAATTCTTATCCTCTTCCAACATTCACTTATTTCAAAAATAAAGAGCACATTATTTGTAATTGTTACAGATTAAAAAATACTCAGAAGAAAAGTGCCTGCTATTAGCAAAGCTCTCATTTCTAAGATGTCAAGGTCAGTCATATATTGAAAGCAATACATTTCTTTGCCCCCCCCCCAAGTCTGATTTTGTTTTGTATAGTTATGAACCATTCATGTCAAAATGTTATATATTAATTATTGTAATTCTACCAAGCCTTTCCTGTTACAATAATAAAGGATACATGAACATCTTAGAACCTTTTAGAATCAGGTACTTTACCTTTCTCCTATGAGTGTTCAGGAAGTAGAGTTCAGTTTGTTCATATTCTTCTTGATTGTGTAAATTTATCATAAGACTTAGTCTCAAGAACAGTGACTGTAGGAACAGTTTCATCTTTATCCGTTTTAGGTATCGATGTATTTATATGCAATGACCTAGCTGGAGATTCATCATTGTATACCAATGTAAATTGCACCATGTTGTATACCAATGCAAACTGCATCATGCTGTATATGAATGCAAATTGCATCATGTTGTATACCAATGCAAACTGCATCATGTTCTATACCAATGCAAACTGCATCATATTGTATACCAATGCAAACTGCATCATGTTCTATACCAATGCAAACTGCACCTTGTTGTATACCAATGCAAATTGCATCATGTTGTATACCAATGCAAACTGCACCTTGTATACCAATGCAAACTGCATCATATTGTATACCAATGCAAATTGCATCATGTTGTATACCAATGCAAACTGCATCATGTTGTAAACCAATGCAAATTGCATCATGTTGTATACCAATGCAAACTGCATCATGTTGTATACAAATGCAAATTGCATTGTTGTATACCAATGCAAACTGCATCATGTTGTATACCAATGCAAACTGCATCATGTTGTATACCGAATGGATTGTTGTTGAAGTTTCATTAAGTAATTGTGAAAATTCATCCTTCTTAATTTTGTAATTCGATCCTCATTATAGAACGATGGTTGGATAAGTCGCCAACCAAACATTATCAATTGGTTTTTATGGACTACCAAAAGCAATCCATGGCAACTAAGGGAATATGATGCCACCAAAGACAATCTTAGGCACCCCAAAGCATCAGAGGCCACCTATCATTGAATACACCCTATACCATAAACTAAGTTAACATGTGCATCTACAGCATCAGAAACCTGTCTGATTAACATCCCAACAAAGTACAACTATGTTACTTTTCACCTTGAATTTTTTGTTGCAAGATGTACATTTATACCAAGTATGAAAAGTACAAGTTTTTTTTAAAACTCTCTTTGTTTTTAACTTTTTGTACACAATATGGTTAAAAAACTTTTGAGAAAATCATTTTAAAATATTTTTTTATAGGTTTTCATTTTAAATTATCGTACATTTATTTTGATAAAAATCAAATCACCCCTGCCAATAATTAACATTAAAATGTAGTCTGACTCTTTACTAATAATGCTTATTCAACAGCCAATATAGTCATAAGATATAAATCCGATGAGACCCATCTTAATTTGTATAGGCATTAAATTTCTGACTATGAAGGATACACAAGCCAAAATCAAAAAGTTAGGCTCTTATGACTTTGATCCTTTTTGTGGACACTGAAATTAATAATGTTCTTAAACTACCCAAGAACTGGCCATTTATGAGGTTAGAAAACGGGTCAGTGCAAATAAAGAATTTTATCTCACAAATGTCCCATCAATCAAGGTGTCTTAGCAGTGAATACCATTATGACGATGCACCTTTTTGCTCACACAGGTGAAAACAGGAAATATTTTATTTATCAGGACTCAAACTTTTGGCATCAAAGTTTCAGTTGAATGCAGTGATACAGAATCCTAACATGAAAACAGTCAAAAGTATGATACCCATGTTTATCCCCCAAATGTTGTTAACAGGTGTTTGTTTAAAACTAAATACGTTTTCCATATTCCAAATGAAAATACTATCAACTTGAGTTTATATTTCATTTATTTACTTATATACTTTTTTAAGTACAGTAATGAATAATGGCGAGATATTGATTATACTTCATACATAATTTCACAAAATATTCACACTTCTGAATCAGAAATAACAAGGCCAGGGCCCATATTTTGAGCCCATGATTGAAGCATTGCTGTAAAATAAGTGACCTTTACCTTGAGGTCAAAATGGTAAGTAAGCATAAGAACTGTCTAAGCTAAATGATATTTCATCTGTAGTATGAAGAAAACCCAATCCAGCAGTTTAGACAATATAAACAAATTTTAACCAAACAGAAATGTCCATTATTGTGCCCTTGACCTGAGGTCAAAGTGGCAAGTAAGCTTTTCACAGAATGAATTGCTTTAGCTTCATAAAGATTCAAAATGAACAAAATCTATCAAGGGCTCAAGAAAAGCTATTCAGATTAAAAAACTTTTTCCGAAACCTTAACATAAATTTTCTATGACTTCACTCATGACCCTTAGGTGAAAAGGGCGAGTGAGTGTGTTGTAAGTGGAATGGTTTTAGCTTCCTTCTGATTCTGGCAAAGTATGTAGAGACTCTATCAAGAGATTTAGGAAATCTATGCATATCAAATCCTTAAATGGAAACCTTAACTGTTAATGGCAAAAAAAGTGACTGTGTCAAGCAACCAGATCTCCCTTCCTCTTTTTCTTGAGTTGATGGATAAGAGAAAGCATCAACTTTGCTTCAACAGAGTCAAACTTCTGCAAGTCCACCAGGACTGACATGAGGTCTTCATCTTGCTCCTGTGGTAGAGGAACAGGAATTTTGTTCACCCTTGTCTCTCTGTGCAGGACAATTGTCTTTTAGGTGTGATGGAGACCTGAAACTGAAGAAAGTCTTCATCCCAACACTCATCACATGGAGCTAGAGGACTGTTCCAAGTTGCAGACTATACTAGAGAACAAGGATTTTTCTAATCCATCCTGCAGCATATTGGATAAGAGGCTTGCCTCTCTTCATCCTGAGTCCATGTTGTAAGGGGGTGATGTCTGACTTGCAATATCAACTCTACCTGGATGCCAGGGACCTGAGGTCCATCGTGATATGGAATGGAAAAATCTCTGAAAGAAATGACCCAACATCCCATAAGTATTCAGTAGGATTAGGGGAAATGTGGACTGCTGATCTGATCCTTTACCCCCAATGAATGTACACCAACTCTCAAACCCTAACAGGGTGTACTAGTTGCCAGGCAAGTGTGTGTGTCTCAACCTTTATCCTTGCTGTATCAATGGGGATTTTATGCCTAGTTACCATTAAACTCTGATGATGCCCAGAGTCTGACCACTCTGCTCATGTATAAAATCTGTAGCAGTATCCCTCCTCAGAAACAAATCAGCACAACTGTAACCCTATTCTACCAGGGAGTCTCAATCTGCAAGTTGCCTCTGGACTACATGCTCTGAGAGGGTGCTGCATGCCCCTTTTGGGTAGGTGGGTGGATGATGAGGGGGACATGACTCACTTTATTGAGCCACTGAGCTAAGGATCTGGAGAGGATACTGATCACCCCTCATGTGAGAAGGATGAGTCTATTCCCTTTAGCTAAGGATCTGGAGAGGGTACTGATCACCCCTCGTGTGAGAAGGATGAGTCTATTCCCTTTAGCTAAGGATCTGGAGAGGGTACTGATCACCCCTCGTGTGAGAAGGATGAGTCTATTCCCTTTAGCTAAGGATCTGGAGAGGGTACTGATCATCCCTTGTGTGAGAAGGATGAGTCTATTCCCTTTGGGTTTCAAAGGGCACTGCTTTTCTTTCATGGGAGGGTATTAATAACTTTCTGCCCTCTGGCTTCGGAAAGTGCACTGCTTCTGCCTCCCAGGTAACATACCTTACTCTCCATGCTGGTGATTCTTGGAAGGAACCCAGAAACCCATGGGTCTTTTGGCATTATACTTCTCCAAAGAGACTGAATCCAACTGAGAGGTTCGAGTTTTCTTTCAGAGTCCCAAGAGACCTGAGAAGGTGGGAGGAGGAAAAGGAAGGGGTCCTTTCCTCCTACACTTATATGTCCAATAACTCTTGGAAAGGTCTGACACCTAAATTCTTGTCATAAGATAGGTGGTGTGGGAATCACATGAGGCTGTCTTGTACCTGCATTTTTTCCTACTTTTCTTAGACATTTATTTCCAAGTTTGAAAACAAAGAAATAAACAATGCAAAAGATATAAAACATGGGAGTACTTACAAGGTTATGTACTGTATTGTATGTATATAATAATGATAATTGATGAGAGACCTGTAATAATACCACTTTCAGATAACAATACTAACAAAAAACATAAGTACAAGGTCATGTAATGTATTGTATGCAAACAATTTTTGCATTGATGAATGGTGTCTGACATGTAACTACACCATGTATAAACCTGCATATGGACTAACAACTTGTCCAATGAAGAGTTCATAAAGAGTTGAAGGATAGGTGCGCAACCAATGGAAACAAATGAATCTAGTTGCTCTTTAATGAATATAGTGTTGTTCTTACTAAATGGAAGAAACAGGCAAAAATAAATCACCTAGATTTATAAAACAAAACAGAGTGTGCTAGAAGACTTGCTCGGATGCAAAATTTACAATAGTAAATTCCTATCAGGAGTGTGCTAGAAGACTTGCTCGGATGCAAAATTTACAATAGTAAATTCCTATCAGGAAGTTCTAATGACACTAATAATTTAAATAAGCAAAATAATTAATCAGAAAGCCACGAGCTACCCTCTGTATGTGCAAATAACTTAATGAACAATATAAAAGCAGAGCAAAAAAGATAACTGTCTGATAAGTTGGTCTCAGTTTCAGCAATGAAGGAAGCCAACATTTAGCACAGCAACTGAATAAAACGCAATAAATGAAAATGAACTACAGATCATTCACACACTACAAGGGTAGCAGGGGCGTTAAGCAGACACTGCCGAGATCATTGAAAACAATGCTCTGGAAACACTGCAAGAGCTTAATTATTAAACAAAAAATTATGTGTTTTTTTTGGATCTGTAACATAGGTTTAACAATTTGTCCATCATATAGCTATGATGTCTGTAGTGTGGCAATTTATAGTGATGTCTAACACTGAGGCATCATGCTGCAGATATGTAGTATGATGTCCCACCCAGTCACATCCTGATACCGGGCTGACCGGTCCTAACACTAACGTCTTAATGCTGATCACCATATAAGGTAGCTGCTAGTACCATTTTTTTAATAAGTCATTTGCATGACTTGGCCAGCGTTGAACCCTTGACCTCCCACATTCAACACTGATGCTCTAACCATTTAGGCCACCAGAGCAGTCAACAAGAAATTAGGTTAATTAGAGACTTATATTAATAAAGTCTGTTAATAAAGTCTGAGAAAATAGAAACACGTATTTGTTTGATGACGCATGGTTTAATGCTGGTAAAGACACAATTTACAGTGTTTGTTTGTAAAAATAAAAGATATAAAGAATATTCAAAATCTGATTTCCCTTCTCAATTAATTTCTACCATATTGATAAAGACATGTTTTACAGTTGTAGTTACTGATTGTCTTGTTTTCATTTTAGTGAAAGTAATCATCTAATTTCTGTCACAAATATTATCCATCTCCCCTCTCTCCCGAATCAAATGTGCTTAAAAATAATATTGTGAAACCATTAATTTAGTACTACTATACATGTAGGTTTCTCATCAACTTTTGCAGAAGGGCTTATTCTACATCATGAGAACATGTAACCTGACCACATTTGTCAACATTTATGGCAATAAAACAAATTCCCATTAACTCTTATCTTTCACTAAGCTAATATTTTTCATAAATATTTCAATTTTCCTTTCCAAGCCTGATCATTTTTAACTCCTTTGCCTCAGTGATTCCAGTTAACCTAGCCTTGAATATGCTGAATTATTGTAACCACGTTTCTTTCTGACATATACAATTATTTCCCTTGGATTCCATTTACATGTAAAGGTCTCTGGCCATGTACATGCTAAATGTTTACATACTACATTAAACAACAATCATCTGAATGTAAAAGTTCAACAGAAGATCATGACTTGTGAACTTCTCAGTTAGTTCTGAACAGCAAGCATCATGGTTTCTTTTTATGAGACTAATATCTTTAAAATTAATAAATGGCTACTCCATATTCAAATAATGGAAATTGTCATTTAAAGTTTTGGTGATGTTTATTTAAATTCATTTTATGTATTTCATACTTCAAGATTAGATTATTCACGACAGTAATTATGTTACATATTACACCATTATATGCTGGTTTGTTACCGACACAATTTGCCCCTGAATAATACATGACTGTTGTTATTCATATACAAACTGTAAATGTGCAAGGTTTTAAAAATGTGTCAACATCAAAGCTGATCAGAAGCCAACTGCTTTTCATTTGCTGCTAAAATTGTAGCCCCATATCCCTGCCAACTTTGATAGTGATTTGTGATACTGTTGATTATCAATGCAGCTCTTGTAAAGGTTAGAAATTACTTCACTTCACTTCACTTTCAATTTCTAAAGTATTTTTTTTACTATATGGCAAGTGATAAACCTTGTTCTTGAGACTAACTGATTAAACATTTGTACTAGCCATTAAATCTGGCCATGTATCGACTTTTGTACTGAGCATTTAATCTGGCCATATATCGACTTTTCCCACTCTTGCCAATAAAAGGTACTGGTAATTACACAACCCTAGTGGAATCTCTGATGACAGCTGTTTTACATTAAGGCTGGAATATGTCAGAACATACACTTTTTGCTTGACTACCTCTTTCTTAAATATCAGCAATGCTGTTTATATGTTAATGTCTTCATTTGGGAGACAAATCTTATTAGATGCATTAATACAAACAAAACTTAGCCTGAATTTCATCAACAGAACTTAAGCCTGGACTTATTTTTAAGTCTAAGCTGATTGGCTAAAATTAAATCTGACCTAAAAGCAACCAATCAAATAGAGAAAGAAATTTTGAACCAAAAAAAGGGATAAAGTTTTACATATTCTATAGCACCAATCTTGCCTAGATGTGTGGGAAAATTGAAAATTAAATGTAAAAGATTTTTTCCTTATAAAATTATACAATTTTCCATCATTTAAACATACATATGACAAAGCTTTTGAGAATAGGTCTAACAAGTTTTATGTCTGTACCTTATAATCATATACTAACAGTAGATAAATACTGAATATCACAAAGGATGATAGATACCTTTCACATATATAATTTACCAAGGCAATAACTATCAAAACATTACACATAACATTTATAGATATTTAACTTTAACATTTTTTTAATACAAATTCATTGTCCCCAGATGAAAAAATCAAATGCAACAACCTGCAGACACTGTAATCAAAAGTAACATATAGACCAAATGTAACTTTATGTTGTGTAATGATCTACAACTAATGGGTTAAAGCTTGATAATGTGGGTCCAAATGAAATATTGATCAATCGTCTTGTGTTCCTGTTCCTGTAAAAACTGATGTACTGGCAGCATCATTGACTTTAAAGACAACAAAATCTAATGTAGCTGAATCAGAACGCAGGTTTTTTAAACTGTACACATTGCCTGGAAAAAAAAGAGATTAATTAAAACAAAGACTTTGACAAGACAATGTATGTAGGGTTTTTCTCCACTTACTTTAAATGCCCTATTTATTTTGTAAAACTGCAAATGCTTCAAGTAACAAAGTGAAATTATTAAATTTTCTCTGAAATCTTTCATCTAATAGCAACTAACATTGTCAAAAAAAGCAATTATATATTGTACAGAATACAACTTTTATATGCATACATAAGCTATAAAGCAAATTGGACCAGTCTATGGTTTGCTGAGGACCTTGATGTCACAAATTGGATCAGTCTATGGTTTGCTGAGGACCTTGATGTCACAACAAGAGGCTCAAGTGGGCCTGACATTGCTCACATAACAGTTGACTATTTAACTAAAAACACATACTATGTCAACTATCTCACAAGCCTTACTTTTTCAAGTTCTGATAAAAAAAAATTTTCAAGGTGAAGATATAATTAGCAAAAACAGACTCTTACCACAATCAGTCAAACAAAACCTTAATGATATAATCCTATATGCCATGTTTTCTAAAAATTGTAGTCTCTTCATCAAGAGTGGTATAAGCTCAACCAATCACATGCAAATTATCTCAACAATTTACACTACTCGCAGTTAGTACCTGTCAATGACAATGAAAATATGAGCTTAACATAGAGCAAACTCACTCAGAGATGTAAGAAACTTAACAACCAGAGACAATATTACATATTTAATATGTGCTGATCATAATCAAACTCATCCAATATATTGCTAATACAATTTTTTTATCATCTGATCAGAAATATAGTTACTAGATTGTTAACAAGTGCAGCCAAATAGATTTAAGGCCACATGATTAATAAGCATAAATTTCACTCATAATCATATTCAGCCAAGATTGTGATTACATAGGCCTATTTACCAAGTTTGATCAAAATCCAAACAAAACTAGAGCAGTACGAATATCTATAAACCAGATTCAAGATCATCTCATAAATATGTGCATGATAAAAATAAACTAAAATCATAACAATATTAGCCTAAATACAGCCTCTTCAGTGGTAGGAAGTTCATCAAACTTATCTGCAAGATCACCTCACCTCAACCCAATATATATCATATAAATTGATAAAAATATGATCAGAAATTGAGCTGCTAAAGTGTTGATAAGCACAACCAATGATATGCAAAATTATCTCATTAACCTTAATGGATAAAATGCTCATAACTGTACCCATCCACATCCTTAATGATTTAAGCCAACGACCAAGTTTGGTCAAAACTGGATCAGGCATACAGCCTCTTATGTGTATGTCATCATGGTCATGTAGGCACATTTTTTAAATTAAATAATAATTTTTGTTCTAAACTTTAACCCTAATATATTTAATCTAAGCCTATTAAATCATAATTGTTGAATGCTCTGCACCTTAATTGTTACAAAAAAACCCAGATGAAAATTAATGATCACAATGGATTTGGTGGCCAGGTATTAAATTTGGTCACGAAAAAAGGAAGTCTGGTCTTATCATAATAAATAATTGGACAATAGGCAATTTTTTTTTCACCATGTGCTTCTTTCACTCTGACATGTGGCATTCAATTTGGTTTGTACTGGATCAAACCTTTATGGCGACCTTATC
Source organism: Potamilus streckersoni (assembly GCA_016746295.1). Taxonomy (NCBI): domain Eukaryota; kingdom Metazoa; phylum Mollusca; class Bivalvia; order Unionida; family Unionidae; genus Potamilus; species Potamilus streckersoni. The sequence continues at coordinate 1,408,380 of JAEAOA010001671.1, read as the reverse complement.
CTAAGATGTCAATGTAATTTAACATTTTGCCATCTGTGTTTCTAGGTGTTTGTAGATAATGACCTTGCAAAGAATACAGATGTAAGACGAAATAAAGTGAATAATAGGTTATGTGTAATCAAATTATATAAAATTACACACATTACTGAAATAGTTGCTACTTAACACCTACATGACCTGTACGAGTTGTACTTTAGAATGGTAACAAACCCTGCCAATCACATAAAAGATCACCTCATTAATATATGTTGAACCAGCAGATTATTGAACTTAGGTGAGCTTATATTTAAAGTTTAATCACAACAAGATCAAATATGTGCCTTTATTGAGTGGTAACACGTTTTACATCACCTCATTGACATGCATGAATCCTACTTTCAAATTCATTCAAGATCCTAATGAATAATGCTCATATTCCAATTTTTATCAGAATCAGATCTGGAATGAATTCCAGGGTGGTTATAAGTTCAGCCAATATGATGCAAAACCACACTGTTAATATGCACCAATTTCATTTATTATCAAACTAATACAAGATCTTAAAAATATTGGCACATTCCATAAATCTGATCAAAATCCGATCCAAAATATGGCTTCCAGATGGTAACAAGCCAGGCCAATCTGAGAAAAATTATTAATATGCATGGATCTCACTTGTTATCTGTCCAAGATCTTGATGATATAAATACATCTTAAAGATTTAATCAAATCAGATTTAAAAATCCAGGGTAATACCAAGGTCAGATAACCTCAGCAATATGTGCATCTTGTTTACAGTCAAGCCCATCCAACATACTGATGATAAAAGCCCATATTTCAAGACCAGACACAAGATCACCTCATAAGTATGCATGGGTCTTGCTCATTTATTAAACTTTTATGATACCTCAATGAAATACCAGTGTAATTATATATATATATATATATATATATATATATATATATATATATATATATATATATATATATATATATATATATATATATGCATGGATCTCACTCATTGAATGCATCTAAGACTTTGAATATATAAACATATTTATAAAACTTGACCTAAAATGGATTAGAAATATTGATTCAAGAGTTGTAAGAAGCAATTGTTGATGGACAGAATGCAAGATGGATGTAGGGCTATACCATAAGCTCACATGGAGAGCTCTATCTAATTAATTTGAAGCCATCGAGGCCTGACAAAAATTTCCATGAACTCAACATTTGAAAATGCCACCCCTTTTACCACATATCTATTCATGTACAATTTTTGAATGCTCTATCTCTTCTGTATAAAAACTTACTGTCTTGTATAGCACATATATATTTTATGTAACATGGAACTGTGGTTTATATATTAACCTCTTCTGCAGCCACCTTTTTAATGCACATTGAGTGTGTGTGTGTGTGTGTGTGTGTGTGTGTGTGTGTGTGTGTGTGTGTGTGTGTGTATGTGTGTGTTTAATGTAGCTTTAAAATTTTTTCAGTTTTATCACTCTGATGTCTACAGCGTGGCAGTTTATAGTAATGTCTAGCACTGGGGCATCTTGCCACAGACATGTAGAGTGATATCCTGCCCAGTCACATTATCCTGACACCAGGCTGACCAGTCCTAACACTGACCTCTTAGTGCTGAGCACCTAGCGTGGCAGCTGTTAGTATCATTGTTATGTCTTTGTTATGACTCAGCCAGGATTCAAACCTGTGATCTCCTGCATCTGAGGCAGACACTATAACCACCAGCCCACCAGAGTAGTCTTAATGCGCAAGTGATGTTATTATTAAGGATTACCATTGAATTCAAGACAAATATGGCCTTACACCCATCAAACCAGTACATATATATTGATTTACACAATAATATAACAATTTTTGAATGGTAATATGTAATGCTTGGGTTGGAATAGTATAATATCAAATATACAAGATTTACAGCAGCCTTCTAGAGCTTGACTGTACAGTGCAACAATAGTAGTTTTACAGTAAAATCCCTCTGGAAAGACCACTGTTCTTTTGGACTACATGTCATGAAAACAAAATATTTCATGCTCAGATAAAAGAAATTATATTATATAATTTAGCTTGAACTGGTTGAGAAAGGTGCATTCCATAGGGCTTCACTCTCCACAATTTGCTTGGGAGGGTGCCATAAATATAAGATCTGTTGGAAAAACCAAGTTTGGAAAAGATGCATATTTAGGGGCATTCAAGCACATTTAGGGGCCTTCAAAATAAAGATAACAATGTTTCAAATCCAACTCAATTAAGGTCTCATTAATACGATGAAGCATTATATATTTGGCTGAAATGCAAGATTTATTAATAAGGTTATACCAAGGAATACAAACCCATAAGGATAGTCAATCATGGGTCATAACTCCTGTAAAATGTACTGTAGGTTTTTAGCTGGAGCATTTGGGTAAAACTAACTTATGGTGAACCACTGACTGGGTTTGTGTTCTATTCTTTTGTAGCCCACAATTACTTATTGAAGGTGGGAATAGTATGCTTGGATTGAGAATTTTTTTTTTGTTTTTATAGGATTTAAAGCCATTTTTCAGCACACGATAGGCTATACATGGTGGATAGTATTAATGGTGGAGGAAGAACCCTAGAAAACCCCAGGAAGAACCACTGACCCACGAGACTCTACTGGCAGACTTTCTCTCTTAACCATGTTAGCCAAGTCTGGACTCAAACTCACACAGACAGAGGTGAGATGGCAGTGATCCATAATGGACAGAGCTTTAGACCATTAGGCCACTCCGGGCCCCTTGGACTGAGGACATGACATGCCAAAAAAAGGATAACAATGAAGTAGTACTAGGCATTGTACTAATCAGTGCAAATGGGAGATACAGATATGAAAAGGAAAGCAAACTTTCATTATATTACATTTGTAATACCTGTTCTGTCTGAACAAAAACTGTTACAAGACAGTTTTTATGAAACCAACAGACAGTTGCTTGTAATGGAAGACAAACTCAACAACAGATGGATAAAAATAGGACGAATGAGCACACAGACAGGAACATATTTCTTTTGTAAATTAAGTTAGGAAATTACTTTCTGCTACCCCAAATCCATCCCTGAAAGACACAAAATATCTTTCCATCTGGATCCCACACTTACATTCAAAAGTTTTCCAGGTGAATCCAGTGAAAGTTGCAAAGTCATGCCTGTGGCTGAGAGTGTGTTCCCATGAACATGGCATTATAACTATTTGGGCAGCTACCAATCACCAACAAGAGTTAGCTCTCTCTCCATTGTGAAGTCATGTCATGCAAATAAAAGCTTTCGAAAGTAAAGCACACCAGCCAACTGACTCCACTGTGTCAATTTGAGAAATTAAGTTCAAGGGCCAGGCTCATAGATATTGCTTATATTTCATGAGCCAAAACCTTCACAAGTCAATACCTGATCCTGTGAGAGATCAGAGTATGTCAATCTAACAACCCCCTTTAGCGAAGGATACAGTCCTTGTATGGTTATGTCTTGCTTGCCTTAACCAGTAAGAAGAGTCTCTGAAGGCTGCTGTGTGATAGGAGTCAAGTTGAGAAAACAGATAGTTATATATATCTTGAATGTTATTTTATTCTAAAAATAGGTTACTATAATTATGATTACTCACAATCTGTTTTTTTTTTCAATTTTGTTTTCAAAATTTAAAAGTTTCTTTTTTATGTTATCTTTCCTTGATGTTCTAAGAGCTATGAAGAAAAAACAATCTTTACTTTCAATATTGAGCACATTTGTGGCCCAACTTGGTTATTTCACATTATGTCATCACTAGCTTTTACTACTTCTGGACAAATTATAGTGGTGGGCAGTGTAATCCACTCTATGTTAAATATCAAGGATCTATTTCTGGCTAAAATTGTGTTTTTTTATGTTCAACTACCTTCTGTCACATCTTCGTCATGACATCAGCATGTGCCTATGTTACAATATGGGTATCAATCTGAATTCTTGTCTGTACGGTAACATTTTGTGATATAGTATGTCCAAATTTTTTCTTTCCAAAATTTAGAGGCATTTAGAGAACAAAGAAAACCAATTCATTTAACAACGTTTCTAATACATTTTCCACTTTTTCTAAATTTTATGGGTTTTTGAAGACCAGGAATCAATTTTAAGAGTTTTTTAAGATCTATGTGAACCATGGTAAAAGTAAAACACAAAGAGAGATGAACAGATGTATGACTAGAAAAGATGATAACTGTCAGGCTCCTGCATCTTGATAAAGGATCTTAATGACCTCTGACCACTTGGCCTGAGAGACCACATTCTGGTGGTAGAAGGAGTGGTCACTCAAGACAGATTCCACTGTACTAATTGTTGGTCTTTCCCTAACTTTAATTGCTTCAAAGACCAAGAGTTCTACTATATCACTTAGTGGTAAAATTATATGTATTTATTAATACTGTTATTACATTTACTTCTTTAACTTAGAGCAAATCTTCAAGTTAACAACTCCAAGTAACTTTTTTCTTTTTCTATAAAGAATGTGCATTACTTAATAAAATGTCACTTAAATTTCATGTTCTGTGAAGATCTCTCAATTTACAGAACATGTAACACTGTATTTCTTTGTGGAGAAAAAAAAAAGTGATTTTACCTATTGGGATGAAGAATTTGTCACCAGTCTCCATTACTGTGCTAGTGCGATGAATCTTCACACAAACTTTTCCCTTTCTTATTGTGAAACACTGAAAGAAAGGACTAAATAACAGAAATTGATTCCAGATAAAAAAGAGAATGATTTGAAAAAAAACTAATGAATACCTCCTGGCAACTTACATGCCAAGTCTGATGACAACTCTATGGGAGACAGTAATTTATGTAAAAACAAGACCTGTCAGCCCACTCATGGAAGATTTTGTAAATTACAACTGAAATATAAATCAGTGAGCTATTTTTTGCACTTCACTGATGATTTAATTTTCATTTTTAAATCTATTCCATGGGTGCAACTTTTGCTAATATCAGCAAGCATGTTCTCAGACACAAAAAAGAACAAAAGCAGAATGCCAAAGTTGAGCATAAAATGATGGATCTTGTAACCTATGTTCATGATTATAGAGTAAAAGTATCTTCTCAAATTTTCTTAATTATACCAGAATTAGCAACTGAGAAACAAAGTCAATTATTATAAAATCTTTTTGAAATGGCAGTGTAATGAAAAAAAAAATACCCTGATCCTTGTATTTATCAACTGTGCAGGTGGAGTTAAACTCAACTGCAACAAAAAAGCGTAGTAATAGGATAATGCAACAATTTGTCAATATCTAATCAAATTACTTGCTATAAATCACTTTAGCAATTTTAAAGAAATTCAAAAATAACAAAGCGAAATAAAACATGAAAAAGAAAATGCCATAGCACTGATTAAAGTACTAAGTATATGTGGCCATGCCATTTAAAAATAGTTTCACACAAAGAATTGATATAACAATAACAAAGACAAGTATTAAGTTTCAGAAATAACAATGCTGATACTGCTGTTTTGCTTCTAATAACTTACTTTAAGCAAGAATTCAGTGTACATGCAAATTTTTATTTTAACGACTTACCACAGCATATGCTGTAACTAACTGCTCTGTCTTTTCTGCAAGAGGTTGCAGGATGAGTGTACCCATGTTGAAAAAGGGTTGGTCAAGCATTATAGCCAGAACAAAGGGGTCGTCTTTTGTTGCTGGGTCACCATTAGGACCAACAAATTCATACATGCTTTTGGGGGCCAAACACTCTGTCAATGATAAAATAATAGAGTAGGTACATGCATCAACCCAAAACATTAAAACACAAATATATGGAATGAGACAATAATGAACATTACTCACTTTCCATTTTAACAGATAACAGAGAATTAAATATGATAAAAACTAGAACTTAAACCTAAGACACCAGGAGCATGTACAACAAAAGTTTCTGTACTTGTTATGAAAATGCTGCACTCTGAAGCCTATCAACAAATTTTAAGAATGTAATAATTCAAATAATTCAAGTTAATGAAGTTTTAAAAATTGGACACATACTCATTATAAATTTGGACTTGTTTAATTTCAATGAATAGTTTTGATGTCTCTCTCTCTCTCTCTGTCTGTCTGTCTGTCTCTCTCTCTCTCTCTCTCTCTCTCTGAGAGAGAGAAAGAGAGAGAGAGAGAGGAGAGGGGGAGAGAGAGAGAGGGGGAGAGAGAGAGAGAGAGAGAGAGAGAGGAGAGGGGAGAGAGAGAGAGAGAGAGAGAGAGAGAGAGAGAGAGAGAGAGAGAGAGAGAGAGAGAGAGAGAGAGAGAGAGAGAGAGAGAAATGGAATTTGTGACCTGCTGTCAAAAGACATTTTATGATCCACTAAAAGTAGGAGTAGCTGCATTTTCCCAACCCTAAGCATCTTAGCCTTAGAAAATTAGCTTCCACATTTGTTCTTTTATTCTAGTTTTGTGGTCATTCCAAAGCTATAGAATGTTTAAAATATGATATAATCCTTTAATTTTTTTAAATGTACTCAGTAATCTAGATATTAGCAACATCTCACTCAGATGAACATGGGCAAGCTGACATTACATTTTAATTACATGGACTCTGAATTTGGAACAGAACCATTTTTGTTGTCGGGGTATCAGGAATTTGCTGTTGCAATAAAAATATTACTACTCTCTTACTGTGCGTTAGTACAAAACAATAATTAGTTTTCATGTTAAATCTAACTGGCACAGGTGTTATTGCAAACTTTCTGTCTATTTGCAAATAACTTAAGTGTATATTTTAAAAATCCCTCTTTTTACTTTTGAGGAAATTTTACCTAAATCCTGTTCTTGCTGCGTGTCAACCTGAAGAACTGGAATATCATTACTGGAGCTCATCTGTAAATTATGTGGGAGTTCTGTATGAACTGACAGATTAGTGCCAGTTGAAGACCTCCGACGATTTGAAGCTTCTGTAAAACAAGATAATGGTTATGGAGATTTTCAAAAAGAATCCTGTGACTTCAATACATTTTTTCCTAGACACAAAAGGAAAATGACAACAGAACACATTAAAATTCTGATTTTATATATATATATATATATATATATATATATATATATATATATATATATATATATATATATATATATATATATATATACCCATATATTTTCTTGTCATTATTTTAAGCAATATCTGTCAGTATTTTGTAAAGGCAGTCAGGATATTCATTCAGTGCTTCTAATATCTTAATACAGCACACATCACCCATGAAACAGCAAACAAATAGTAAACACACTATCAATACACTAAAATTACCATTATGTTGGATTGCACGACATACTCACATTACAATATTCTGTAGATAACTCCTATTTTGTAAAAACGCTGGTATTCAGCATATTCTGTGTTTCAAGGCAAATTCTGTAGAAATTAAACACCACTGACTTAAACATCCCATTTATATTCTATAGTGATAAAAACACAAAAGAATACCTCAACACACCCAAATTCATTCCGTTATTTACCTCTTGTCACTTTCTTTAGAAAATCTGTTTTCTCATCTTCACACACATCCATAACATTAATAAAGCCATTCTCTACATTTTACATGGTTAAGGAAGATTTGATACAAAACATTATGATTGACATTATTACCACCCATCCACTCAGAAAATAATAACTTGATCTAGATAGGTGAAAGCAATCTTATTTATTTAAAAATATCTAGTATCACAACTGTCAACATTTACTAGAATGGAAATGTGCTATATACATTATTTTGTACAAAGTTTGTCAACAATATTAAACTGATCCACTTGGAATTAATGTTTTAATAAAGGCTTATTCAATGTATTTTAATGGCGACATAATAGGCACTCATTATCTTATTCAGCTGGTCTTCTGTCCACTCTTTGGTAAAATTCTTTGGTTTTAACGTCAGGACCAATAGAGCCTCAATGGTCTCATTGCCTAGTGAGGATCTCTGATCTGTAACATTTTAATTTGTCAGCTGTGCTCAATGACAAATTTATATTTATGATCAACTCACATAGAATCGCCTCAGCACGTATTATTTGCTTTTAAAGCACATGTTGATCAATGACTTCCTTTCCCTTCATCATTGGCAAAATATTTATATTTCCCTTCACTAATGATTCCAATTTTACACGATTTTCCGATTCCAGTCATTCATTCCACCATGTGCACAAGGAAAGTCAAAGTTGCAAACACAAAATGTTCTCCATTAGATGATGCTTTAAGGCAGGGGTCTCAAACACAAACCACCCTGAGGGCAGCATGAGGGCATTTTCAATGGCCCAATAGCCACACCACCTTTGTTATCTCTCTTGGCACCTTGTGACTCGAATCAATTTGTGGGCCAGAGAATACAGCTTGGTGGGCTGCATGTTTGAGACCCCTGGTTTAAGGCATGGCCACAGAGTATTATAAATTGATAGAAAATGCTGCTTTCTATGTTTAGACTTTCCATTTTCATAATTAGTTTTATGCTAAAACTTTTTTGTCAGGGGCTAATCTAAGTTTCCTCTGACCCTTGCCGCCCTATTTTTGATATTTGGACATTCAAGTTGGGGTGTAGGGTGAGCGTCAATTGCCTTTAAAAAGTTGGAATTCGCTGACACCATTTGGAGACAGCATAGGGTAGCTGCTTACTTGTCAGCCAAGCATATTTTAACAACCTTTCATCATGATATGCCTACATGAAAACGATAGGAATATGACTTATTTTCTCAGAAATAGCGAGTGTAGCATTTGTTATATCTTCAATCTGCTGAGAGATGAGATGCACTACTATAGTGTTGATGAAATATGACTGGAACTCGCCAACGAAATAAAACTGAATAAAAATGGCTTAAAACTTAAAGTTAATAAATAAATGCAACTTCAAATCATATTTTCAGATCAGTGACCATATAATTGTACAAATGGGCTTTATTCCATACAAATACTGTAAAATATGGACAGGTAAACAGGTCTGATCTTTCAGTCATCAAATAAAACACAAATCCTTACTTTCTTGTTTCTTCAACAACATTTTGAGTCTCCTCTTTCTCCTCTTTTCATCCTCCATCTTTAAATACGCTGCCTCTTTTGATGGCTGGACTCCTATAATCTTGCAATCTGGAAATATATTTTAAAAAATGAGACTGAAAGAATAAATAGTTAGAGCTTTAAAATTTGTTAATGATAGTCAAAAGATGATGACTGAAATATTCTGAGCTGCCAACCCTATAGACTCACAATTAGTGAAAAGTGGGATAAAAATTAGTGAATTTTGAACACAATTAGTAAAATATAATGACACTATCGCCATCCACTTTAATGGTCAGTATTGCATTATATGATAATCCCAAAATAAAAATAAAACATTTACATTGATTACATGTACAAATTTATTTGCAGCCAAATTTACTGATATACACAAATTTCATATTTCTCATCATATAATGATGTGGCATACTTGACTCAGACTAGGGTAAATTTGTTTTAAAAACAGTTCAGGCTTTTTGTGTACTGGTTAATCTTGGTGACTAAAATTGTCACAAATTTTCAACACCTAAGGAGGCACCACAGTTTGTCTTATTTTTTTCCTCACAGTTGGAAATAATTTTTCATTGTCACTGTTGCAGATCTCCAACTGAGAAAGGCAGGTCATGTTCAACAAGAAAACAACTTTCAGCAACTTATTTTGGCAGAAATATAGCATATGCTATGGGTATCATTGACCAATGCTGCTATTTTGACTAACACTTAATGGAATAAAATTTATTGTATTCCTGATTTAAGTTCATTGAGAATTAGGGAATTCATGATATTTCTGCATGCGGCATGAATCAAGACAAAAAAAAGATATTTGTTCAAAGGGCAAACAAAATCATGCTGTCTACAAACCAGTTTCTGTTATTTCTAGTATAACCCTTTCATTTTTGTACCACTCCAAGGGCTTTAGGCGTATCCTCTTAGACCTCCTTAAACCTTCTGGGGCTGGCTCTGGATAGACTGGAAAAAAAGGATAGTAACTAAAAGTTAATTTAAACATAAATTGTTTCCTTAAATGAGTTCCAAACCAAGTGCAAACAACCAACAAAGAGTAACTGTAGACAGTAGAGAACTAGAGTTATTGTGCAGAAACAATTTGTATTCTTTCAATCAATTACCTTGACCATTGAAATTTTGACCTCCAAATTGGCAGGGTTCTTCCTTACCCAAAAGTGCAAGCAACTTACAAAGCTTTGTAACTGTAAATGGTGATGAACTTGACTTACTATGCAGAAACCATTTTTCTTCTGTTAGTGACCCTCACCCTAAAATGAAATCCTCTTTCCCATCCACAAAGTTTGGTCCAGCTATGTGATGTACAAATAGTGGTACTAAACATAAAACATTTTACTTTTAGTCATCATGACTTCTCACCCCAAACTTAATAATGTTTCTTCCTTAACCATGTGCAAACATCCACACAAAAATACAGCAATTACCAATGCTGGCAAACTTGTTATTGTACAGACACAATTTTTCTTCCAAGTGACCCTGACTTTTGATCTTTTGAGAATAAGCTCTTCTGTGGAAGCCATTTATATTCCTTCAGACAGAGACCTTGACCTTTGACATTTTCAGCTGGAAAATGATAATAGTGCAACTAAACCACAAAGTGTAGTAACTGCAGATGGTAGCAAAACTCAAGATATTGTGCTGAAAACATTTTGCATTCAAAGTTACCTAAAACTTTCAGCTTTTAACAATTGAATTGATAGGGTTCTTGTTTACCAAAAGGCAAAGTTTGGTAACTGTAGATGGTAGACAATTAAAGCTATTGTGAGGAATGAAATTGGTAACAGACAGATATTTAGAAAAAAACATAATCTGCCCCATGGCAGACATATCAACAAAAAAAATTATTGCATTGCCGTCTAAAAAAGATACTCATCTTCCTCTGACTCAAGCATACTTTTATTCTCTTAATCTTTTTATAAACTACAATTTATACTTTTAAGTTGTACTATATAGCCATTATTATTGACTGCTCATCCACATTAAAAAACAAATTAAAAAAAACAACTTATCTTTTCTATGATATCTAAATTATAGGTACAATAATGAATTTAGGCACACAGAAGTGTCATCTCCATCACAGATTTGAGACCGCAAATTTTATCTGCATCATGGGTTACCAATGGTAGCCAATTCTTGGCCAGAAAGCCTACTCCACCATTAAGGGATGAATATCTCTCCTTGCTAGGGAAAGAAAAGCCACCTAAGTTTATAGTTTTTCACTCATAGGGTTCATAAGATGATGCTGATCCTTTGATCATAAGCGGTCTGAGTGGGGATTATCCCACTGAATAACATCTCCATATCAAGCTGGTGCCACCAACCAACAGGTTTTTGCTGTGCTTCAGCAAAGCCTTTATCATATCCAAAATGCAATCTCTATGGTATGAAGAAGTTCTTGATGTCTAAGCAACAGCTCCAGAAGTCTATGAAGATAGCCAACATGAGAGGAAATGGTAAAAATTTTGACCTCCAAAGCCGTGACAGAACTTAAAGAGATACAGACCCATAATACCATCCATATTTCCACCTGAGAAACACCAGCATGGCTGAGATATGGGTTCTCAGTCGGGAGTGGAGCAACCGAAGTAAGCTGACTTTTAGCTACTAAGTTAAGACTGAATAATAGTTTCCACTGAACCATACAGCCCTGCTTTATGGATACAGCATGGAGCTCGCTCCTTTGTCTTGCAGGTGCTAAGGTGAGCAAGAAAACTGACATGAGGCTCAAAGGAAGCTTTGCCCAAAGGTTCATAGATGTTTATTTAGAGACCACAAGACACAGGATAGATGTCATTTAGGCATTACAGAAATACACCGATCTCAGTAATTTGAAATACATGATCAGGACTGCCAAGTGAGAATTGTTTCCAATGGCAGAACCTTTAGAAAATTTAGTGTTTTGGAATGGGCAGCTCCATAGCTCTTAATAGTATAAACTGTATTTTTTCTCTCCAGAAAGGAAAAGAAGAAAAACTGATATAGCACTTATAAAGGGACAGCAAGGATTTACCTGTTTTCTACTACACCAATCACAAAAGATTCTCCATTTGGTATCATATACCTTAGAGAAAGACCTTCTTCGGAGTGATGATGCACGTAACTTCTTGGTTCAAAAACTTTTTTGTTGGTTGTTTGAGATGAACCAAGTGTGATGGTGGAAAAACTCAAGGCTGCTGTAAAGGAGAGAGCCCCTGTCTTACAACAGAGAGTCCCTCCTCTGATGGAAGGTCCTGCGATGGCACACCAGCAGCTCACTGAAACATGAATTCTGGGAACACAGAGACATGACCAAGATGAGCTGAGCTGTTAAATGTTTGACTTTGTGAAGGAACTATGGATCAACCTGAAAGATGGGAAGATATAAGGCATCCACTGACCAGATCCTGCCTCAGGCTGAAGGCATTCACTGACCAGATCCTGCCTCAGGCTGAAGGCATCTACTGACCAGATCCTGCCTCAGGCTGAAGGCATCCACTGACCAGATACTGTCTCAGGCTGAAGGCATCCACTGACCAGATCCCACCTCTGGCTGAAGGCATCCACTGACCAGATCCTGCCTCAGGCTGAAGGCCCAGATCCTGCCTCAGGCTGAAGGCATCCACTGACCAGATCCTGCCTCAAGCTGAAGGCATCCACTGACCAGATCCTGCCTCAGGCTGAAGGCATCCACTGACCAGATCCCACCTCAGGCTTAAGGCATCCACTGACCAGATCCCACCTCAGGCTGAAGGCATCCACTGACCAGATCCTGCCTCAGGCTGAAGGCATCCACTGACCAGATCCCGCCTCAGGCTGAAGACATCCACTGACCAAATCTTGCCTCAGGCTGAAGGCATCCACTGACCAGATCCTGCCTCAGGCTGAAGGCATCCACTGACCAGATCCTGCCTCAGGCTGAAGGCATCCACTGACCAGATCCTGCCTCAGGCTGAAGGCATCCACTGACCAGATCCTGCCTCAGGCTGAAGGCATCCACTGACCAGACCCATTGGTTGGAGACTGGAGAAACATAAATGGTAGGTTGTCAGTTCTCAAAAAACATAAGCCTATGCCTGGTGACTAAAACAAAATACAACCCCTGACTCAAACTCCACAAACCTGGACTTCAATTTCCATGAGCTCAAAATTGATCCTTTTTCAACATTATGTTTTACACATTGTTGCAATCGCCACACTTCAAATATGAAAAAAAAAATAAAATCATATAAAACTGACATGGTTGTTTTTTTGAATCTTGAAAAATTTAACACAAAGCAATGTTTTTCTCCAGGTCTTGAAGTCAGCCATTTTCTAATTGTTTGAACAATGTCATTTTTTTTTTACTCATTGGGTAAACAGTGGACCAACTGTGTTTTGTTTGGAGGCATGGCTTTTTTATAGTTTGTTTAGCCTTTTCCTGTTGTTAATAGATGCCTTTTATTTGTTTAACAAATATTTATGTGTATTTGGATGCAAATTTTTTATTTAGTACGCATAAAGTTGCAGACACAGGAGTACTCAGTACACACGTTCAAATTTTTTTTTAGTACACATAAAGTTGCAGACACAGGAGTACTCAGTACACACGTTTCTTTTGCAATGACGAAAGTTTTGTGGCAGAATAAATATGTTCTAATCACTATGAAAACTGAAGCAATGCTTTTATTTTAGTTTGTTGCTGACGTCTTTGATCAAAGGTCGCCCGCTTGCTTTGATGAAGGTGCATGTGTCATCTAAAGGCGCTACTAAAGGCTCTCTTTGAACAACCAAACAAATATCCATTTGTTATTGCTGCAGCAATATCAAATAATTGTAGAACATTGAGACAATTTTGTGAGTATATAGCATTGCTTCAGAGGTAATCAGTGCTCATTAAAGTTGCAGCAAAATTATTTTTTCTGTTTTTTCTTTAACTGCCATTGTCTGATCGACTAAGTCATTTCACATTCCTGCCCTAGAGTAGGTCGATTGTAGCTAGTCAGTTGCATGGCTATTTTGATTATATTACAGCATACAGTATCAAGGCCAGGTATCAGCATAAGCAGACTGTGATATAACAGTGCCCAGTTGGGTGGTTTGTCAACAGGAAACAAGGATGTGTTTATATAACAATAGATTCCAGTGCATTTTTATATCCAAGTTTGTGGTTTCCTGTCATGTTGCCTTTGAATTTCTCCACTCCAAACCCAATACTGTATATACAGTTTTCATCTGCCAAAATTATTGCCAGATGGTATATTTTATCATTAACAAGGAAAACAAAATCGCAAATTGCGACACTGGCAAATCCCAGAGCAATCACTATTATTAATTTCATTTCCAATTGTAGCCATATAAATATTGCAAACTTAATATCAAGAGACCAGACAAAATGCCATTTGCAAGTTTAGACAAGTAATTTGGAGTTAAACATGTTTTTTTTGTAAATTGCTGTTGTGTGGTCGAATCTAGTCATTTCACATTTCCACCCCCAGAGGTGATTGATTGTAGCTAGTCAGTTGCATGTCTAGTTTGATTATATTACAGCATACAGTATTATGGCCAGGTATCAGCATAATCGGATTGACATAACAATTCACTATTAGGGTGGTTTGTCAATATGAAATAAGGATTTGTTTATGTAATAATTGATTCCAGTGCATTTTTATATCCAAGTTTGAGATTTCCTGTCATGGTGCTTTTGAATTTCTCCACTCCAAACTCAAGACTGTATATACCGTTTTTATCAGCCAAAAATCAATGTTATTTCCGTATAAATATTGCCTTCGAACTCGAAATCAAGAGACTTGGACAAAATGCCATTTGCAAATTTAGACAAGCGTTTAGTTGTTAAACAGAAAAATGATGAAGATTTCAATGAGATTCAGAACTGTGCTAAAGTTGCTATAACTGATAGTTTGGATGTGACCATAGCAAAGTGTAAGAAAGTATGTGATTTCTGGCTTAGTGGGGACTACAACTTTTGCTGATGGGACTGCAACTTTTGCTGGTGGGAGTCCTATTTTTACCAAATTAGGAGTCCTGGACTCGTAGTTTTAATATCCTAGTGAGACCTCTGATATTAGTGAAAGCTTGAGCAAAGGACAGCTGAGTATTATTCATTTATCTTTAACTTGAACAATCTTGAACAACAGTAATTAATAAAGACCATGAAAAAAATCATAATAATCACTCAAGTGTTTTTTTTTGCTGAAATCATTTTTAGTCAGTGTTCTCAACTGTGCCAAAAGTCAGATGATTTTTAGAATTAAACACTCAAAATCCAATATAACTGTATTTGCTCCCTTTATTTATAATACCCGAAAGACATCCTGCATTTGGTCTAAATACTCCAGATTACAACAATAAAGAAATAAATTAACAGTATGTCATGTATACACACTAGACTTAATGGCATTATACAGCCATACATTGATGTATTAGTTATAACAATTGCTGAACAGTTTTGATCAAGACTAGACTGGTTCTAGCTGGTCTCAAGCACATACATATCAAAAATGGTATTTTTAGAATCACATGTATGTTAAAGCTATATGAGTACTAACTACAGTAACACAGGCAATGTTTTTCATTCATAGATCACATGCTTTGCTTTGTATTCAAAAGTTTACCATTTTCAAAAGAAGAATGATAATCAGTCGATCTTCATAGAAGCATTATAGTTAATGATTTACCAGTTTTCCAACATCTTGAAAATAAAAGTTAGTTTATTTTCAACAAGTCCAGCAGGCATGTCACTTAGAATACAGGAGGGGCCTGATTTGAAATTAGACAGGCCCCAGGGTCTGGCTATCTGATGTTCTGAGCACAGGTTGTTGTTTAATGGGTTAAAGTGACCTACATTTATGATGAGGGTGTAATACACATCAAAATGCATCCCATCCATATGATCAATGATTTCAAGCATAACAGTATTGATACAAAGTACAGAAAACCTTTTTGATTATAAGCTAAAAGAATAACCTAAGTCAATGGATAAAAAAAGCCAATTGTTAGGCCAGTGACCTTTTCATGCTGTAATAGTGTGATACTAACAGACCCACACATGAAGAGAACTTAAAAAATAAACTTAATAAAGTTTCATGTATGTATGTATGTATGTATGTATGTATGTATGTATGTATGTATGTATGTATGTATGTATGTATGTATGTATGTATGTATGTATGTATGTATGTATGTATGTATGTATGTATGTATGTATGTGTGTATATATGTGTGTGTATGTATGTATGTATGTATGTATGTATGTATGTATGTATGTATGTATGTATGTATGTATGTATGTATGTATGTATGTATGTATGTATGTATGTATGTATGTATGTATGTATGTATGTATGTATGTATGTATGTTGCAAAAAATCTCATTGGCCAAAAGCTAAATTACAAAATTTCACTTCAGATAGTAAAATGTGAAATGTATGTATGTATGTATGTATGTATGTATGTATGTATGTATGTATGTATGTATGTATGTATGTATGTATGTATGTATGTATGTATGTATGTATGTATGTATGTGTGTGTATATGTGTGTGTGTGTGTATGTATGTATGTATGTATGTATGTATGTATGTATGTATGTATGTATGTATGTATGTATGTATGTATGTATGTATGTATGTATGTATGTATGTATGTATGTTGCAGAAAATCTCATTGGCCAAAAGCTAAATTACAAAATTTCACTTCAGATAGTAAAATGTGAAATGTAGGTCACAGTAGTTTTCTTTTTTTTAAAAGTGTGTGATACTCATGGAGCTGCATACAATTACTGAATTTGATGATTCTGTCATAAAAAGAGCTGAAAAAATAAACAAAATACAACCAAAGTCAATGAAGCATGATATATCAGAGGTGTCATGTGCAGGGGTCTAAGGATTTGAATTTTATATCATGATAATAAAATCATCTTCCCAAATTAATGACTGAATGCACTTATAGATAATTAATTCATACAAACCCATTATTTATATATATATATATATATATATATATATATATATATATATATATATATAGAGAGAGAGAGAGAGAGAGAGAGAGAGAGAGAGAGAGAGAGAGAGAGAGAGAGAGAGAGAGAGAGAGAGAGAGAGAGAGAGAATTATTTTTTCTCAAGCTGAAGCCTGATATATTATACTCACTTATTTTGCTTTCTAGTTGTGATCTAAGAGGCTCTGGAGTCTTTGATGTAGTTATCTCAAAAATATGAACAGGAGTATTGGGCATGGTGGCTGACATACTGTCATCCTGTGTCACGTATTGAGATGCAGATTCTGAAATATTCAGTAAAACATGAATGAAAGGACTTTGACATTCTCAGAGTTACTGTAGTTCCCTCCAACATGTACCTAACTTTGGTGATATGAAAATTTGGAGATAACCACTTCCCCAACTTTTTTCAAAATTTAACATTTTATTAGCTCAGAAAGTTGTTTTCCCAGTGATGAGCTTACTTCTACTTTATGTACTCACTTAAAAGTCCATTCCAACTGCAAACAAACACCCTGAGTTGCCATTGCATAATGCCCTGGCAGATCTGGGACTATGTAATGTAGTAGGATTTATCAGTAGAATAAGCAACATAAATCCTGATCTGCCAGTGCTTTATGCGATGTCAGATCAGGGTATATCCTGTCTGAAGTTGGACATGACATATAAGTGAATGCATACAGTACTATGCAGATGATTTAAAGAACCCTGGGCATATCACAGGAGAATGACTAAGACCCTGTCATATCACAAAGGAAAATGACTTAGACCCCTGGCATATCACAGAGGAAAATGACTAAGACCCCTGGCATATCAAAGAGGAAAATGACTAAGACCCCTGGCATATCACAGAGGAAAATGACTAAGACCCCTGGCATATCACAAAAAAAAAATGACTAAGACACCTGGCATATCAGAGGAGAATGACTAAGACACCTGGCATATCAGAGGAGAATGATTAAGACACCTAGCATATCACAGAGGAGAATGACTAAGAACCCTGGCAAATCACAGGAGATTGACTAAGACTCCTGGCATATCACAGAGCAGAATGACTAAGACCCCTGGCATATCACAGAGGAGAATGACTAAGAACACTGGCATATCACAGAGGAAAATGACTAAGACCCCTGGCATATCACAGAGGAAAATGACTAAGACCCCTGGCATATCACACAGGAGAATGACTAGACCCCTGGCATATCACACAGGAGAATGACTAAGACCCCTGGCATATCACACAGGAGAATGACTAAGACCTTTGGCATATCACAGAGGAAAATGACTAAGACCCCTGGCATATCACACAGGAGAATGACTAAGACCCCTGGCATATCACACAGGAGAATGACTAAGACCCCTGGCATATCACAGAGGAAAATGACTAAGACCCCTGGCATATCACACAGGAGAATGACTAAGACCCCTGGCATATCACACAGGAGAATGACTAAGAGCCCTGGCATATCACACAGGAGAATGACTAAGACCCCTGGCATATCACACAGGAGAATGACTAAGACCCCTGGCATATCACAGAGGAAAATGACTAAGACCTTTGGCATATCACACAGGAGAATGACTAAGACTCCTGGCATATCACACAGGAGAATGACTAAGACCCCTGGCATATCACAGAGGAAAATGACTAAGGATATTGCCTTGCCTGCAAATGCACAAATGAACTATGAAATAATTTTAAGTTACTCTTTATAAAAAAAATATAGTTTCATAGTAGAGGTAACAAAAACTTTATAATAAAAATGTCTTTATCATAAAATTGATGTCGCACTTTAGCTTATATTGATACTCCAAATTTCCGCATACAAATAAACAAATAAATTCTTAGATCTGCCGTACCTGATTATCAGTGGCTGAAAAGTAACACCTAGATGTGAGCTTAACATGGTATCCAGATACAAGTGGTAGCAAAATGTTAAAAAAAACTGTTCTAATGATAAAATTGTGCATTAATTTTCATTTCATTATCTGCATGGACTAGAAAAAGTGTTCCTTTTATCTATTTCTGATTAAGATTCAGTTACAATGTATTTTTATTATTATTGAACATGAAAGACAAAGACCTACCAGAGATAGAGATATCAATACAAACCAGTCTCACTTCTTCAATGATAAACATATCCTGGAAAGCAGGTTATTGTAAACAAATTTCCATTCCTGACACATCAACTGTCACTTTACTTCAAGTACAATAATGACAGTAATAGCTGAAAAGTGAAAGTAGCCGGAAAACATATTTTTGTTTACAGCAAATTTGAATAAACCTAGAAAAGTATGCAGTTTGTGACACATCTTCATCCTGCAATGTCCCACAGAGACTGGTCTATTTAGATGTATGAAAGAAATGAGGTACAGCTCAGTCAAAAAGGACTGACGAGCTGATACAAACATAGAGTAACGCATGAATGGACAAAGTAGATCATATACACCATTTAGAGTTTCAATTAGGATAACATTTCTAGAAAAAGTCCAATTTTCATACCTGTTTCTAGTTTTGCTGATGATTTCTGAGAAGATAATTTCTGCACAATCTCATTTATTGTGACTCGCCTTCCTCCTTTGCTCTTTCTATGAGCATTGTCTTTAATTATGCATGGTGTTAAGCCTTCAGTATGTTTGATTTCAATCTCTAGAGGTTTCTCTAGAAAAAAATAACACTACCATAAAATCACAATAAAAGAAGCAAGCATACTGTTAAAAGACATTTTCTATCCTATTCTCTTAGAAGATTACTGTTTTGACATGCATCATATACGAAAAACAGGCAACTAAATAAAGTTTCCAGTCAAGGTCCCATATTTGGGATTTTGGTTTGTATATGGACCAAAATCAAGGGTACTACACAAATAATTCAGGTGACAGTGTTGGTGGAATATAAGACAAGCTGTATTGTAGTATTGCCATGTTAAGGAAAAAGAATATTTGGGTAAATTACACCAAGAAATCATTCACATTTCAAGAAGCTGAATGCCAAATCTTAGTAAATAAGCCCAAGTCAAAAAATATGGGGTCACCACATTTAAAAATATTTTTTTTAAAACAATTACAGTGTGACCCCATTATAACACACTTCATTATAACGAGAATTTGGATATAATGTAGTCGTGGTATGGCTCCTGGAATTTGATTCACCTTATTACTGATATTTTTCAAGTAAACTATAAAACTTTTTAAGTACATAAAGTAAATTGCGTAAAGTTTTATTAAATTGTTTAGAAATAGATTCCTTATAAATTTGAGAACAAGAAGTTTGTATCATGTCTCCCAAAATATCATATACATGTACATGTATTATTCTCATACAAATAAAACATTTCTTCTTAAGAGTGCAAAAATAATGTGTAGAAAGTTTATTATCATTTTAGGGAGGAAATCATTTATGGATTCTAATATAAAAATATTGCGGCGTGGCTCACGAAATTTAAAATTTACCTTATTACCGGTATTTTTCTTGCAAAATAAGTATGATAAGTAAATTACGTAATGTTTTGTTATCATTTTGGACAAGAGACTGCTTATAAATATGAAAATAAGACGTTTGTGGTGTGGCTCCTGAAACATCTTATACATGTATTATTCTTGTACACAGAAAAGATTTCTTCCTAAAAGTGAAAAAAAAAACGTGTAGAAAATTATCATTTGTGGGAGGAAATCATGCATGGATTCCAATATAAAACGATCATGGCGTGGCTCCTAAAAATTTTAAATTTAACAAATTTCTTAGTTTTGTGCCAAAATAAATATCGGAATGTGAGCATCTGAACCCATGGCTGGGACCTTTGAGAACTTTGATCTTTGTTTATTGTTCACAGATGACAGCTCATAAGTGTTAATGTTCTTATTACTGGTTCATGAGCAATGAAGCCATCAAATCTACTTTGTGTTTGTCTATAATGCATTTCCTATATAATCATTGCTCAAACAATATCCAACAAATTCTATAAACATATTCTATAAACTGCATTAACAACTAACAAAACAAAACAATGCATCGGTTGATAAAAGATTCTCACCTGAATTTATAAATGAATTAATTTAAGTACATTGTTCATCATCAAAGTCAATTGCCAGGCTAAACTTGTTCAAATTATGGGTCAACAATTTATAAAACATCAAATGCAAGTTGCCAACATGTTCACGTGGCTTGGTGGTGTTGTTTTATGCAATCAGTTGACCAGTGAATAATGTCATCCATTCCCTACAAATATAACTATTTTGTTTATTGCTGCAGTCAGAAAGCAGCTGAAAATTAGTTTTTCAAACAATAATAAAGTATTACAAAACACAGAGGAGAAAATTTAGCAGTGTGAATCTATTAACCTTCAGAAGTACTTTTTCATCATTCATTACATACTTATTTCTATTTATTTTTTTCCCATTGTATTCAGTCACATACCAATCTTTGACAAAATTACTGAATATTTTAAATATGATTGCAGATATTTTCGACGGAAATATTTCTATTGTGGATACAATAAATAGAATGAGATTCACAGGCGAGTACAGTGTTAATCCTCCATTTATGTTATAGATTAGATATGTATATATAAACTATACATGTGTATGCACCGATGCACGGTTCTCTAAATAAAGTAATATATCATATATGCAATCTGTTATCTGCAAGTATTTTTCTCATTTAATATATATTGATTTAAAATGGTAATTGTGCCAATGAAGCACAAGTTTTTGCACCTGCTTTCATTTCACAACCACCACACTTCGACAACCCTGCAAATTTGTTGGTAACATGTATGATTGCTTACAACATGGTGCGGTTCATAATATGGTCAGGTTCTATGGCTCTTAACTACTATAATATAAGCGGGGTCACACTGTACCTACTTCTTACATCTGAACATATACTACTTTATGAATGATTGGTTGTGAATGCTGGGTAATTTAAATTTCTATGAATTGATATATTTACACAGCTAAAGGTCCAAGTACTAACAAATGTATAGGCTTATGTAGTCTTACTCTCAGATGAATATCTACCCCAAAGCCAGGATTATTACAGTGAAAATTATAGGAAACATCCTGTCAATAACTGTCTACAAAATAGCTTAAAATGTACTTAAAGCTTCATTTTTCAGTCATAACATTATAAAAACCTCTCATCAATTTGCATAGGTATAACATCATAGAATCCTCTTATCAATTTGCACAGGCATAACATCATAGAATCCTCTTATCAATTTATATAGGTATAACATCACAGAAACCTCTCATCAGTTTGTACAGGCATAACATCATAGAATCCTCTCATCAATTTGTACTGTCATAACATCATTGAATCAATTTGCACAAGCATACAATTAAAGGATCCTCTCATCAATTTGCACAGGCTTAACAGAATCCTCTCATAAATTTGTATAGGCATAACATCACAGAATCCTCTCATCAATTTGCACAGGCTTAACATCAGAATCCTCTCATCAATTTGCACAGGCATAACATCATAGAATCCTCTAATCAATTTGTACAGTCATAAGATCATAGAATCTTCTCATCAATTTGCACAGGCTTATCTGAATCCTCTCATCAATTTGTACAGGCATAACATCATAGAATCCTCTTATCAAATATATTTATCTTTGTGAGGGACATTTTTCAATATGACACAATCATTAAGAACACATTTGCTTTTCTGAATAGAAAGCTTATGCTTTTGATTTACAGAAAGTTTTAAAGTCCTAAAGGTTTAAAAACTCAAATATAGTTTTTGTTGACTTCTTTTACAGGAAAATTATTGTCATTAAAATTGTCTTTTTCATTATTTAATAAGAGACAGAAGTTGAAACAACGTCCAATCTCTCATAGAGTTCACAGAGCTATAATACACCTGGGAAATAAGTTATGTAATACTGATGATGTCATAATTATGTCATTTTGAGGTGCTTATTAGAAAGAGATATCTGAAATATAACAACTATAACCAATTTTAAAATTCGTGCTGCCTACTTCAAATCAAACAATAACAATTTTTTAATCTACAATGTAAACTTGAGTATCTGCTTCTTAATTTGATGTTAATAGCATATCAACACAAGAAAGGCTACATAGTGCCAAGACCAAGCTCAAAGACCCACCACAGCAGCCAATTTGGGATCGTCTAGACATGATTCAAACTTTAGATTGTGAGTCTCTAATTCCAACTACTAACAAATGTGACTCCTGTTAAGTTTACTCTAAGTATCAGAGCTACCAAGACATAGGTCAGAAATATTTTCTGAATTTCATAAGATGCACTTAACATTAAAATATGTTTTATTTTGAAAATTAATTAGTTTTATAGGCAAGTTTAGAAATCTCTTTTATCTAATTAGAGTTTTGAGACAAAACAATATATATGCATTAAACCAACACCTACTTTTCAGTATTTTTAAAATTTACTATTAGAATAAGCATGATCCTTACCTGAATCAGGGTCTGGAGATAAATGCATGACCTCAGATCTGCGATATTGAAATGAAACTCCACTTTTAAAGACCTCAGAGTGTGGAAAATCTATGGAAATAGATATAAGAAACTTCAAAAAAAGATGACCTTGAATGCATTTCTGTAAACACAGAAACAGAAATTGTTTTTATTCAAACAAGTGCCAGAAATTTTTTTTGTTATTCCCATGCTTTTTTAAAATACTATACAATAGTGGATAATGTGGTTGCCTCACTTTGAAACTTCAATGTATTAACTCCCAGAAAATTTTAGTCAAACATTTACTAAACTGATGAAATAAATCTCCTATAACGTAAATTGGTACAATCCATATTTTGTTTCTCGCTTCAACCATCCACCCATTCCATCCTCCCAAGGTCAAAAAAGTTAAATACACAAACCAGAAATGTGTCCATAGGGCATGGATGTCCTCCCTCCCACTGCATGAATAAGCGATAAGGGTGTTTAAATGCGAGTACAATACAACAATGCATGCATGCAGAGCTATTGTAAGGGGCGGTTATATAGGTGAGTGCCAGAGTGCCATTTCACCAAACCTATGGGGGGTTGGCAGGGTAAGGAAGGCACTGCTAGCCCTGGGTGTCATTTGCGAATGTAAATTTGCCAGACCCTGGCATGAATGATAATTAAAAAAAAGACACTTAAAATGTGTAAAAAAAAAAAGGAATGAGTATGCAGGCATTTGATATCAAGAAAGTCTGCTAAGTTTCTGAGTAATTCATCATATTTAACCCAAATAGAGTAAAAGTTTAGAAAAAGTATAATTACAGAAACCACATGCCCAAGTTGACCTGATGTCAATAATATCTGCCAAGTTACAGGGTACATAATGAACAAAGAGTTCCTAAAAGGGGCTGACACTCTACTGGTCATAAAAAGTGTTTAGGAATCCAAATCTGATTTTTCTGTCCCTTTACTACTAATGACCACTGAAACACTGAAATAAGCCTTGACATCCTGGCAAAATAGACCAAATTTGGTAACTTGAATATTTTCTTGCATAAATGAGTCAACATGATAACATGATACCTCTAAATACTGTACAATATTCTCCATCATGGCCTTTGATTTTTGAACCTGTTATCATGGATGAAAGATTGAACTTAATTGTCTCAGACACTAACATGCTAAGTTAACCTCACTTTTTTTATTCAAGAATCCAAGTTACTGAATTGGCATTATTCATGGTATTGTTCAAATATATTCAAAACATTAGTTTCATATAATCAACTTGTGTTTTTCATGCTCAAAAGCTAATACAGCTAAAAATCCAAGTCAAGACACTTGATCCTAAAGTACACATTAGACTAATGACTATTGATGTCTTTACTGTATGCAACAATACACAAAGTCTGGTCTAAATTAGACCACTCTGCCACAGAGGGACCCTCCAGCTACAACTAATTAAATACAGCAAGTGCTTCAGTAAACAAATCCATGTGAATCCTACCATTCATGCAAGGGGAATTTCCAAATGGCCAGTATTGTACCATAATGGAAGCCACATAAAACCATTTTCATTAAGAACCAGTGCACTATTTCTGTGAAAACACCATGTAAATACAATTATGTGATCAGCCATATAAAGATTATTAGGATGACCGTCAATATAACAACAATTATAAATTGCATGAAAAATGTTCCTTTTCTTAAAAATATAAAACAATATGTTAGTATGTCTATCTGTTCAGGAGAAGTAGTGCAATGAGACTGGGGTGTCACATTATTTTCTTTTCAGACCAAAAAATCTCAAGTCAATACAAAATTACCTTCACAAGTAGTGTCTGACTTGTCAATTATATTTGAAGTTTGATCAGCACAATTTTCATTCAGGGCTAACCATATATCATAAGAAGTCTTTGAAGTGAAAACCCTCTATTTATGGGAGAAGCAGTGACAAGATTATCCAGACAGCTGTCATGGCCATTTGAAGGTCTGATCAGTACCACATTTTATCAAGAACCAACTCATACAGAGATTTTCCCAGGATTTATCATAAGACAGATTTCCTCCTATGTCATAAAAAGGGGGGAATGGGGAGAATAGAAATGTAGAGGAGGAGTAAATGGTATAAAAAGTAAACAAACTTTACCATTTAGTGAGGCATCTGCATTACTGGTAACAGGAGTATTAAATGATTGTCTTGAGATTGTGAGTCGTGTGCTGTTAACTGAGCCTTGAACTGGATCACCAATCATATGGCAAGCACTATCAACTGCATTCAAACAACTCATAGCTTTACTCATCATGGGTTTCACTGGAAAATTTAATTAACATGAATACTAAAATAAACCTGAATTTTGAAAAAGTAAATTCACATCTAACATCTTAAATATATTCAGGTTATAAATCTGCAGTTTAAAATTAGAATTTCACCAGAATACTGAGAGACAGAGAGATGGTTGCATAATGGATTCTGTTTATGTAACTTAGATAATTGCAACAAGAAAATCTGGCCCCATATTAACAAAGCTTTTTGAGAAATATACATTCAAGTTAAAAGGTAAATATTAAAATAAGGCTTGAGTGCATGTATACCATTATAGTTAAACATGCAAGTTGAATCCAAGTTCAAATTTAAAACCTATATCTAAATTTGAAGAAAACTGTTGACAATAATGATGCTATTTCCATCATGGCAATGACCTCCATGTATCACTTTTCCACTTACATGAGCTTTAAGAATCAAATATTCTAACATACTTCTTAGCAAATTTAAAGCATATGAAAATATTTTGAATTTAATCATAATGATCAATTTTATATACAATCAAGCTTTACTAACATAAAGCCAGGAAAATTAGAATGGACAGAGCCACCACCCTTGACAGAGAAAACAAAACTGTATTTAAACAGACTGATCTAAAATAATGTAGGAGTTGAATGTTCTTAGAATATGCACACATAAAACCAGTATAAAAACCAAAAACTATTACCATAATTCTTTCCAACAGATCAGTAAACAGACAAAAATAAACATTTTATTTCAAGACTATTTTTGTTCTGAAATGGAAAAATTCCTCCATGTGTACACATAATTTCATCTACCTTAAACTAACAAAATGTTATTCTGTAGTTTTAAATTTGTGACTAACATAAAAGAATAATTTGTTCATACTAGAAGGTTAGTTAGATGGTCGATTTCTAATGACACTTTTAAGACTTTACATGCTGAATTATTCCAAAAAAGTGGCAGCAAAGTTTCTTTCTCAAATACACACCAAGACAGCTGACCCTGGGCATCCTGGGTAAGTAGCAAGCCTGACAGTGATGGATTACAAGTCTGACACTATACAAACAAGAGGTGCAATGTAAAATATTTCAAGGAAGTATCATCATAACACAGGTATACCAGTTTACTGTAGTATTTTTTTCTAGTGGTACTGGTAGTTTGATGGTTTCCATCAGTAAGAAATACACAGAAATTCCCACATAATCTTGTTACGAATTTAGTTTTATTAACAGCATATTTTCATTTTATATGACAAGATAATAGTAAAAATTATCATTTATTTTACTAGTTTAAGGTTTGCCCCAAATTAATTCTGAACATTACTGATACTGGTTTTTGTGGGTTTCCAAATATTTTTTTTATCATACCTCTAACAAATTTTTTAGTCATATAGCTACAATATTTGCAATAGGGCAGTTTATCGTAATGTCAAACACTGGGGCATCATACTGCAGACATTTAGCATCATGTCCCACCTAGTCATATTATACTGACACCAGGCATACCAGTCCTAACACTAACCTCTTAATGCTGAGCGCCTAGCAAGGCAGCTGTTAGTACCAATTTTACAAATCTTTGGCATGACTTGGTTGCGTTCTAACCCATGATCTCCCACAACCAAGGCAGATGCTCTAACCACTTAGGCCATTGGAGTGGTGTTTACAGATATAACTATGTATATGATTGTTTATTTTCATTTCAGACATGTGTCCATTATGCCAGTATAATGGCCAAATGGGTATTGTGAAAAACTATTGCATAGCTGCCAACCCTGGGGCACAAAAAATACTGACTGCTTATGACAAAAATACTGATTTTCAGGAACATATACTGATTTTTAAAATAAAAATGCATTAGTAACTTTTTACAAAATCTACTTACATCACGGTTATCTCTGGGCTTTTTATATATCATACATTTAGGCTGGGTTGTGTATGATGAAGCAGCAAGCTGACGTTTATCATTTTTTTCTTGCTCTTGTATTTCATAGGCACATCCATGCCCAATAACAAGATCACATTACACAATTTGCAAAATGTAATGTTTTCTCCTTTACTAGATGGTTTCGCAAATCTAAATAAGATAGCACAATTGTCTTTATAGTTCTGTTTTCTTGTCTTTCCTGGGAAAAATTCTAAATATTCTGCTTTCCTATTCAACATGATAAGAAGTTGAATATTGCGAAGATGAGAGACAGTTATAGCAGTAACTGTTTGCGAAATCCAATATGGTGTATAAAGACAGGCATGGTAGCCTCGATTTTAAATGAACCAATCATATTGTAGAACTATTTATATATACATGTAATACATTTCTATCAGAATGGAACTGAGTTCCTGTTCTAAACTGAAAATTACAATGAATATTTTATTACTTTTTAAAATTAAAAACTAATTTTTGCACAAAAAAAACGTACACCTGTATTCAGGTACAAAATACAAGACAAACAATGAACAAATGGGACACTTGGCAGCTATTGGTGCCTAATCCAAATTTTATTAAAAAAATTTTGGGAAAAATGGCGTTTTTATTAATTATTTACTCATTTATATTCATTAATTTTTAAGCACCTATACTCCTTGTAAGACTGAATCATCCTACGACTGTCAGGTGGGTAATTGCTGTCTGTGTGACTATTATGTAATTTCTCAATTTTCACTAAACATTTTCTTGTTTGTGGAGTGTTTAGTGACCGTCTCTGATAAATATCTTGCACTGGTCTTGGCATCCCACTCAAAGTTTCCATGCCTATTATATCAATAATACAGCTAATCAATTGTAGGCCAAAAATTCTATAATGTCAGCACATCTTTTAAAGAGTGTTAGCTATAGTAAAAGTTTAATCATCTCATTATAGTTAGAATTTTTAGTTGACAACTTATATAACAATTAACATAGCAAGGCGCATTCATTGAAAATAAGGTTCTGGGCATTCAATCTGGATGGGTGGTATTTTTATTTTCTTTTACATGAAGATAATTAATTTTAATTCCAATAATAAAATGGACATATTTTCCTAAAAAATAACAGCAAGATATTTTTCCAGCAGTGTCAGGCCCCTGCCCCAATACATTAAATTGTCGGTCCGTAATATAAATGTGGTATACCATTGTACATATCTCAGTATGTTCAGAAATACTAAAGTTGTTGTTATTGTTGTTGTGCTTAACGCCATTTTTCAGCACACAATAGGCTATTCATGGCAGCCAGTATTAATGGTGGAGGAAGAAACTGTAATATAAATGTGGTATACCATTGTACATATCTCAGTATGTTCAGATATACAAAAGTATACATTGTATAACATTTTTGTGGTACCTAGCTCTACTGCTGCTCACTCATACTATAAGGACAATGAATAAAGATGGTGACAACTTTAAATTATTTATGTAGTAGAAATTACCTCTTTTAACATTGTTATTTTTAATACTCTTAGGTTGTTTCTGTTGCATCTTTTTCATTCTTTTTTCTCTTTTCATCTTGGATACAAGTTCCTTTCTCCTTCCTTTCTTTGGGGCATGCTCTGTTATCATCAACTTTTCGGCTTTCCTGGTCCTAATGTCATCAAGTGAAGCAACTTTGTCAGTGATCAGATCGGAAATAGGAGATGACTGAGCCTTCTGCTTTTTATCCAGACTATCGCTCTTTTCCATAGTGGGATCAACCTTTCTCTTCCTGATTGTGCTTTGATTATCATGTTGAAATTCGGTATTATTTGTCGACAATCTACCTTTTTTAGATGAATGGTGTACATTATTTTCTGCATTAGTCATCAGTTTTTCCGAGATGCTGGAGATATTTTTGTCAGTAACAGTATTCTCAGAATTCAATGTTCTATTCTTTATATGTCTGCCTCTTTTACTTTTCAATTTTTTTACAGAAATGGATGATTTATTTCTGTAAGACCCATCTGAAACTGTCCTAGTAACCTCTGCCACTTCTTCTACGTCAACAGTCTTTCTTTTGTTTTTTGCTTGTCTTTTGCTTTTCTTTCTTGACCTAACTGAGGCATCATTATTGTTCACAGAATTCAACACTTGATTTACTTCTACTTGCTGGAAACATTCTTTTGCAACTTCTTTTGAAAAAGTGTCTGTTTCCACATTAGCATTTTTCACCTTTTTTTTTCTTGTTGATGTATCAGTCTTTGTATGTGTAACTTGATCAACATTATTTAGATCATCTGTACTGATTTCCTTAGAAATAGTAGCAGTACCATGAACTACATCTTTTGTCTTTGCACTTTTGCTCGGTTTAGATTTCTTGACCTTATCAGGCAAGTTCTTTATGCCATTCCTTCCTTTGCTCTTGCTCTCGTCATCAGAAGACAGTCTGAAAACGAATTCATCCTCAACAATGTCAAACTCATCCTCTAAAGTGACAGAAGGAGCAGTCTGAATCTGTTGTGATTTCTGGGACATGGCAGCCAGTGTTAAAAATGTCTCACTGGTGTCTGACTCTTCTGCAATATCTTCATACATTGAAGGAACTGACTTTCTAGTGTACATTGATAGCTGGAATTTTTCCTCTGCAGAAAGCTTCTGACCATCCGAAGCACTAAAATTAAAAGTACTTTGCTTTTTAAGAAAGTTACAATATTGAAATTCTTGAGTTTTCAAAAATGGCCAAGTTCTATTCATATAAAAACATGACTCCACAACAAAAACGTTTTTGTATATGGCACAAAGTCCTAAACCTTTGATCACTCTAATTAAATATAACTAAAGTAAGAGTAACAAAAATGCAAGTCATAACTGTTTAAATGAAATAAGTGTATAATATCTTTATTAAACTATTTCCAAATTTCATAAAATCAACCATATGAAGTATGTGAAAAATGTTACAGACACAAGTCCTAAAAATATAATGGCCTCAATAAACTCAGTACAAATCTCAAAAAATCAAAAAGCTGAATGTGATGATGTGTCTGTTATAACTTATAAAGTGTTGATGTGCCAACAGTCTTTTGTTGAATCACAGAAATATAATTAAAGGTTTTAATTCAGTATAAATTCCAGAAATAAAATTCATTCCATCTGGAAACAACACATAATTTGAATATGCTAGATGTTAAAGCACAAGTGAATAAGCCTCACAATCACAGGATTATATAGTTCACTACTTGACCTCATGTCACAATTAGCATTTTCTATTTTAAAAAAACCCATAACTGAATAGAAAATAACCATCAAGAATGATCCTGATGTTTACAAAATCAAAACCATAAACTGCATTACACTCAAAAATTTCAAAACTTAGACCCAAATAAACATATTTACTACTATTATCCACACTGGAACCAAAATACTTCTTAAATTTTCTTGAGAAACTTGTAGTCTTTTGAAAAAAAACTTTGAAATCTGCATTTTAGAGCAGGAGTATAAGTTTTTTTCAAAAGAGAATTACTGTATTTACTGTATATATTGAAACATGAAAAAAATTTTTTTTAAATTTCTGTCCCAGAACATATAGTACTTAAGAAATGAAACACATTTGTACTGCATTTGTGCTCCCCCCAGTGCATGTTGCAATAAAATAGATAAACAAAATGCTTATTTGATAATAAAAAGAACAAAACTAACTAAACTTGTATTGTTATCATTTATTTCTTTTTTTCAATTTGAGCATTAAAGAATAAAATATATCCATGAAATCCATATATGTAGCGTAGGCCTCCATACTGTAGTACTTATCAGTTATGACCAATAACACACACCACGTTATTCATTGACATGAATATTAGGAAACAAATTGTGTTTAGCTGTGCTCAAAAGATTTGAATATGTTATCCGACTGAAAACTGCATCCAACAAAATTGCAAACAAGAGGGAAATAATCAACCAATATCTTGAAGACAGCTCATTCACTCATTACACGGTGTAGGTGCAAAATAATCAAGATCTCCAGGTCTACTGTATGACAGTATTTCGCAAATAAAAATCATTATCTGAAAACATGTTCACTTGAGTGTAAGTGACAATCTTTTTGCTACCACAGGTTACAAAAGTATCATTACTATTGACCCGCAGACATCAATGTATTAATTATTACTACAGATGCTAAGCAAATAGAAGCCAATGTGTTGAAATAAACTTTGGTAGAAGTAATTCTTTGAACTTACCAACAAGATATCAAAGACAAAGTTTACTTTTACTACAAAGCAAGCCGACCTCAGAAGCAGACTCTGGTGACTTTTTTTAAAAGAATATAAATAAAAAGGTTATTATATTGCAAAGCAAGCAGACATCGGAAGCCAACTATGGCTTCTTAAGTGTGTCAATTGCTTTTGACAATACAAAGACGTCCAAGATAGGGAAACAAACTATAAATTGAAACATGAGAACAAAACTTTAAGTAACACAATATAGTGTTTCGTGCACAGATGTTGTCCATGACCCAGCAATGCTCAGAATATTTTGAGAAAATAAAATCATGTAATGTATTTGTGCAGAGCAGAAAAGAAGTAGATGATTTCGCAAATGAGAGGGAAATAATCAATCGGTATCTTGAAGACAACTGCCATTCACGCATGAAACAATGTAAGGTGCAAAATAACCAAGACTGAATTATATTCATGTCTACTCTATGACAGCATCTCACAAATAAAAACCATTATTTGAAAACACGTTCACTTGAGTGCAAGTGACAATCTTTCTTTCAGCACAGGTTACAAAAGTATCATTACTTTTGACCTGCAGACATCAGTGCTCCTTTGTATTAATTATAAAACAGATGCCAGCACATAGGAGCCTGTGTGGTGAATAATCAAAAATGGCAGTGAGCAGTAAACTTCTTTGAACTTACCAACAAAACATCAAAGATAAAGGTTATTTTTATTACAAAGCAAGCTGACTTTGGATACTCTGAAGCCATTTTTTAAAATAGGATTTAAACACAAAAGCAAAGTTAGTTGACCTTGATAATCTTCTAAGTATGTCAATTTATTTTTTTGGATATACAAAGATGGCCAAGATATAGAAGCTAACTTTGGTTCCTTTTCACTGATATTCATGAGAATTTAGAAAACAAATTGAAACAATGAAACAACTTTTAAACTGATACAATATAGTGCTTCATGCACAGACATTGACGACCATGTGTTGCACAGAAAATATGGAAAGAAACATGAATTCGTGAAGGCCATAAGAGAAGCAGATGATTTTACAGACAATATGATCATTAACATAGATGAAATTTAGTGTATTTGGATCGCAGTCCTGGACAGACTGACAATAAGATGGGACTTAATAGTGTGAGAATTAGCCTGGTGCAGATTTGACAGAATGTGACTTAAGTCCTTGCAGTTTCCACTTCAGGTAATGTTTTGTCTCTAGCAATTTTTCACAGCATGAGAAAGCTAAAAAATATATTCATGCATCAAAAGAATGGATGTGCATGAGAAGGGTTGTGTTGATCAGATGCTGCTACAGTGGATTAAAGAGTATTATTTCAAGTACAGTTTGATTTTTTTAAATTTCAGTTGGAGTGCACTTTCAGATT
The DNA here is from genome assembly GCA_016746295.1 of Potamilus streckersoni. Taxonomy (NCBI): domain Eukaryota; kingdom Metazoa; phylum Mollusca; class Bivalvia; order Unionida; family Unionidae; genus Potamilus; species Potamilus streckersoni. The sequence goes on along the minus strand of JAEAOA010001671.1, from coordinate 1,375,154 downwards.
TGTAATTTTCCAATGATTTAAAAGGTGTTCCACGACTTACAACTCCAAAAAATTATATGTCCCAGAACATAAAAAGCACAAAAAATCACTTTTAAAAATAATTGATGGTGTCTCAACATATATGATAAAAATGGTATACCGTTTTGGGGGTCTAGCTTTCATGCTTATCGCTGCTGAATTTTCTTGTTCTTCCAAGGCATTGAAAGAGAGTCTGAAAAAAGTAACAAATATATATATATATGTTAAACCATGAATTCATGAAACCAAGATGAGGCTATCAATAAAACAGAAGGCTGGAGCTGACCGAAAGTATTTGTTCCAATTAGGTTGGAGCAATCAATCATTATCTTTTATTTCTATCTACTCATCTTTTCTAAGACATATATTAGTTTATTTGTAAACTATACATTTATACATTAGCTACTGTCCAAATATAGACCAAATATTTTCTCCATGGAGTCAAAATGCAGAATCATCAATTGGTATATGTCATTAAACACGAGGTCTATGTGAGCTTGAGATCACTTAACTGGCTGACATCTGCCTGACAGTCAATGGAAGAGATCAGTAAAATGCTTTCATTATACATTTTATCCAATGCTGTTAATTGCATCCATTGTGAAAAAAAAATGTTTCTATTTTCTCTATCTTAATGTATGATGGATCATCAGCATCATTTGCCCTGTACTGAGAGGCCCCAATGTAATTCATGTCAAAGGTGGGTAAGTTCTGTTAATTCAAGATAAAATTGTTTATATGTGCTTCTGTTTTATAAATAACCCCATTTGAGAGTTGGCATATTTAGTTTAAAATTGAAAACTTTCAAAAACATGCATTTTGTCAAACTTGGTCTGATTCTGAGAAGCAGTTTACAATTTTAAAAACTGGTTTTTATAATTTTAGTCATAGTGGATAATAATCATTTATATCAAATTTAAAGATATTCATGCCAAGATGTTTTTTCCCTCAAATTGGATAACGATCTGTTCATGCAAAGTAGTTGCTTAAAGGCCATTTACTACTTTTAGTAATGGTGACCATACCTCATGGAAGACTTGCATTTGCACAACCTGAAAGTCCTTCATAAAAGCATGTTCTGTGCTAAATTTCATAAAAACTGATCCAGTCATTTATGGACAGACACATGATGTATATTGGATACAGTGATTTCTAGACAGACACATGATGTATACTGGATAGAGTGATTTATAGACAGACACATGATGTATATTGGATACAGTGATTTATAGACAGACATGATGTATATTGGATACAGTGATTTATAGACAGACACATGATGTATAATGGGTACAGTGATTTATGGACAGACACATGATGTATAATGGGTACAGTGATTTATGGACAGACACATGATGTAAAATGGGTACAGTGATTTATGGAACGCCACATGATGTATAATGGGAACAGTGATTTATGGACAGACACATGATGGATAATGGATACAGTGATTTATGGACAGACACATGATGTATAATGGGTACAGTGATTTATGGACAGACATGATGTATAATGGGTAGTGATTTATGGAACGACACATGATGTATAATGCATACAGTGATTTATGGACAGACACATGATGTATAATGGGTACAGTGATTTATATACAGACAGACACATATCTATAATTGATATAAGGCCATACCATATACTCACTAGCTTTCAGCCTGGGGAACTAAAAACTATCAGAAGATTTTGTTCTACATTAATGAAAACAAAATTTAAAATCCCACATAAATTTATCCCACTCTGGTCTACTTTGAATATTTTACCCCAGAAAAGTTTCAAAATTTAGAATAATTTTCACCTTTTTCTTGTCTTGTTGAAGCTGACAGATGAATTTAAAATGCTAGGATTTTCTATTCTAGTTATAGAACCTGTCGTGTTTCCACCCACGTCAATAGGCTGGGATGATCCTTCATTCACCCCTTCTTTTCCATTTATTTGTGAAGAACATGTATCTTCAGCTGAGGGTGGCACTGATGCTGTTAATAGTTCAGACTGCTTGTTGACTTCTGTTCTCACTGTTTCTTTATTCTGTTCTCCAAACTGCTTGCTGCTAGTTTTAGTTGTAAGAAAAGAATTTCCATCCCCAGAATTTGGCTTATCTACTGACTTATTCCTTGTATCTGCAGAATTGCAACATTTTGATCTTGTCCTACTTCTTCTCTGTGTTACATTTTGAGAATTCTTAAGTTCTTTAGCTTGTTCCTTATTGACATTCACAGTTATGAATTCAGGTGCAGTGGAAACTGATTCAGTCATATTTACTCTTATGTTAGTTTTTGACACAGAATATTTCTTATGTGAACTTTTCGGTGACAGTGGTTTACTCATAACTTCAACAATATGTACAGTTTTGTCCTCTACAACACAGTTCTTCGTTGTTAATCCTCCTCCATTTGAGTTCAGTTCATTAACAGACAAAGATGATTTCAATGTCTCCTTCTGAGAGGTACTCTTTAACTTTGGCGCCCTCGACAATTTCTGGGCACTAGAAGTCTCTTTATGATGTAAATCAATATGTGGAAGACCCATAATACTTATTGCTGAATCAGTGGAGTACTCTAGTGGGATTTTTTTAGATGCTTCTATTAATGGTTGATAAGTTTGTGATATAGAGTCCTTCAGAGGAGATGCAGACACTGACTTGGCTGCAGTTCTAGGCTCATTTATTAACTGTGATGCTTGAGATTCCTGGAATATAAAATGGACTGTGTAATTAATACACATTAATTAATTCACATTGGATACTATATTTTCATTGTTTAGATCTAAGTTATTAAAACAAATTCTTATACAAAAATTACTTTCAAAAATGTATTTTAACATTGACAGCTCTAAACTCCTGTAAAAACTAGAATGATGTGACTGAAAAACAAATGCATTTCAGCAATAGTTCCTACATGTTTTTCAACTGACCCATCACCAGTGCAGAAGCTACCATGAATACTCAGGAACAAAGTATGCCATACAAATAAGTTTTATCTTTTAATAGTTAGCTGGAATCATGATGTATATGCTGAAAATATCATCATGGTATATGACTGGATATGTTAAGACAATTTGAACCTGCTTATAAATTACAATGATAGCTCTCTACCTTTTGAAGCAGAGCCCTTAATTGTTCCAACAAGTTATCAGGTGAGTGTGTAATGTCACAAACCTTGCTATTTTGTTATTGATATTATCATCGATCTTTTGATAGTTACCCAAATGAATTATTAGAAATGGTTGAAATTTGTTATGTTAATACCATTTTAATTTACTTTTAAATTACAGTGTTAGACATGAATTTTTTCAAAAAGCTGTCATGTTCAGTATGATTACACAATCATCTTTCATGAAACACTTCATCTGGAAATTAAAGCACTTTTCAAGGTAAAACATTTCATATCAAGCACAATAATTGAATGCATGTAAATTGCGAAAGAATTAAAGATTACATACAATTTCAAGATTCCAGTACTACATCCTTAGACAAAAACTCTTACATAATTTTTGTTTAACAGGTAGACAGGAAAGATACTTTATGGTACACTGTAGATTAGAAATAAAACATTCTCTTTCCTTGAACAGAGATGAAATTCTGCAGTAGTAATGATCATATCACAGCTTTTAGGTATTTTATTTTCAACTGTATGTCTGCCGGCTTGATAGGCCATCCTGCCATACAAGTTGTCAGAATTTTCCATGACCAGCATTAGGAGGTTGACCTACAAGTGGACTAATGCTGGTCATAGAAAGTTATCTATAACTAGGGTACATGCTAGTCTTAGAAAGTTGCCTATGGATAGAGGTTACAATGACTCAAAAGAACCTAACTTTGTGTATATTTGACCTTTACATCAACTTCAGCAATCGAGGTACTTAAAGCTAGTCGTGAAAAGTTTTGACAACTAGTATCAGCAAAGCAGTTTTGTGGTCATAAGCTTTATAGTGACTAACATCTCATGTGCAATACTAGTAAAATAAGATTTATAAATTCCAATCATAGCTTTCATTACTACTTATCTTAAATCTCTATTGCAAACATGATCTCAGATAAGGCCCTCTCACCTGTGAACGGTGTTATGATAATCTAGCTTTCTTCTTAAGAATGCAAGACAAGAAACCCCGAGTGGCCGAGTGGTCTAAAGCGATGTCCAATACAGATCACTGCCATTTCACCTCTGTCTGCATGGGTTCGAGTCCAGGATTCAGCGAATGTGGATATGTGGGAAAGCTTGCCAGTAGCTTCTTGTGGGTTGGTGGTACTTTCCGGTGATTTCCCGGTTTCCTTCTCCACCATTAATACTGGCTGCCATGTATAGCCTATCAAGTGCTGATAAATGGCATAAAGCCCGAGAACAACACCAAGAATAATAATAATAATAATAACACCCAAATCATCATTTCCAGATGGGGATTTTTTAAGCCCTGAGTCATCATTTGTTGCATCACTGACAGATTAAAGATACTATTTGGTTGGAGATCATTTGTTAATAAATTCAACTAGAAAAGATGAATCACTGCACCATCTGTAAAAGCCCATAACCAGCTGCAGAGAAGAATCCAATCTGCCACTGCATTGAGCAGACTAATGAGTTACATAAACTCTTTAAAACATCCGATATCTGTCAGAAAACATCTCAGTGACACTGACTTTCCACATCATGCATGCATGAAGGGAAAACAGGGCTGAGGTTTGCAAAAAGTTCCATGCCCTGATTGAAAATAATGCCAGGATGGACTGAAGACTAGCTGTTCCCAATTAAATAAAAACCTTAACTAACTCAAACGGGACTGAAATTAAACAAAAATTAAATGAAGTTAAAAGAAAATGGGAAGGTAAACCTTACCTTGGTGACTCCTTCATGTATGATGCTGAGCTTTGATGATGACCTCTTTTTAACTGTATTGACAACAACGCTTTCTTGAGAGCTTGCAACACTGTAACCCTGGGAATCTTGAGATAAATTCTGATTGTCCTGAGATTTCATGGACATTTGGGAATCATCTGTGAGACTTTTCTTTGTTTCTACCTCATCTGTCATAATATTAATAATAATAATCAGTATTATATTACTTTTAGTATTATTATCATTACTAGGATAAAAAAGAATGCATACAAATTTTCACAAAGACATAATTGATTTGAAAGATATGAACAGACAGGAGTGTGACAGACATAATTGATTTGAAAGATATGAACAGACAGGAGTGTGACAGAAAAATGGATGGACACATTTTGTTTTCTAAAATGGGGATAAGTCTTAAAATGCTGAACAGAAAGACACATTCTTAAGGCACGATACAAGAGCATAGTGTCCAAAAAAACCTCAAATTCTTATGGAGATATGAACAGAAAATACCAAAAATGGAGAGATAACACAAAAAGTAATATTTTGACAATGCCAAAATTTGAATGGGACAACTTATTATGATGCATGCCAAATTTCATCAGATGTCTCAAATTTTTGGGAGATATCAACTAGAAAAGGGTGTGTGAGATGAATGGACTCCATTTGTACATGTGTGTCTAGTCATGACATGAAAGCATACCATTTCATGCTGATATCTCAAAGTATTCAGGATATATTAAGCAAACAAAAGTGTGTCTGGTGACGAAGCTAAATTCAGTTTCCTCTTTCCAAAAAACATTGAATGCGGTGATGGTGGTGGGTAGCAGGGAGGAGGGTACAAAAATTGTAACATTTGTTTACAGACCAAAACAAGTTAAACACTATAAAACATGGTCACATTTTTCAGAAGCATATATAAAAGGTCTTGTCTGCAAACCATAGCATGCCTTTAACTCAAATACACAAAAATACAATTTCTGACACTGATGATGCTAATGGAAAATATGTTTCTGTCTAGTAACAAATGCAGGGGGGGTGTATTTTTAATGTAGCTTTAACAATTTTTCAGTCATACTGCCACAATGTCTGCAGTGTGGCAGTTTATAGTGATGTCCAGCACTGGGGCATCATGCTACAGACATGCAGCATGATGTAGCACCCATTTACTTTATCCTGACACCAAGCCAACCAGTTCTAACGCTAACCTCTTAATGATGTGTGTCTAGTAAGGCAACTGTTAGTACCATTTTTTAAAGTCTTTGGTATGACTCAACATGGTTCGACCCCACAACATCCTGCACTTGAGGCGGACCCTCTAACCACTAGGCCACTGGAGCAGTTCAACTAACAAATGCAGCTGAAGAAATATTTGATCAGGTCAAAGGTTAAAACTCCAAAGGTATTTCTTTTTTAACATGCAAGAATTATCTTAAAAATATACTGAAAAAAAATGAGACTGGTCTCAATAAAAAAAGAAGAGAAAACTTCATAAACTTTATCCAAAAGAGGTACAAATTAAGGTGATCACCTTAAATAAAATGAATATACATATATAATCCTACAGTGGCATGCCCAGTCCAATTTCCAATAGCTAACCAAGAAAGGGCTATAACTGCATCATAATTTGCTTAGGGTTAACAAAAATCTACTTATCACATCTACCTGTGAACATTCTGTTAAGTGAGACAAATTACACAGAAAGCAGAATAAGCAGTTGGTGCTTCCTTACAATGAATTTATAATCTGCAAATCATTATGAGTGAAATCAATTTCCTTGCACTGACCATAAGGCAGTTATTATTAACAATTTAAGCAATAAATCCAAAAGGATTTAATGTTTGTAATTATTATTAAATATTCAATATCTAAACTATGAAAAAGTACTAAAGCATTGTGTTTATGCAAAATGGTAAACCTGAAGAAAAAAATCAATTTTCAAACTAACATGATAAATTGTTTGTAAAGAGAAAGAGATAGAGAAAGAAATTTTAAAAAAATTTGTAACAATGAATGAATTTGTTTCAAGGTCACAATCATCTGATCTAATCCAGTCCAGTGCTACTCAGTGTGTGTGTGTGTGTGTGTGTGTGTGTGTGTGTGTGTGTGTGTGTGTGTGTGTGTGTGTGTGTGTGTGTGTGTGTGTAGGCCATATTTACACAATATAGTGCTGACAAAAAGTAATGATAATAGAAATGAAATATCAAATACTAATAAAATAACAGGTTTTGGTGCTACAATTCTGTAAAATATATACTAAATGAAAGAAAAAGCAAAATATATAAAAGCCTTAAAATATACGGTCAGCAAATATTTAAATATAAACTGCATTCTGTCAAAATGTCCAAGACTTTCTATGGTGGCACATCAATGTATAATCCCTTAACTGACTTCATATAAAAAGAACTCCCATTTCACAGGGAGGAAGTTCATACACTTGATGGGAATGTGTTCCACTATCAGAAGACTCTAATGCATTCCACTGGTAAATAATTTCCTATTTGCCATTCAGGAGGTATGCACGAGTCTGGTTTATGTGTCCAATGAGGGATGCAATACCACCTCATCACTTCCAACTCGTCAGTGATAAAAGCTGATGTTACAAAACTTATTGCTGAAGTTTTTATGGAATCAAAGGGATCATGATGTAGGTCGAACATTTGATCACTAGAAATTGACAGTAAACATGGTTTTTGAAGGATGTGATTGTTTGTAACTGTTAGTTAATTAAAGAATGGAGCAAATGAACAAGATATATCAGTTTCCAATTAAAATTTTAATTCTCATTGCTGTAGAATTCCTCCTTAAAATGTTTTAAAGGCTTTGATTTGTCATTTTCCTGATTCAACATGTACTTCTGTTTAGGTGGCGCTCACCAGTTATTATGTACTTTTGAGAGAGTGATGTATGTAAGGTGAAGTTGTTTGCATTTTAAACATGCACAGTGCAGAGAATGTTGGCATACCTATATACTACTTTCATGTTATGTGGATGAAATTTCTTTGGATATTGTACTTTTGGAAATTTTAAATGATCTTTGGGCAGTGCTAACTAAAATGACTGCTCCCTTGTTCTCCAAAAATCAACCTAAATTTGTCTAAAGTACACTATACTTGGCAGCTATTAAAATATGGAAAATGAATTTTGCCAAACTAGATAATACCAGCTTCTAAAAGTGCAATGACTGAATTACCAAATACATAAAATGTAAAAAAAAGTTATCGGCTCTTTTTTTTACAATTTACCTCTGAAGTTTGAGAAGTGAAAATGAGCAAGTAGAGCTAGCACGTTTTTGAAAGGTGCACATCTGGAGTAAGGTCAAGCTGTATATTCTCTAACCCATATTACACCCATCAATCATACATCAAAATAAAGGGAATTAAAGGTTCTTTGAACAACACCTAAGATATACAAAGTCTCTCTTAAATAACCAGTATAACTAGTGAGGCAACCCGGAGAAACTCTTTTTCTTTAAAATTCTAACCCTATGCTAAATACGAAACTGTAGAGCGCCACCTTAAAAACAAATATAAACATTTATGAAATTATTTTTCTTATTTTCATATCATTATGTATGATGTTCTGAGTAAAATGGTACATTAACAATGATTTTATTCATGAAAATAAGCTAATTATGCTTATTTTTGCTCTAGCATACATAATTTGATATGAGGCATGTTTGGGTGAGTAGTGACCTTCATTATGGGGAAATTAGAAGTCTTAGAATATAGGAATAAAGTCAACTTAAATTGAAAAATGTTGCATTAAGTAAAAGAAATCCATAGTGAAAATGTTTTATTTCATTTATTTGCAATGAAATTAAAAAATAAATGATAACAAAAAATTTGCTTTCTTCCATATCAAAGAATTAGTTAATATTTACTCTTTGACCTTTATGAATCTCACCTGTTATATCCCTTTTATAACTGTAAAATTTATTGTTGACATCTCAGGAATAAATATGGCTAGTTTCATGTTCCTGTCTATCAGCATAACACTGGTTGCTATGTTGACAAAATGCAATGCGCATTTTTAAAATATTTCACTTTTTATCATAGGGAGGGGGGGGGGCTGTACCGGTTTAAGACTCTGACTCTAATAAATGCTGTTCTGAGGGGGGAAATACATGACAACTATTACAAAGGACTGTTTTGATGCTTGTGACTTAAATATTTCAGTCGTACAATAAAAATCAAATCATACAATAATAATACCTATATTCTCTTTATGGTGGCGCTCACCAGTTATTATGTACTTTTGAGAGAGTGATGTATGTAAGGTGAAGTTGTTTGCATTTTAAACATGCACAGTGCAGAGAATGTTGGCATACCTATATACTACTTTCATGTAATATGGATGAAATTTCTTTGGATATTGTACTTTTGGAAATTTTAAATGATCTTTGGACAGTGCTAACTAAAATGACTGCTCCCTTGTGCTCCAAAAATCAACCTAAATTTGTCTAAAGTACACTATACTTGGCAGCTATTAAAATATGGAAAATGAATTTTGCCAAACTAGATAATACCAGCTTCTAAAAGTGCAATGACTGAATTACCAAATACATAAAATGTAAAAAAAGTTATCGGCTCTTTTTTTTACAATTTACCTCTGAAGTTTGAGAAGTGAAAATGAGCAAGTAGAGCTAGCACGTTTTTGAAAGGTGCACATCTGGAGTAAGGCCAAGCTGTATATTCTCTAACCCATATTACACCCATCAATCATACATCAAAATAAAGGGAATTAAAGGTTCTTTGAACAACACCTAAGATATACAAAGTCTCTTTTAAATAACCAGTATAACTAGTGAGGCAACCCGGAGAAACTCTTTTTCTTTAAAATTCTAACCCTATGCTAAATACGAAACTGTAGAGCGCCACCTTAACAAAATTCAACTCTCTACCATTTTTTAATCATATGACATCCACAATTCACATTGATAAAACCCATTTCACTTGATAATATTTGGTGCCATGTTTTTCAATATAGACTGGTCCATGTGTGTGTCAAACTATTAATAATCTGCGACAAACTGTTTCAAATTTAAGAAACCCATTTGTTTTCTTGTACTATATGAACGAAACTTAACAGCATTTTGTCACAATTATCTTTTACTCACAAGTTCTAATAAAGTCTGTTTATTTCCTATAAACAGTCTGCACTCTTGGGCATCAGGAACATATAACCTCCGCACCAAATGGGAAGAAAGACTAAATGTTTTGTTAGAATTTAAAGTGGGAATGTAATTTTCTGAAATCTAAATCACACATAAAAATTTTAAAATATTATTCCAAGGCATAAAAGGAAATGTTTAAAATATTTTTGCACAAATAGCAAAGACTCTAAATCTGCCTCAAATGTTAATAATAAAATTTATATAAAACCATGTTTATATATCATTTATGTAATTTTTTTAAATGTTCAGTCTGTTTCAAATTATTTTTCAGAAAACTGATTCCTGTTTCAGCCATTTCATCCTAATATATGCCTTGCCACACATACAGTCCAACATGTCTTAATCAGAAACTATGGGAAAAAGTCAAACTGACCTATTACCATCGGTGACTTCTAAATGAAGATTCACCTTTCAATCTTCCAGTTATTGGGTTTTTTACCTGGGAAATGAGGTGCCATTGCACATCAACTCTGCATGAAGTACATTGTCAGGTAGAATGCCAACCTGATACTTTAGGAGTTCTCCTAATTTATCAGCAGCCTTTCCTCCAACAAGGTGCATCATATGACAGGGACAACCTTATATGTACAATGATGGAGACATTTTCAAGATATAGAATGCAAATAACTCCTTTATGAATTCCAGTCATCACTGATGTGTTATCAGTTGAAAACCCCAGACAGTTCTGTCAACTCATGTTTATTCAAAACATTATCAAACAATTAGAAAATGTTTCATCCATTGGAATCTGCTGTTAAATCTGGTAATGAGAGAATAGCAATCTGACCTTGCCCATTTCATTGTCAAAGTCTCTTACACTGACTAGGTACAACTTTTTATCATCATATAATCACTGCTCCTGTCTAGTGCTTTAATAAAGGGCCCAATTTTTATGGCTTCATAGCTTCTGCAATTTTAACTAATGTACTTTTTGCTAAACGCCTAACAATATTAGATGATTTTGTTCTTGCCCATGCATATTTTCCGTAATTTTGGCATCAGGAAACATCCGTTTGAACAAAGGACCAACATTATATTCTACCACATGGGGTAGTCAGTGTTTTATATGTATTAAGAACTTGGCAAATAACCACCCTGTATTTATAAAATTCATTTCCACAATTTAGTTCTGCTGTAAAAAAAAAAAAGAAGTTACTCTTAGTAATGGAGTTAGTAAAATGAGCCAATTCAAGGCGTCTTTGTTTTACACAATGACCAATATTAAAATCCTTTCCACACAGCCTGAAATGGGCATGAAGCTACCCTTGAATGGATCACTGTCTTGTGTAATTCACATATTCATCTTTGACTTAGGTTTTCATTTTTTTCAAATCCATTTGTGAGATCATTGGAGAAACATTTTTGCCGTAACACACATTGACTGAAATAAATCTGACTTTTACAGCCAAATACTTACAGAATGATTCTGTACCTGATATGAATTACAACAAAAAATATTTGAGCAAAGATTAAAACTTAGAAAACCAGTCTATTCTCTCCTAACCAAGCCTGACAGCTGCTATAAATGGAAACCAAGATCAAAAGTTTTAAAGTAGAAACCAGTATGTTTCTTGGAAATAGGGCAGCTGCTATAAATAGAACATAACTGTTAGGAAAGTGAACACTAGTCTACAGACAAGTGTACTCTTATGTCATAGTTACACAGAAGCCATCTTTTCTAGAATATGTTCTGTGCGATTAGTGGGATGTTAAAACAAATGAGAAAACAAATAATTGGGGGGGTAGGGGGATATAAAAAAAAAAGCGTAATCCAAATAGATTTATGCATAATTTAGTGGGAAAAAAAACTTAATGATTATGCCAAAAGCATAATGGTTGGCATGTATGAAATTGTTAAGGTAGATGACACTGGAGACTGTCTTTGTTGTGTTTGGCTGTAGATGCCATTTCTTGAAGAAGTCCATCATATCCTCCAGGTCCTTATTCAGTTTCCCTTCAAGCTCAGCAAATGACTGGATCCTGAGAGCAATGTCATTTGCATACATGAACTTGAGCAACTGTGTTACAGGTAAGTCACTTATATAGACATTGAACTTGGTGAAAAAAACAGATCCTTATGGGAGTCCATTAACCAGACACCTCCGTGAGCTGCAGTTCTTTCTGATGTGGACTAAGAAGTGCCTATTGCAAAGAAACAACTCGATTGTCTCAATCATCCAGTGTGGCAATGGAAATTTTCAACAGCAGCCCTGCATGCAAAAACATGTCATATGCCTCAGATCTAGCAAAAAAACAACTCCAGTTTTAACGATCCTCTAAAATCTGTTTTCAACAAACGTAGTCAGGGCAAGGATTTGATAGCAAGTGCTATGGCCATACCTGAAGCTTGCCTGCTCCATAGGAGAATCAGGCGCTCCAGTACCTTAAAACAGTCTGAAAGCTATGAGATAAGCTGATAACTAGTCACATTGCTGGGATCTTTGCCAGGCATTGGTATCGCAATAATCTTTGCCTGATGCTGCAAAGTCTGCATGCCATACTATTGTGTTCGGGCATGGATACACATTCACGTCACACTCCCATCAGTACTCAACCAAGGCTCTGTCCAAAGCTGTGGAAACAAAGTATCCAACTCACAAACCGAATTCAACAATGAATCCTGGTTACATGCCACTATCATGTCAGCCCCTAACATGCCAATGTCCACTGACTTTCAAGATATTGGACCAGCCCTACGAGTTTTACAACTTGATGTCGAGGGTATCTCAGCAGCCAAATGAACCATTGTTAGCACTATAGACCACTGTCATAATGTTGATATAATCCGTTTGCTGGAGACTCATATGGCAGACCAGGTGACAGCATGATATACCAATGAAGGCTAGGCAAAATAAAGAAGGTATAAAGCTAATGACTACCAGGTCACCCATGTTAAAAGACCTGTCAGGCCTTTTGTGTGGTGTATACTGAAAACACTAGTCCATTACCCATATTTTTTTAGCTGTGGACCTGTCATATGTTAGCAGCACAAGACCATCAGACCTTCAATATTTCTTACTTCTTCCTATTAATTTTAGAAATTTTGCTTTGTAATCCTTAAATCATACAAAAACGGTCATAAAAGTGCATTGATGCAAGTAAAGTTGATCATTAGTGAGAAACAGTTTGTGCAAAATGTTAATGGAATCTGTGGCTTTAGCATGCAAGATGCCAATCACCAGTCAATGCTTGATCCTCATGAAATCAAATGCCACGACTAAAACAAAGCATCAGCAGTATGAGCATGTTCTAAATAGACAACTATGAGCTTGTTTAAGTATGGATTTATGAGCAGGGAGGCACAGTCAACTTGTCTGCTACAAGACATGATGGACTTCAGGACCTTGAAAGTCCCAGGTCCAAAAAATGTAAACTATGATAAAAAAATAAAACATTGTGGCTTTTTTGGATCATTGGAAAAACGGCTGAGTATGATCATTGTCCAACATGTACAGCATACACAGAGTCAGCAAATCATTTGAGTTCCTTATTCAAATGAATGTCCAATTTTAAAAGTGACCCACTGATATCAAGTGAAAGAAACAAAGAACATGTTATTGCAAGTAAATCAAATATGCCTCTCCCCATTTCCATCAATAATATACTAATTGCTCAAGTCTTCACAAAGCTCAGTGCAGATCAAAAGAAAAAGCTTGAATGTCTTTTAAACACTGCACATGGGGCAATTAAAGCTGGAATCCATTCTTTAATTTTGAGTTAGATGGTAACAATCAGGAAAAGAACGGTCCAGATTTGGGGCACACTTACATCAACTCCACAGTTTGTTCCCTGAAGATACCAATACAAAGTAAGCCAAAAGTGAAAATTGTCAGACTCTTATATTTAATGAAGATATCAAACAAGAAATAAAATCAAGGTATCAAGGTAAATAAAGACTCTGCTTAGTACTTATCGTGAGACTAAACACAGACCTATACAGTTTATAGTACTTACTTACCATGCTTAGCATCACTTATTTCCTTGTTTAATTCTAAAACTATTATTGACCGATTTTGCTTTATTGGTCCATGTAACCATACCTCATTCTTCCAAATCACATTTTAGCCACATGTCCATTGCTGTTTTATATACTTTGTTTCATGTGCTCAAGAGTTTTCGTTTTCACTGATGTATACAAAGAGATGTAATCTGTGTAAAAGTATATAATGTTTGCTATATTTTTATAAATATATATAAAAAGAATACAAATCATATAGCGAATAACAGCCCTTTCAAACGTACTAGATCCAACAAGGGATCACGTGTGTCAGGGATTGATTAAGACAGATGCAATAGACTGATGACAAACAGAGCAAAACTATTATCGAACTAGCTTGAGCGCTTTCGACTCTTAATGAGTCTTTTTCAATGGCATATACAAAACATAGACAAAACAAACAAACAAAACACAAAAAATGTTGTGCTTGTAAAACTCTACATGGCTGTTTCTACATAAATTAAACCTATAGATGTATTATGTTTCAACCAGCCTATATCGACTTGTTGCAGATACTGAGAAATAATTGTATTTAATCTATGAGCCATAATGACATCTATCACTTTGTGTACATTTATGTAACGCATATTATATCCTGGATATTTTATTCCTATAGTAAAAATTGAAGGATACATAAAAGATTTATATATATATATATATATATATATATATATATATATATATATATATATATATATATATATATATATATATATTATATATATATATATATTATATATATATATATATATATATCTATATAAATATATATATATATATATATATATATATATATATATATATATATATATATATATATATATATATATATATATATATTCACTTAAGAATTACCATGATGCAGGAGAACATGCTGTCTATAGATCCAACTAGACTGCCATCAACATATAATAATTTTGTTTCAGCTTATCACAAGTTATAATTTCAACACAATATTTATTTTTCTGCTGATTTTGGCAAACAGGTTATTTCTGCATCTCCCTTTGATTATGATCAGACTAACAGATCATCTGTTTTCAAACATCAATCTATGCCAGTTAAATGTGTGATAAAGGCAATTAGTCAAGGGGCAGTGCTGGTACCTTTTGTTCTACAACATTAATCAAAACAAAAATTAACTATTTCAAAATCTGAAGTGGATTCATAGCCATCACTGGTGTAGTTCTTTGATGTGTTTTTAATATATTATTAACAAGATCACTGTAGACAAGTAACTATATACTTACTTATGATCATTTACTTCAACGCAAACCACCACTCCATTATTAATTCAAAGTTTTATTTCTAGCACTTCATGATTGTTATTTATAAACCTTAATTAATTCTAGTGCACTGTTGCTCATGATTCAAAACCAGCAAAAGACTTCATTCAGTGCAAATTAAAAATCCTCAATGTATATGTGGTGCTACTATTTTCATTGTTGTAATACTGTTAGGTATTTAATACTGATGGCTTTCAAAAGTTTTAATGCCATAATGCATAAATTGACAATAGTAAACTAGAGCAAAGAAAAGGAGAATGTTAACATGGGTGCGACATGATGCTAATGCTAAATGATTGTAATTGTTAAAAAATTTATAACAGACACATCTATTAAATCATACCAACTGTCCTTTAACAACCATGAAGTCATTTTGCTGTTTTCAATAACATTATGATCCAAAGAATATACAGAAAAAAAGTAAATATAAATAGAAAAATGTATGTCACGTTCCTGGACTTGCAACACATAAAAATATAATTAAATTTGGCAGGGAGAAATGAGAATGTCTACTGAGTCTGGGGGAATAAAAAACTGGACAAGTCTAACAAATTTGTGTATAAAAATTCTAACTACAAGTTAATCAAAGGAATATGCTTCTTACCTCTTGAGCTTTTCACTAATGCATCTGCCTGTTCTTTAACTTGCCTGCAAATAATGTGAATCCTCTTGTTATTAAATACAAGAATAGGACAAAAGAATTAAAACCTGTGTATGTGATGTGATTATGAATTTTAATGTAGCTTTAAAAAATTTGCAGTCATATCAATACGATGTCTGCAGTGTGGCAGTTTATAGCGATGTCTAGCACTGGGGCATCATGTCGCAGACATGTATCATGATGTTCCACAACGTCACATTATCCTGACACCAGGCCGACCAGTCCTAACACTAACCTCTTAATCATGAGCATCAAGCGAGGCAGCTGTTAGGACCATTTTTTTAAGTCTTTGGTATGACTTGACTGCAATTTGGATTTTTTACCAATCTGTATCCAATTCTCTTTAAAAACCGCTCAGGTGGCCTCATGGTTTGAGCGTCCGCCTCGGATGCAGGAGGTTCTGGGTTTGATCCCCGGTTGAGCAATACCAAAGACTTACAAAAATGGTACTAACAGCTGCCTCGTGTGTGTGTTTGTGTGTGTGTGTTGGGGTTTATGTAATAAATGCAGGTGCAAAAATATGTGCTTCATTGGCACAGTTTCCATCTTAAATCAATGCACCTGTAGTGAAAACAGAGAAGGTATATATATATTTTAATTTATTCAGTGAACCTAGCATTAGTACATTTACACGTATGCTGTTTATATATACATATCTAATGTACAGCATGAATAGAGTATAAATAGCATGAACTCGCCCACGAATTAGATCACATACACAGAATCCACAATACAATTAACTCCATTGAAAATATGCACACACACATTTAAAATATTCATTAATATTGTCACAGGTCATATAGTTCTGAATTCAGTGTGAAAAAAATAGCACAATCATGTAACAAATAATGAAGCACAGTTCCTTTTCAGTATGTCCCAAGTTGGTAAAAGTATGTTTGCATTTTAAGCCGCCATTGGTAGTGCTCTAAAGCATAAACTTTTTCCTACAAAAATATGTTCCAGTCACGTTGGAAAATGAAAAAAATCTATCAGATTCGACTGCTTTTAAGTTAAGTACTTACTATCTTTGAAGAGAGGTTCTTTGTTTTGCTGAAGACCATAGTCGGCTTTCTTTGATAAAGGGTGCATGCATTATAGAAGTCACTGCTAAGGGATTGCTCTAAAGAACCAAATGAATGCCCATTTCTTATTGTGGCATCAACTATATTATATAACTGTATTGTGTGATTGAGACCTTTTTTGAAACCATTTGCTTAGTATGTTTTCATTACAAATGGTGCTTCAAAGGTAATGGGATTCTTTGAAATTCCAGCAAACTAATTTATCTGGATACATTTTTAAAAAGGTACTTGCCATTGTTTGGTCAATTGTAGTTACTGTTCCTCTCTGCCTACTGAAAAGACCAACAAGATCTTGTTTTGTTGTGCTTCTTTTTTTACATTTGTGGCAGTGGAGTGATGCTGCCTTCTATGCACACATCAGAAATTTAAAAAAGTGTCAACAGATGATAGAGATGCAGGTGTTCTGGTCTGATAACAGGAATTACTACCATCCACATACAGATGTTAGTCTATGCAAATATATTAATTACTAGCAAGAAGATGAAAATCTGACGAATGGCAGATTATGAGATAATGCCTCTTCTGGCTGATCTCTCCTACCAGAAATGTCAAAAAAAAAAAAGCTGATATCTCACAATATATAGTACTCATGCAACATTTTAACATAAAATATCGACATAGCTGCCAACCCTCCAATCTCGCAATTAGTGAAAATAGGGATAAAAAAAATTGTTAATTTTGACATGAATTTGTGAAGCGATCTTCAAGTCTGGGAATATTTGTCGGAACAAATGTGTAGCATGGGATCCCGGTTATAAATGCAGCATCCTTTTATGGGAACTCTGAATTTCTCCACTCCAAACCAATGGTTGTATATAAAGGTTTAAACGGTCAACAATGTCGCCAATAAAAAATAATCGGCAGATGGTATATTTTGCTGTCAATATAAAGAAAAAAAATTGCAATTTGCAACATTGGCAAAGCTTTGTGTGATCCCTGATTAAACTTTTTACACATTATTTTTTGTACTTGCAAGAAGAAAAATTATTTTTTCATGTGAGAAAAATACATAAAATTTCAGCAGCCACACCACAAACATCTTGTATTATTCATAAGCGATATCTTTACCAAAATGATAATAAACTCTTTAACAACTTTTAAGGTACTTATTAGAAAGAATTTTTTTCGTTATTAAGAAAAATACATGGATATGAAATTTCGGGAGCCATACCATGACCATGTTATATCCATATTTGTTTTATAACAGAAAATGCTATAATGAGGTTACAATGTACTTTTGTAGAAGTCAGATCTAACTACATACAACAGACTCGGATCTGCCATCACATAATATGCCAGCAGATCAGGGTAAATGTTGCTGTTAAAACTAATTTAAAAAATCACTGACCATGATATGCTGGTGCATTATGCAACAGCTGATGAGTGTCTATGGTGTTTTTGCAATTGGATCCATCTTACACAGGAGTATGTATCATAGACAATTATGAATATACCTATTACCTGTACATTAGGATCATAAAGACTAAAATACCTGAACATTCAACTGTGTATCCCCATGACAGTCTGTTTACTCAAAAAGCACAGAATGTATTCACACAAATATTTAAGATTTTATAGTAATACCTAACTTTGGGTTCATTCTTTGACAGTATTTAAATGAGCTAAATTTCTGGCAGAGTAGAACCTTTTACCGTTCAACCCTTCATGTTCATTTTAAATGGCATACAACCCCCATTTTAAACATGCAAAACAGCAACAGACATAAGTGTATTCTAAAAATGCCTCTCCATTTATTTCCCCCCTCAACTGATTTAAAAAACAATAATCTTTAATATGATAAATAGTGCACAGAACTTAGTTGATTCATTCACTGATTCATAATTTGCAACCTTACTGTGACCAGAATGGCCATAACACTGGCATTCTCTGTGTCTTTCATGCTTAACGAACTTAACATACTAACATGGCACCATGTTGCGCACACTGTGGGCAAGTTGATTTCCTCAGACAACATTGTGACATAGTTCATCATATTCAGTAACTGCCAAATAATTCCATAAATTATCATAAAGTTGACAGTTATGAGTTGTATTCTTTAGACACATCTACATCAAAATTACACCACTTGTTAAATCCACGTGAAAGGTAATTTTGTATTTGTCATGCTTTTCCTTTGCTTGATTCGACACTGTAAATATCAGAAGCAGACAACATTGTATTTTCCTTCTATATATCTACACATGAATTTGTTCATACAACCCTTCAATGAAAATGGACTTGTCCAGGAAATGGAAACGTATCTCGTGAGTAGCAGTAGTTTATATTTAAAACGTTCACTAAGCATAAAATTTGCAGACAATGATGGTGTTAGGGTGGACCCTGATCACTCAGGTTAGAAATTAAAATCAATGAATGAACTGAATAAGTTCTGGGCATTTCTGATCTAATTTATACTTTTCATTACAGAAATCAGCAGAGTGGTACAAACAAATGGGGGAGGCGTAGACTATAATAATTGTAAAATAAATTGTGTTAGTGGTACCTCAAATCACTGGAATTGCCAGCCTCCATTCCCACCTAAAAAAAAAAAGATGACATAAAACAACATGAAATTCAACTAAAATGAACAAGACACCACTTCCCAACAAAGGGACAATCAACTTCAATGATAGCTATATAATTAACTTTAGATTCTTAAAAATCATTGTCTAACGAAAATCCTTTAGAAGACCTGCACTCTCACTATCATACACACACCACTCTGCTTTAAAAAGAGTTTAGGGGGCCCCGAGTGGCTGAGAAGTCTAAAGCATCCACTGTTATGGATTACTGCCATCTCAACCTCTGTCTGGGTTCGAGTCTTAGATTTGGCAATTACTGTTATGTGAGAAGGCTTGCTGTTAGCTTCTCATGGATCAGTGGTTCTTTCCAGGGTTTTCCTGGGTTCTTCCTCCACCATTGATACTGGCCACCATGTATAGCCTATCTTGTGCTGAAAAATGGCGTTAAACCCTACAACAACAAATAAAAAGAGTTTGATCGCTTCATCCTTTTATCAATCTCTTTTTTAACCATGCTACAAAACGTTCAAAAAACATTCCAAGCATTTTGTTCTTTCTGAAAATACCCATCAAAACACACACAAAAAAGCTAGACACTTCGGAATAAATTAAAAAGTCACCTCAAGCTCTGAAGTCTCCTCTTCTTGGCATGATTTCCTTTGGCTTCCCTTGCTAATGCATGATGCATCAGTCTGGATACTATCAGCATCTGCATAATTAAAACATGATGCAATCTGATCCAGGTTTCCACTTATTATCTCAATATAGGTTTTAAAACTCTACGCAATAAGATTTTGTCAAAATAAAAGAAAGCAAACTCTTGAAAAGAATTTCCACCTAAAAGTGTCACCCATTAATATCCTCCATGCCATGAGAATGTCTAAAAAATGCAAAATTGTTCTGTGTACAATCTACTGTCAGATACTAGTATTTACTGAAAACATTTAAGGAACAGAATTGGCAGCCACAGTAACATGATTCTTGCCTTGATATGGAAAGTTACAATGTAACAATGCTTTGTGAAAGAAAAAATTTTGAAGAATTTACTGTGATTGAGTACTGTCAAGAGACTTTATATCAACAGCAGCATCAGATCAACAGTAAGGATCAAAAAGTTTCATTTCAAGTGCAAAGTTCAGAAGTCATCCTAAACAAGTTGGCATGCCACAGAGCACACCTATATGCTGAGATGTCCATAATAATACAATATACTACAAATGAAAATAATGCATACAACATATAAATATAGTACTATATCAAAATTTGAAAGTACATATATATATATATATATATATATATATATATATATATATATATATATATATAACACATTGCTGACTCAACATACTAAATAATACACTGTTTTTAGATTACATCACAATTACCATTGGCAGCCAAATTGTTCAAGAAAGCTGACAAATTAAGAGGCAATGAGGAAAATGAATACAAAAAAATTATTAGCAGATGCAGTTTAGCTACTTCCAGCATCATACGTGTCAACTGATGCTTCCCAAATATTTTATGGATTTTAAAAAGAAAAATAACATTTTGTTTGTCCATCCTTATTACATGAGTTACATTTTCTACCCAAATGAAGTTTTAATACGATTTTAATTGAACAATAAACAATGATTATCTTGTTTTATGCTTAATGCAAATGGTCAATAACATTTTTAAAAAATACCCAGAAAATGAGACTGACTGTAAATTCCTAATGTAATGTTTGAAGTTGTTACTTGATGGATTACAAGTACATATAAATGGACACATTTTATATACTTAACCACACAGATGCTGCTGCTGCATTTATTCATTATGTACTTGTAATAGATTTATCCATATATTTAAAACAAAATTATCAGTTAAACAATTAATTTTTCTGTAATGTCACAAGAGTTACAAGTAAATAACCACAATGGTCCAAAAACAATATTTTTAAAGGAAAACTGACAGTTATCCTCCAACTGTTATTTTACTGAAGACAGAAATACTAGATCATTGATCCAAATCTAATTTTATGTGAAAATGAAACATTAAAATTTGTTGTATTTGTCCCACAGGACTGATTGAAGAGCATATTTTAGGTCAAATGCAATTCAGATAATTTTTTAACAACTATGGTCTTGGTGCTGTCTCGAAATGAAATGGTGAATAGGAAATGTACTTAATGTCTAAACTGCCATTTACAATCTCTGCTCTTCTTAAGACATTGTTGAACTCTTCAAATATTTTATCAATCGTATTGACAGAAAACCAATCTGAATTTTAAAAAATCTTTATAGAAAAGATGATTTGAGATGTTCAAATATTATTGAAGTGAATTTTCAGATACAATGAAACACGTAGCATTTTGAATTCCCTGTAAGAGTAGTCAAAATTTCTGAAAAATAAATATGTAAATTAAATAATAAGACAATAGTTGATTCTTTTTTTTAAAACAAAATTCAAACACTTACCTGATTCTGACCAGTAATCATCAAAATTTTCAAACCCAAATTCGTCTTTGCGGATCACTTTCGATCCAAGTATATCTTTGCCTGTACGTCTTTAAATAAAGAAAAAGTATTATTGTACTCTGAATAAATGCCACTACAAGACAATGTTTTAAAGGAACATTCAGGAAACAGAAAATTCATGAAACTGAGAATCCTAAGTAAATATTTACGTTTGCATAAGTTTTGGTAAAGCGACTTCTTACTAATATTAAGACAGCTTCACACCTGGCTGATTGTCTACAAACACTATTATATCCTACAGTATACACAAAATGTATTGACCATGTGCAACTTGTGCCTGTGTAGTGGCCTCTGAGTTCTGTGTGAATATTATACATCACTGTCTCTGACATGGTCAGTAAAAATGGATGCCACAGAGTGCCCTTGAGTTAAAACTATTAGACCAGAAACTTTACATTTAAAATCAGGTGCTACCTGAAGCATGCACATGCATGAACCATACATACAGGGCTGAGCAATTTTTTTTAACCACTAGTCCAGGACAAGTGGTTGCAGAAAATTCACTAGTCCCACCTTTCTCTTCACTAGTCCCACCTTACTTTTCACTGGTCCCAAAATGGTAATCACTTAGCAAGATTTGACGAAATATATGTACTTAATCCATAGAAAAAAATAAATAAAACAATATCCAACATAATTATTTCTTAAAAGAATTTTAATTTTTCAAAAACATTGGTTGTTATACATTTGGCTTATTCAGGTTCATGTAGATAAGTTTTAGCTTATGGATTTGAAAATATGTCCATGTATATGTCTGCCATCTGCACCAGCACTAAGTCAGCAGTTGATAGCTGTGTCTGAGTTAAAGTTCTTAAGTTCTGATCCATTTGTAGAAATGTTCATCTGGGTGAATTTCCTACCTACACCAGTTTTGGATATAGTTTGCAGTAACTGCAAAACATCTTTCCTTCAGAGTCAATATATTCAAGCCAGGGGTAACAATCAACCCAAAGCGGCTGAAAATTTCTCTGTCTCTTAGTAGTGTCATATTTAATAATTTTTGCCATCACAGATTGTTGGTTATGTCTCTTTGGAGAAATAACACACACTCAGTGTCCATCTTACATTTTATCCATCCATTTTCAAACAAACATAACCTTCTCCAAATCACCGTTATAACCTTTCTTACGAAAATAGTTTAGCAAACTCATTTTATCCACAGATTATCTATCAGTTTGCTTGATAACTACTTCTAAAATGATCATAACAATTTTCACTTTAAATACAAATTGAAACTGCTCATTAATTAGCGTACTTGTTTTGCTTCAAACATAACATTGCACGTGGAAGTTAATCATATGTATAATCAATTATAAATTAAAGAATCATTACTGTCTTTTAATAAAGTTCATAAAGGAAACCGACATTGATGTCAGTAAAATACCTATCATTAATTCAATTTCACTGACTCGCTGGATTAAAATCATTGTGAGTCGCTCGTTATGATCTAGTCTGAGTTTCCTCTGACCCATGCCATCCCATTTTTGATATTTGGACATTTATGTTGGGGTGTAGGGTCAGAATCCATTCCCTATTGAAAAGTTGCAATTTGCCAACACCATTTGGTGTCGGCATAGGGTAGCCGCTTACTAAACGACCTAGCAAAATTAAACTACCTTTCATTGAGATATACCAGCATAAAATGGATAGGAATGATTTATTTTTTCAGATATTGCGAGTATAGCATTTGTTATAGCTGACAGATTAGCTGAAACAATAGCATGAGATGAGGTTAGTCTCGACATTTGTCAAAATTCAGTGAGTACTCAGCATCGAGAACCAATCAAGTTAGTGTGCAACCACAAGCAATAAGGAATGCCTTGTTCCACACCTTTGGTCAGTAGGGCTCATACCACAAGAGAATATTCAGCAAAAACAAATCTGCCAGGTACATGAAAGGGACACTGTTTTTTGGGAAGTTATGATTTTTCTTCCAGAAGTATTGATCAGAATGACAACCCAGTTAAATATGATCAACCCATTTAAATATGAAAGGGACATTGTTGTATTGGAAGTTATGATTTTTCTTCCAGAAGTATTGATCAGAATGACAACCCAGTTAAATATGATCAACAATATGGAACTGAAGAGCAGTCACACACTCTTGTAACAGCTATGTCGGCTTTGAAACCAGAACAAATGGCAATAGTTCTATGTATTTCTCCATTAACACCAACAATGTCATGCCATCTCTTCCTTGCCTGATATTGACCCCAGCAGCCCAAATATATAAATTTATCATTATTACTAATGCCATATGAATCTGAACACCAAACATCCATACAGTCGAGTCAGTGGGGCTTGAATTTAGTGGTAAAGCTTCATCGTCAATAGTAAACTAAGTCATAAACCATAGACTTTCTAGATATTTGAATATTTGGTGAGTTCGTACTGGCTTTCAGTTATTACAAAGTCATTGTGTTCAAAGCCTTTCCTTCCAGAATGCAAGAAATGGATGCATGTTAAAAACATATTTAAAAAATGCTAGCCTCTACCAAAGAAAGTCCTGCATTTTATGAGGATTACAAAGAATTGACACACAAAGCAGCCATTTATTGCAGTACCATGAACATTTAATGTAGACTGGAGTAGAATTACTGCAAGCTACAAATGCTTAAAAGGCAGCTTCATACAGCACTGCCAGAGGTCTTGCTTATGATACTAAGTTCTACAAACACAGCAAATAATCTTCCAAGTCAAAGCTCACCAGGTGTATAGAATAAGCACAATGTATAGTAATATAAATGAAATGGATATTAGGAACAGAAATATGAAACAACTCTGAAAACGCAAAAGGTTGATTCAGAGCAAAACTGTCCTAATGTGGATGTGTGCTTGACCTGCACAAAAAAAATCACATTCACAGTTCAAACACACTCTAGCAACTAAGCCGTTAACAAAAACAAGGAACTTGTGAAAAATAGTCCTTGACATACCATGCAAACACATCCATAAACATTACTAGACTCAATGAGGAATAATGAGAACATCTCAATGAAGATTTTCTATATTAATCTTATCAATGATGTCCACAAAGGTTTTCACATAGGACTTCCTCATCAGCCTATTTCAATTAAGTATACAAATCTAAAGTCAGCCTCATCACAACCTGACACAGTAGATACATTACATTAAGATGTGTAAGACTGACAATACTGATGCATTCAAGCTAATTCCCATGCTCCCAAACATTGTGTAAGGTGTTTTGTGGAGGAATAAATATTATTTCTGCACTAAATATTTGTAATTTAAAGATTTTTTATAAGCTGTCCAGAGCAATTTTGTAGATACCCAACATAATGTAATTTTAGTTTCTTACATTTACCGTATTTTCGCATATATAAGATGAGTCTTATACAAAGTTTTACGCACCCTATACCCAGTGTTTGTCTTATGTAAAATATTTTTACACAAATCGTCAAATACCACGTTTTATATATGGGTGTGTCTTATAATTAGGTGTGTCTTATATGTGCGAAAATACTGTAAGTATTTTTAACACAAACAGTACAGTGTGCGATAATGGAGGACGATTTTCATTCCTAGTTGTAAAAACAATTGAGTGTTCAGTAATTACTATGTGTAACAATCCAATGTGGGCCACTTCAAAGTTAAAATCTTTTCTTTTAAATGTTTTGTAAACTGTAATTATTACAGATCTAAGTTTAGTCAGAGTAAATGTTTTAAATTTATATCATATAGTATGTTTAAATAGTTTTGTTTATTGTTAGTAATTATCACAGAAAAAAACTACGGCTACATTACCTGTACATCCAGTTGTATTCAGAGATACTTAAATTTTTAGTATCTTTGGTGGGTGCGTTCGAAAACAAGTAAAGACTAAATAGTTCGAAAATAAGACAAGAATTTGTTCCATATTGGACTTAAATATGAAAATCAGTTATACCCTAAATTAACATTTTTATTAAACACAATATAATAATCTGTTACAAAACAGTGTTTAACTTAATTAAAAATCTTTGTACCATATTGTTCTATTCATCTTCATTTTCCTTGTCATCAGTTTCAGCTTCAAATCTTCTGAAACTTTAATCAAATTCACTATCGTTGTTGCAGAATAACTCCATAACTTGATGCTAATCAATCCTCATTGACGTCAGTGGTATCGGATGCAGCTGCGTCATGTCTGAAAAACTGATATAGCTAGCTGATTCAGGAAACATCAAATGACATTGGAATCTCATCCATATTGATGATGTCATCATGTGCCAACTTCAGTTCACTTATTTACTTCTGAACAAAGGTACGGAAAGCATCCAATTTATTCTCCCAATCGTCCTGAAGCTTCTGTCCAACAGTTGTATGTGATCGGACTGCAAGATTGTTCCATTTCATGAACTTGAAAACCCAGTTGACACTGCTGCCAAAGTCTGTGATCTTCATTTCAACAGCAATAATTTAAACCTTCAATTTGACAGCTATCGCTGAAACGACACGGCTACTGTCACATAACAATCATGTACATTTTTCTTGCTGAGACAAAATTCTCCTCCAGCAGCTCAGTTGCCATGCCCCTTGGCAAACTTGATGAAGTCTAATTTAATGTCAGCTGTATATGATTTTCACATCGGCATGGCATCGTGACAATTTAAACAATTTAAAAATGCTAAGCAAATTGATCTCTCATTTATATACACGGGTAACAAGAGACTATTCTCATGCTTATATATGCTAACCACATACACTGGTTATTTATTGGTCTATGTACGGTATTAATCCTGAAGACGTGGCCTAGCAGATCAATGAAACCGCCTTTACATCTGGCGTTTTTGTTTTTGAATCTTAGATACCAGGTACTCAACCCATCTGCTAATGGCTTGGCAGCAGATAAGAATAAACAATAATCGTTGCGGTCCTACCTCAGACAATTCCTTTGATTTAAACTAAAACTGGTAATGAAGCCTTGTTTACATCTGACGGGTGATGAAACATTTGACAAATTTTCATTTATGATAAAAGAAAGGAAACTACTAGATATAATTGCTCAGTGCTGCAGATGGCTAGGCAGCGTGCGTCTTATGTAATTTTTGTTTACACAAATCGTCAAAACCTGCATCTTATATATGGGTGCATCTTAGGTAAAAAAATTTTTTTACACAAATCGTGAAACCCCACGTCTTATATATGGGTGCATCTTATAATTGGGTGCATCTCATATGCACGAAAATATGGTACTGTAACACAGGGTAAATGTTTTACACAGTATAACTATGATGAGCATGTGCCTGCTTATTGTAAGGCCATCTAATTACTTTTAACAAATTTTAGTAACTTTTACATTATTAAAGTAATGACTTATTATATACCCATCGCCAATTATTCAAAGAATTTATGGTTCATTGTGTTAAGGATAGAAATTGTAAAGCTACAATTTCAATTTCCTAGTTTCATAAAACCCCTTGACTTGAATGAAAATTAAAAATTCTCTGATTTTTATTAACCAGTGTTATTTGTGGTAAAATTTACCTTCCAAGGTTTTCATTCTTCATCCATTCAAATGGATTAACTGTATTCTTTCTGGGTTGATGCTAAAATAACAATAAATAAATCACCACATTAAGAAGTGAATGAACATGAAAGAATGAGTCACAATAGACCCTGCATGGAAACAAAAAGTAAAATAAGGTGGAGTACACAACAATTAAACAAAAGTAAAAATTATGCATTATTTTACTGTAATCTGTTGAATTCTAGGCATAATTTTTAAAATATTAGCGTGAACCTCACAACTGCATGTCAAAGAACAAGTCCCAGAACTCTGTCAAAATGAAGAAACCATCACCTGCATAACATTTGTCTATAATTCAAAGATCTTACTATGCTGCATAAGAATTTGTTGCTGAGTAATGTCTACCACGGGATAGTTGTCAGTAATGCTGAACAATGTCTGTCATGGGATAGTTGTCTGTAATAATTCTTTATTACTTTAATGCATATAATCAAATTTCTACTGATATCCCAAACCTGCAAAAACCAGTTTATTTGTCTGCAATGCAGCAATCTATTTTTGACAAGAATGTACGTGTTAGCCAGCAGCAAGTATTGGGCAGTGATCAATTATAGGCAGGAATTTCAGGCATTGTGAGGTGTGATTCATATGTGTAATGCATGGCTCCTTATCAAGCCATAGAACATAGTCAAACTGGTCATAGCTGGATGATTAAAGGAAATCCAGTTTCCATTGGTTAATATAGGGCAGTGGGTGGTCATAGAGTTTCAGGAGGTATGATGTGCTACTCAAATGTGTGTAACACAGGGGTTCTTATCAGACAATGGATAACTGTCAAAATTGGTCACAGCAGGACAATTTAAAGAAATATAGTTTTCACATGAATAGAAGTGTAAACTCAAGTGTGTGGATATAAGACTTTACTTATCAACTCCTGTATGTATATGCCAATGTGAACTACATGCATCCAACTACGATACAATGGACCTAATGTGAATATTACTAAGTAATGTTTCAATACCTAGATGCAAAACAAACAAAATTTACAGTTAGCCATGTGCATCAGTTTTCTGTGCCTTTTCAGAAAGCCCATTTGGTGATATATTTTAGCAAGTCTATATTTCCCAAATGCAGCATGACTGGAAATTTTAAATAACTGCAGAACCAGGCAACCATACTTCAATCCCAGCTGTCCCATAGTAACAGCTTTTTTACTGGTAATATGTATAAGCACTTTCAAGGGGAAATATTTCATACATGATATGCATTGGAAGATATTTTCTATTTCCAAGATATAACTAGGAAGCATTATTAAAAATTAAATATTTAAATGTGAAATTATCCACTGAGAATCAAGATATTGCACAATCCATTCAGGGGTCAAGACTCATGGCATTCTCAAAGTGTTGGATAATCTTCAGAGACCGCCATACAGCTTGTACAATACAATGCTAGCATCATCTTCGCCAGTAAAGGATTGTCGATCAACTTCACTCAACCTTGAGCATATTTAGGGAGTGAGAATGGTATCTACTTATCTACTATCTAATTGGATGCTGCTGAAATAAACTGATCCAAGCAGAATCCTTGTTACATTTAAAGTGCAAGATTGTAAGGCATAGTTATTGTAACCTCTGTATCTATGGACGTAATGGAAATTGCTTTATTCGAATACATAACAGGTAGCAAGATCTCTCATTGGTTAATTGATTTAATCAAAATATAGATCTTGGACCATGACATTGAAGATACGACACCAAGTGTGGAATGCAAAACATCTAGTGATAATAGAAAAATGTCCCAGATTTCTTAGTTTATCTTTAATGACTCACTATCAGTAGTGGGAATACAAAAATCCTGTAGCAATTAAATGGGAATATAGGTGAAGGTAGTGTGTGTGTAGTAATTTAACACCTTTCCCAAGATGAATGAGTGAAACCAAACTCCTTATTCTCATAAAGTATGAATGTTATTTTCTTCTGCTGCCTGGTGACCAGTCCAATATAGATGACCTGACAGATGGAACTTTGTTCATCTAATTAGAGTCTTCATCAAAGTGCAAGTGCTGCTTTTCCATATATTGCAATGGTGCAACTTTCTCTTAATGTTCAGTCACTTTGGTTGGCATCCATCCGTCTTCAAGAGATGATGGTATAGCTCCTTGTTTTGGTGCCAGTCACTTTACCTCCCTTGAAAGGGCACTGCTCATCCATAAAACACTCACTTCCAGGCACCAGCACTTTTTCAACCTTGAGAGGGGTTAAGGATCTATACTTTACCATACATGCCAACCCCTGACAAGGAAAAAGTGTAATGTAAGTGGACAAAAGGCGTAATCTGAGCAGAAAAGCATAATCCACATATAATAGAATTCAATGTGCAAATGTACAAAACACATGTATATTTTGGCATCAGGAAGCATCCATTTCAACAGGACCAAAGTTGTATTCTACCACTAGTTGTACAGTAGTCAGTGTTCTATAATGAGCTCGCTAAATAACGCCCCTACATTTATACATTTCGTTTCCACAATTTAGTTCTGCTGTAAAAAAGAAGTTACCTTAGTATTGGAGTTAGTAAAATGATCAAGACATCTGTTTTACACTATGACCAATATTAAAATCCTGCAATGGGCATGAAGCTATCCTCGAATGGAACTGTACTGCGTTATTCATGTATTCATCTCCGAGTAATTTAAAGTCCAACAGAATGGTTCTGTACTTCAATTTATTTTTAACAAAAAATATGTGAGCAAATATTAAAAATTTGAAAACCAGTCTGTTCTGTCCTAAGCTATACAGCTGCTATAAATAGAACATAACACATAGGAAGGTCACCACTAGTCTACAGTCACATGTACTTTTATGTCATAGTTACACAGAAGCCATCTTTTCTAGAATATGTTATGTGCGATTAGTGGGATGTTAATAAAAAGGAGAATACAAATTATTAATATTTTGGGGAGGGGGATATACCGAAAAAGCGTAATCCAAACACATTAACGAGTATGGCATAATTTAGTGAAAAAAGCATAATGATTACGCCAAAAGCGTAATGGTTGGCATGTATGCATAACAGGCACTAACAACATATAAACAAGTAGTTAGAGATTCAAGGCAATTTGGTGATCTCTGAACCACAGTTCTTGCTCCATGAAAGGGGTGTAGACTTACTCAAGACCAGAAGTGATGAATTTAAAAAAAAAAAAAAAAAAGACCAGAAGTGATCAAGACCTCTCCTGTGAATGGACAATTATCATGAGATAAAGAGAAAGAGGGACCTTCCTTTTTCAATAAGTATGGTGACTTTCTGTTAGTCTCACAGTTCATCTGTCCACAGCAATAATACAGACCATCCATCATGCATGTACATAACAAGATGAGTGACTATCCAAAGGGGCCTTCATTTGCACACACCTTTACAACATATCCATGTGCTGAAAAAGATACACTGACAAAAACAGCATAACTGGAAACTTCAAAAAGGTAGGTGATACTTAACCTGACACCAGCACAAAGAAGGAAGAATCATCAGTAAGCACTACTATGGCAAGCAAGTTGCAAAAAAAAAAAAAAACTTAAAATTTAGCAAAAAGGCACATAAAAAAGCAATTAAAACATAACAGATGTTAGGCTAAGGAATAAAAGAATAACAGTTAAAGATGACACATAATGTGAAATTTGTGTACTTGCATGATAATCCAAAGGAAAATATTATGTATGTTGGCCTTGAAATCGGACTATGGTGATGTTTTTTAAAATTTTTGACCTACAATTACCAATATGAGGTGGGGCCCCGAGTGGCCTAAAGCGCTGTCCATTACGGATCACTGCCATCTCACCTCTGTCTGCATGGGTTCGAGTCTAGGATTCGGCATATGTGGATATGTGAGAAAGCTTGCCAGTAGCTTCTCATGGGTCGGTGGTTCTTTCTGGTGATTTCCCAGTTTCTTCCTCCACCATTAATACTGGCCGTCATATCGTGTGCTGAAAAATGGCGTTACACCCAACAATAACAATAACCAATGTGAGGAGCAAATATTTAGCTTGGACTTAGCATAGCAGAAAAGGTAAGCAATGCAAAAACAGCAAGTATCGAGTTACTGCCATAAAAATACCAAATGAAATCTCATACACTTTAAAGCTTTAGACAGGACACAAGTGTATGATGGATGGATGGACAGAAATACAGATTATATCCCCTTCTTTACATGACTAAGTGGGTGACAATACATTTCTCAGAAAAAAAAAATGAGATGCAGCATTCAGCAATAAAATTATCAGTTTGAAAATAACACTTTCAGAGAAGGAGGAATTATAAAAGAAAATACTAGATAAATTTGTAACAACCAAAGCTGGAGAAGAGCCAGACCATTACAAAACAAATTCCATAGTGCATGCTTTTCTTGGTCACTCACAGATTAGTATTTTTTGGGCACAATTTTTGAAGACAACTCGTCATGCATGAGCCTTGATTAGGACATAATTAAAAAAGAGGGGGTTGGGGGGGTCCCATTTTGTTGCATTATGTCAACCTCTGGACCTCCTGTTACAGTGTGACCATTATAACATGAATTTCATGTAAATGTTTTTTTTCTTGTACATGAAAAAATTCGTTCTTAAAAGTAAAAAAAAAACTTAATATCATTTTGGGGAAGAAATCACATATGAACAATTCAAGATAATCATGGCATGGCTTCTGAAATTTTATATATTTCTTGTACATGAAAAATAGTTTTTCTTTTTAAAAGTACTAAATATAATGTGTAAAAAGTTTATTCAGTGATCGTGCAGGGATTCGCCAATATTGCAAATTGTGATCTTTTTCTTTGTTGGCATCAAAATATACCATCTGGCAATTGTTATATTATTGGCGACAATTTTGGCTGCTTAAACTGGTAGTTACAACCACTGATATAGAATGGAGAAATGCAGAAAGCGAGATCAAGAATAAAACAAATTCCATAGTGCATGCTTATTTTATTCACTCACAGAGTAGTATTTTCTGAGCACAATTTAAAGACAACTTGTCAAACATGAGCCTTGATCTAGCCATAATTAAAAATTGGTGGGGCTTTTTTCATTTTATTGTTTACAAATGTATACTACAGAAGACTTCTGGACCTCTAGTTACAGTGTGACCCTGCTATAGCATGAATTCAGATATAACACTGCTGTGGTGTGGTTCCCAAAATTTCATATGCGTATTTCTTGCACACAAAAAAAAGATTCTTTCTTAAAAGCACGAAAAAAAATGTAAAAAGAGTATCATCATTTTCTATGAATAAAACAAGATGATCATGGTGTGGCTTCTGAAATTTTGTTTTTTATACATAAAAAGTGTTTTTTCTTCTTAAAAGAATGAAAAATAACATAAAAAGTTTATTCAGGGATTGTGCAAGGCTTTGCCAATGTCGCAAATTAAGATCTTTTTCCTTATTGGTGGCAAAATATAGCATTTGGCAATTGTTTTATTATTGGTTACATTGTTGGCTGTTTAAACTTGTATATACAATCATTGGTTTGGAAAGGAGAAATTCAGAGGCCCCATGAAAGGAGAAAGCAAAGTTGATATAAAATTCACTGAAATTTATCTATTGATACATTTAAAAAAATTCTTTGTCTATAATGACAGTGCATTGTTATATCATCACGTATCTCTGAAATGCTTAATTATGCATATTTGGATGCAAACTTTTGATTTGGGACACATAAAATTGCTGAGACGGGACTCATCTGTATGAATGTTTCTTTTGCAAAGACAAAAGTTTTGTGGCTGAATAAATATGTTCTAATCACTATGAAAACTGAAACAATGCTTTTATTAAATTTGCTGCTGACATCTTTGATCAAAGTTCGCCAACTTGCTTTGATGAAGGTGCATATGTCATTCAAGGTGCCGCTAAAAACTCCCTTTGAACAACCAAATTCTTTTGTTATTGCAGCAGCAACATCAAATAATTGTAGAACATTGAGACAATTTTGTAAAAAAAAAAAAAAAAAAATTTCTGAGTATATATCGTTGCTTTAGAGGAAATCAGTGTTCATTAAAATTACAGCAAAAATAATTTTTGTTTGTTTTATTTCCATCGTGTGATCGACTGTAGTCATTTCACATTCCTGCCCTCAGAGTAGGTTGATTGTAGCTAGTCAGTTGCATGGCTTTTTTGATTATACACCACTCCCTCGATAACTCGCGGACATCGGGGTCCAAAAACATCAACCGCGATATAAGCAAGGGCACGAGTTATCGAGGGACCTATAACAAACAACAAAACTAACAAAGGGATTGACGTATTGGCAAAAGGGTGGGTGGGGTGGCTTTGCATGTTACAGTGTTGAATACTCAATTAATAAACATACTAAGATTAACAGTGAATAAATATCTCTTCATATCGGTATATATTATTTTTTTCCTCAGAGTAACATTAATTTCAGGATAACTTGCAGTATATTGATCATCAAAACATTCCACATGGTTTCTATTCGCTTAGCACATGTACGACTTCACGTTGTGTACTATGTCACTAATTTTTTCTGTGAATGGTATACATTGTAGTTTTATTGTTTGATCCAAAGTAGACGTTTTTTTTAGATACAAAAGATCAACACATTTTGAAAATACAATGTCGATCGAACGATGTGTAGATTTTAATTGCAGTAGAAGTAAAATGGAAGAAAAAAATAAAATCACATGGGTTAACAATTACCAACATGAATTTAATGGGTCTAAAAATTTAAAACGACATAAATTAGAACATGATAACACTAGCGGCTTATGACACATTGCTGCGTGAACCATGCGTACACAGCATCATCTAATTCGTTATTGCTTGCAGTCCGTTATCATTTTCGTTTCATCTCTTCATCTAAATCGACATCATGTGAGTAATTTCGAAGTTTCGGCTATTCCTTAAGCCAACCTCTAAATGTCGACTGAGCAATTTTTAGTCTAATGCAAATTTTTTATCTTGCTTCGTCATTATCACTAAGTACGCATTTCGCTTAATTCCCTTGCTCTCCATGGTCACATTTACAAATAATTAAGATACATTTAGGGCTGTCAAAAATCACGAAAAAAACAACCCGGGTACCCATTGCAAATTTTTAAAGTATAAGTCCTTGTTAGAACAGACCACGTTTTTCATCTGCTTTTGACCGCAGATTTGAATCACCCACGCATGTGTGCCCCAGTTATACCACATGACCACGCAGTCGCATAGATGTTATTATTTTGGTTTATTATTCTTAAGATAGTTATGGTAAAAACGTAGTAGTATCACAAATAGAAATATCGGTATGATGGCTAACTTTCGAAATTCGCAGAGCTAGTCGACTAGAAAAACAACGATCAATGATTACTTTGAGGCATTACAAAGATTTCAAAGGGTCTAGGTGATGATTGTTCCTAATATACATTGTGGGATTTCTTTGACATGTTTGTTCGGAAATCAAAGGTATCCCTCTGGATTTCATTAAAAGAGCACGCAATGTACTGATCATTTAGCACCCACATTCAATAGTTATCGTCTACAAAGAGGTTTATTACCTGTGGAACAAATATTTTAACCTTGGTATATAATGCCTCGGGAATAACGGTTGGTCCGGTTGCACAGCGCCAATGAATTTTATTAATCAAAACAGACGGTCTGATGTATTGTTTATTTATATTAAGCAGAAATCTGGTTTATAATTATAGCCATAGCTGTCACCTGTTTGAAGTGGTTGGCGAGTGTAGCGATTTTTTTTTTTTTTTTTACGGGTACCTGTGTTTACGTTTCAATATCCGGGTTTTTCTTTACCGGTTTACCCGATGACAGCCCTAGATACATTACTGATATTATATACTTTACTGATGTTAATACATAAAATGTGAAAACATTTTCGATTGGTGAAGTAAAATTAAATTTGATAAAGGTAAGGAATATGAGAACGTATGCTCCTATTGGCATGCCTTTGAACTTTCTTTTATTGTACTTACCTTGTTTGATTTGATGCAAAATACATATTCAAAGTGATAAAACAACACCAGTCTCTTTTAATTGATTCTTTTATTGTAACAAGCACTTCCCCCCCTGTTGATCAAAACAAAGCCAGCATGTAATTAGGTTCTCACAGTGACGGTTGACTGACTCTTTTCATGCTTTCCTATAAGAGAATCAGTATGTTGGGATTATAGGGTTGAGACAAAATTAAAGGATTATAAGGTGAATTTCACCTAGCCAGACATTCAATTAGTGTCTATTTCATTCTCTGTTGCTGAATGTTAGCATTTACCAGAATTTTTCATTGAGCACTGTTTTTTTACAATTTACAGTGTATTAACAACTATTTCTCTATTTAAAAAAAACAATATGTGATTAGAAATTGCAAATTTCACAATATGGATTCTAGCTTTACCGGCAATAATCACCATTTTCGATGATAAAAACGAGTTATATATCAAGGTTTAATATACCAATTTACCATTTCTTATCACGACATTTTTCACATTCAACACATTTTAAAATATATTTTCTTTGAAAAAAATTGGGAGCCATGCCGGACACCGTGTTATAAGAGGGTTCGCGAGTTATCCGGGCACGAGTTATCGAGGGAGTGGTGTATTACAGCATACGGTATCAAGGCCAGGTATCAGCATAAGCGGACTGTGATAAAACAGTGCCCTGTTGGTTGGTTTGTCAAAAGGAAACAAGGATTTGTTTATGTAACCATATATTTTTATGTCCAAGTTTGTGGTTTCCTGTCATATTGCCTTTGAATTTCTCCACTCCAAACCCAATACTGTACATACAAATTTCATCAGCCATAAATGTTTTTGCTAAAACTATCACCAGATGGTAGATTTTGTTACCAATAAGGAAAACAAAATTGCACTTTACGACATTAGCGAAGCCTATAGCAATCACTATTATAAATTTCATTTCTGATTGTAGCTGTAAAAATATTGCGAACCTAATATCAAGAGACTAGACAAAATGCCGTTTGCAATCTTATTAAAGTATTTTGGAGTTAAAGGAAAAAATGCCGAAGATCAAAATGAGATTCAGAACTATGTTAAAGTTGGTAGAACTGATATTTCAAATGTGACAGAAGGCAAGTGTAAGAAAGTACTTGATGCCTGGCTTAGTGTTCGGAATCAAAACTTTCTTTGGATTGACAAAATTAATTCTGAAGAACAAACAATACCTATTTGCCAGTGGTGTAAAGAATGTGGGAAATTAAACTTGTGGCAACTACTGGATTTTCAGATCTGCAAATTTCCACATTCTCTAGGCACAAGACCTCTAGGGACCACCTACTTGCTGTAGAGGCTCATCATGCAAAATAACGCAAATCAAATGTTCAACATGTAAGTAATAGTTTTCTCTTTCTTTCTAGCTTTCCTTACTGCTAAAAGGATTATAACTTATGTTATGTAAGGGGTATATACCTACATTTACTTTTTAATCTGCACCCTGACCAGAGGTAAATGACCTCTGACTTCATTGAAATATATAATAACTGCTGTAACTTATAATAATATGTCAAGTCAGTCAGTAATTCTTGTTTTAAGCACTTATTCATTACAGTTAATTTAAGAAAATTTATAGTTTTGCATAATTATAAATTAACATACTAAGTAATTAAAGTGATAGGCAGAATTCTTTTTTAAAAAATTAATATTTTTAAGAACATTATCATATAATGAGCGCACTAATGTTTTTAAATAAAAATTTAAATATTGGCTCGAATAACATAATCTTCTTTTTTTTAAATTAAGTATTATTGAAAAGTATTGGAAAAATACCTTTTTTTCTAAAATTACCACTTTTACAGACATTATCTTGCAAATCTTAAACTATCAATTGTTTTATCAATTGATAGTTTAACATTTGTTTCAAAAATAAACAAGTAACATCCATGGCATGCGAGAGAGGCTTAAGTGTGCAGAACAAAATCAAGACAAAGGTAAGGTCCAGAATTAAGCATGAGACCTTAACAAAATTGATGCGAGCCAAAGAAGATGGACCTAGTGTGAAGGAATACGATCCAAAGCCAAACATCAAAACATTTAGTGAAATGTGACATAAAAGAAAGTGAACTATATTGTAGTTAAGAATAAGATAAGTGTACATGATGTCAATTTTAATACATACTTTTTTAGAAAATAATAAATAAGCACCAATAATTAAAACAAAAAGTTTTGTCTCTGTTTATTCCTGGAATTTTAATGTATATTCAGCCACTTCAACATGCTTCTGGGATGGGACTGCAACTTTTGCTGCTGGGACTGCAACTTTGCTGCTGGGACTCCTATTTTTGCTAAGTTAGGAGTCCTGGACCCTGGACTCCAAGTTTTAAAATCCTAGTGAGACCTCTGATCATAATCCGCTTATGTTGACATCTAGCAGTGGGACAAATCCAATTTTTTTGGCTGATATTTCTGATAGAGATCAACTGGATCAGGTGTTATCTCCTAATCTATCTTCCATCAGATTTTCAGTTGCTTGCAAGTAATTAATATATTTACAAAAATATATTAATTATTAATTACTAATGGATGGTAAGTAAAATTCCTCTTCTTTTCACTCATAATTCGATCCTTCAACATTCACATTTTCTGTAGTAATCCCTGTCAGCAGACCAGAATACATGCACCTCTATTGTCCATTAACCCTTTTTTGAATTTCTGACTAATGCATGGAAGGCAGCAATCACTCTGCTACCACAAACATAAACAAAACAATCTTACTTGCTGGTATATTCAATAGGCATGGAGGAACAATAGCTAAAATCGACCAAACTGCCAATTCTTTTTTAAAAATGTACCCAGATACCCAGAAAAAATAGTTTGCTGAAATTTCAAAGAAAATGGATTAGCTGTGAAGCAGCAATTGTTATGAAAACATAATAAACAAATAGAAAAAAATCAGTTTCTGTCATGCAATACAATTATTTGATATTGCCACCACAATAAGAAACTTGTATTTGTTTGGTTTTCCTTTGGTGGTGACTTCAATAATGCTTACACCCTTCAAGGAAAGCCAACTACAATCATCAATAAACACAAAGAACCTTTCTTCAAAGGAAGTCATTACCAAACTTAATTAAAAGCAATGGATACTGAAGAATTTTGTCATTTTCCATCAAGACTGGAACATGTTTACTGTGCCCTGAAAGTTTCCTTTTTGCATGAAAAAAGTTTATGCTTACAAACACTACCAACAGCAGCTTAAAACACAAACTAACTTTTACCGATTTGGGATGTACTGAAAAAGAAATGTACTTCATCTATCATTAAGTGTGTATTTTTTTCTACTGAATTCAGACCTATATGACCTGTGACAAAATTGTTAAATATTTTAAATCTCTGTGTGTGCATATTTTTGATGGAATTACTAGTATTGCGGAGTCAATGTATGCAATGATTCACGGGTGAGTACATGGTGTTGATACTCCATACCTTAGACATGTATATACAAACTATACACATATATGTACCAATGCTTGGTTCTCTGAATAAAGTAAAATATTATATCTTATATATGCCTTCTCTGTTTTCACTACAGGTGTATTTCTCATTTAATATGCATTAATGTAAGATGATATTTTTGTGCCAGCATTTATTACCTACCCCCAACACATTCTTTTGGGTACATGCATCATTTTCTTAAGCTAACTAACCTGGTTGTTTATAACACAGTTCAGTCTATAACACAGTCTGTGTTATAGCGGGGTCATATTGTATATACTACAAACTTGCAAAAATCAGAAACTTTGAAGACCTACTCATTTAAAGTAATTTAGTATTTACTGGAAATTATCTCCTAAAATGTTTCCAACGGACTATTATCTCGGGTTAGAATCTTTTGTTCTTTCTGAAAACATACAAATAAAACAAAAGCAAACAAAAAAAGCGACCTTTACAATCAATTAATAAAACATAAGTAAACCTGAATTTTTGAGGTAGCCTCTTCCTTGCAAGATATTTCTTCTTTGGTCCCTCTGGTTCTGTTACTTACATGAGACGTATCATTCAGTATGCTGTCAGCCTCTGCAAAATTCAAAAAGAATAGTTGTAACAAATATGACATAACTCCAGGTCAGGATGTATCAGTAGTTCATTGTCTGAACTTTGCAAATATATTTATAAAAGTTGAAAATGGCTAAGAAGACAGAGAGGTATTTGACTTTTGTATATATCATAAAGCAAAAACAGTATCTTCATGCTTCATAATTATTTCATATCAAAGTACTGTGGATGTGACACAATTACAGAAAAAATGTGTACTACATGTCAAGGAACTAGGAGTTACCAACACTTTGAACTAAATGAATTATAATACAGTGTACTTATTTCAGCTCCTTTTGCATGAAAAACATTGTATAGGATTTTCATATTTGTCATTAAAATCCAGGGGCCATGTTTTTGACCCTTGGATCCAGCAATTGTAACCACTAAAAAGTCATAGTTAAAACATAATTGGTATAGCAGATCATGTAAATGAAGAAAAAGAATGAAATGAGAAATCAAAACATGGAATCTAAAAGGAAAATGTATCTACAATTGTAACAATACATATTATTCTGCACAGTAACTGTTACTGTAATGCTGTGCTCTGTGTGAATGTGAGTGACTAGGATTAAGATTTAAGATGTTCACCAACATAATCAACAGTTTGATCAAGGACAAAGTGTTTTTTTTCATGTCTCATGTTAAATGATGCATTTTATTTTTAATGCTTAAAGGCATTATGGATTCAATTACTGTAGTATCATTTATTTCTATGTATCTCAACTTGTTTAGTTTCATACTGAAAAACAAAAACCTTTTTCTGGGTACTTGAATTAAGTCCATGTTTTCCCTTTAAAAGTTTTCATATTTGCAGGTACATTTATTTCATGGATTAACCTAAAAAATACTCTGAAAACAGAACCTATTCTAGCAACAAATGAAAGTCACTTCAATGGTAGAAATCATATTACTACCTGTAATCAAATCAAACACCTGTCAAGATTAATCATTATTAACTTCAAAAAAAGGTTATATGGCCAACAATACGGAGATAATTGATTACAGTGGTCCCTGTCTCATACATCCAACCCTTCTGCACTGGGAAAGTGTCCTTATAAGAAAGGTAGCCAATAACTTCAGTTATTACACAATAAACTATTAACAATTAGCTGTATAAATTATCCTTTAAACTCTTGGAGAACATGTCACACACACACTGGCATGTTGTGATACTAGACTGGTCTTCAAAACATCTACATATACAGATATGGAGCTGTCTGTGAATTGACCAGTTAATTAAATATATGTAATCAATTCAGTGTTGTGATTGCCCATACAAATACAGTGTGACACAGTAGTTTGGCGCCATAGAACCAGAAAAGTACATCCAAACTGACTCTGTGATACTTTTATTAAATGTTTTAGACCATCTGAGGATACTCCATTTGATCAGGTGCAAGACTCATCTTAATCAACATGCACTTTTTTGCACTTCAAGAATGATTAAACACATCATATCACCAATTTGTCTTCACTTAAATTTGCAAGTTAATATGGTGCTATCTTCAAAACAGAACAAATAGTGCAATTTCCCTCTGCAAAGGAAACCATACCTAGAACAAGTTTCAGCGTGGGAGCAGAGATGGACAACAACCAAATAAATCACGCTGCACTTTATACTGATACAAAATAACTGCAGTGGCCAGACACTAATTTCTGCTGGTGAAGAAGGAAATTGTTGTCAACAACCACTCCCATTCTACAAATTAACAAAGTGACCACAACTCACAACGTTAGAATTTGGTGTTTTGTGGATTATGTGCTAATTATCTATTATCAAAATGGCACATTCAGTCCCTGATAACATATATCAGTATCAAGTGCGTGTGTGTGAGTGAGAGTGTGTGTGTGTGTGTGATTTTAATTTTTAACATAGCTTTAACAATTTTTCAGAGTAATCACTATGATGTCTGCAGTGTGGCAGTTTTATAGTGATGTCTAGCACTGTGGCATCATGTTGGTGACATGTAATATCATGTCTCATGCAGTCACCTTAACCTGACACCAGCCTGACCAGTCTTAACACTAACCTTAAGAAATCAAATTGTCGGTTA
Source organism: Potamilus streckersoni (assembly GCA_016746295.1). NCBI lineage: Eukaryota > Metazoa > Mollusca > Bivalvia > Unionida > Unionidae > Potamilus > Potamilus streckersoni. Next base: position 1,333,477 of record JAEAOA010001671.1, on the reverse strand, counting down.
AGTAAAAAGAGACAGGGAGATCTAGAAATTCCACCAAAACTTGTAACAATTAATAAACACTAACCTCTTAATGATGAGTGCCAAGCATGGCAGCTATTGGTATCATTTTTAAAGGTCATTGGTATGATTCAAACCAGTGACCTCCTGCATCCAAGGTGGATGTTCAAACAACTTAGGCTACTAGAACAGTCATAAATCAGTGCAAATGGAGACATTACAAATTTTTTAAATGTACAATGTAAGTACTTTACAGTTCATTCAATAACCATGTCTTCTCAAAAATTGTCTGTTCTTTTGTTTCTAAATTGATCTAATTGGATGCTGATATTTCCGGTGTATTACACAATAAATATACCAGTTATTTCTAATTGACTGTTATTCTTTTACTCTGAACTAGAACAAACAATAACCAACAAAAAAATTAAATGTGACACATTTGTCTGTGACACAATGAAAGTGCTGCCCCCAAATTTATTGCAAGTAGACAAGATGCAAAGCAAACTCCATGCACTGTGTTCTTTAAATGCTCAATTATATATGGGGAATAAATCTGGAATGCCTTCTTTATGCAAATGCATATTATCAGTGGCTGAGCATACTAATGGAATAAAACAATTAGCACATAATTGGTGGGGTAAAGACATAAGGGAATATTTCAAACCACATGAATTAGCCAATAGCATTTGTTTATTTTTAGAAGACAAATAGGTGCTGTCAACAGGAATCAATACCTAATAATAAGATAAACTTGAGAATTTTCTTTTCAATAAAATTTTAACACTTACCTGATTCTGACCAGTAGTCATCAAAATTTTCAAACCCATATTTGTCTTTGCGGATCACTTTCGATCCAACTATATCTCTGCCAGTCCGCCTTCAAATAAAAAAAGTAATAAGGTATTATTATGTAAATAACACTCAAATACCTTCAGGTTTAAAATGTAATAAAGTGCATGGCTGAAACCATTTTCTTCAATTACTCTATTTGCATGGAAACATGCTTAAGTGTATCAGCTATTTTACCCACATATGTGCAGAATAATACAAATTGAACCTTTCATTTTGCTTATTGGATCCATTTAAATTGAAGTTGATAAAGAAGTTTTACTGACATGCAATTACAAGACAAATCACATTACTTATATCAGTCAAAATTAATTACTGCTTAGTCCAATGTAAACATAAGCCAGGTTTATGTTGGCTAAGTCAAATAGCATTCTGACCAAGCACCAAATTATGCTACTGGCAAAAAAGGGTTTGCCCTTCAAAATTTATAAATCAGTGAATTGACCTGCCTTATCAAGCAATTGCTAATCATCAACATGAATCTCACAGTTAAGGTTATTGAAATTATCTGCCATTGTGTTATAAAAAAAAACAAACAAGTTGCCTCGAATTATGAGTCTGTATACACTATGCACGATGACCTCAATACATATACAGACAAATATACTTAACCGTGAAATATTATATTTTTCCTTGCATAAGTTTTAGATAATATTTTCAGTTACATTTCAACATGTTACAAGTCTTGGTCTTAAACAAAGTAGTATTAAACAAAGCAAAAAGAACAAATTTTGTAAAATTCAACAAATAATTTATTTCCCAAAAATACAAAGTGAAAAATATTTTAAAAAAGCGAACTTATGGTATGGAAATTAAATCCTAGATTTGCTAAGAATTACTAACACAAGTCCTAATGAATGAAAATCTGAATAATCATCAGTGGTTTTCTAGACAATATCCAACTCTGAAGGTGCTGATGTGCATGTAGCAGCCAGTAGTCTCTAATGTATTACATTAATTTAATTGAAGGTTTCCTTGTTTGAATTCACTATAATTCCCAGTTAATATTTCTTTCCAATAATATAATTTTACACTTTGTATTTCCAAAGAATAATAAATAATTAAATCCCAATTAAAATCTGAATATGACAATAAATGATGTTTGCCCAGATGCTATCAGAGGAATAAAAAATTCTCCCAGTACAAAAAAATTATATAAAAAACTGACACAAAGGAATAACCCAGATGAGGGACAAAAGTTTATTTCAAGAAAAATCTAAATCATAATCAGAAGGTCAGTTAGTAAAATAATAAAAAACATGGTAAACACAATGACCTTAACTCATACCAAGATACATGTTCACTTCTAATAGATAATGATCCTAATATTAAACACATACTTATACAGAGAAAAAAAGCTATGTATTAGTTGTTTACAAAATTTTAAAAAAATCAATGCTTCTGGTAAGGTAGACAATGAATTTGATTTTGGACAAGGTTAGCTGCAATTCTAATAACCCATAGCATATAATAAAACAAAACTAAAAAACAATGCAAATAAGTATGTATAACAGACATGCCACAATTTATGCTAAAACTGCCAAAACATGCTTCTTTGTTTATGTTTTTGATCATTGATTTACAAATTAAGAAAGCAATGACATTGGATGGTGATTCTCTGCACCAATACTTAACTATAGTATTCATTCTATACATGTCTGGACCACTGCACAAGTGTTTTTAAAATCCAAATTTATAATATGCAATCACTGTATTTTCCTCATATCTTATTTAATGCATACTAATTAAACAACGACTGGCGTATCAATTTGTCAACAATATGGATACTCTCACTTTCTTTGTACAGCCTAGAGGATGCACATGCATAATTTTCTTCATTTAAATGGCCTCTCATGCTACTGCATAAGATGTTACATAGCAGTATTGTATTCTGTCAACCTCAATCATTGTGCTATTGCAGGGTTTTACTTAGGGCTTTTCTGTATGTAGTAAAATTTACCTTCCAATGTTTTCATTTGTCAACCATTCAAATGGATTCCCTGTATTCTTGCTGGCTTGAGGCTAAAACAATAATAAATACTCTGTTTTAGTTATTGAAATCGGTGGGGGAAGGGGTACAAACCAACGGGGACGTAGAATCGGACTATAGTATTACATTAAGTTGTCGAATGTGTATTAAACTGTCAAAATAGTCATGGGTCTTGTAGAGCATATCTAATGCATAGAAAATAATCGTCTTATATTCTTATTGTTGAAACGTTAGTTAATTATTTTAGCTTAAATATGTAGGTACTGACACTTGATTTATCATTCTTCATTTTTTTTTAAACCTATATGAATGAATACTATGGTAGGTTCTAATGCAGTTGTTATAGATTCGCTGTCGTAAGTTTTTTTTTTTTAATTGTAGGCCTTATTATCTAAAATATCTTACCTCTGATATTAGTTTTCCTTTGGACTGTGATTGATTTGAAAATGCCCTTTTATCTTTTAGAGGAAGACGGGGATCTAAGAGAGTTGCCATTATCGCTTTGAGTTTACCGCCGAGGCGTTCGAAAATGGGTGTTACATAAAACAGGAACAGAACAGAGACTGAAACGGAAAAACGGAATATGGACCGGAAGAATGAAAAATAAAATAGCTGCACTGTCTTCTATGGACACCGACATTTATCACGATACTCTGTTGCCGGATATCTTCAACCGGACAATTGCTTCCACTTACAATAACAGTGAATATGAGTGGATATTGGTATGCTGTTCAAGGTAAATAGTTTACAGTTTCTTTATTTTATTTTTGTAACAATGTGACAATAAAGTTGCATTATAGTCACCTTCAACTACTAGTTTAACCTACATTTTCAATGAATATAAGACATGAAAGAAGGAAACAAATACAACAAGAAACTGAACTAATTTAAATCTGTCAACAAGAATTAAATGGATTTCATCTTCTTTACTGTCTCCAACAAGATTCTAATGAAATTTTTAAAAAAATAAATGTATTTACTAAATGGGTATTCAACAGCATTAAATATCTTACAATGAATATTGACACATTTGAAATGTGCAGGTAAATAAGTCTAGTTTTATTGTTTGACAGTCTTGTTTAAATGTGAGCAATAATTATAATATTTTTCAGAGTTAATTTTAAACACACAAAGTGATGATGTGTATATTAAAATACAATTAGTATGGCCATTGCCTTGATAAATACCTGTCTGAGATTATTGACAAATTCTTCAATGACTTTGTTGTATCTGTTAATGCTCAAAAGGCAATAGAAGATATTTACAGTAGATCGGTGATTGAGATAAAAGATGAGAGACCAATTACAGCCAATGTTGCATCTTGGCTCAATGTTTGTAATAATTATCAAGACATATTGATGTTAAATTTAGGTGACACTAGCATTTTAGGGTTCAAAAATGTCCTGTAGATTTGTTTAAGGTGCATTACTGCAACTTAATATGTTAATCGCTTTTATTACTGAATGAGGAAACTAGAAATAAGTAATATATCATTATGGAAGAAACTGTGCTGCAGTGGAATATATCTGAAGATTGATATAGAACCAGATCATTTATACATATCACAAAAACCATTTGAATACTCCAGAAACTTAACCAAATCCAAAATATGAATTGAATAACAAAGATAATAAAAGCGATTTAATGCCTAAACAAATTTGTTATACAAGAACAATCAGTATCAAAAAACTATTTTAGTGTTTATTTATTGTGACTTTTAAAAGATTATGGTTAGTAATTTATTTATTTATTTATTTATTTATTTATTTATTTATTTATTTATTTGTTGTGACTTTTCCAGGATTATGGTTAGTCATATAGAAAATAAACTAAAACTTGTGCAAAATTGTTCATGTAAATGTAGTAAATTGTTTCTGTCATGGTTTTTATGAACCTCAATTACACATACCTGTATTCACAGTAAATTTTATAGAGCTGGTATTGCATTTAAGTAAAGAAAAACATGAACTTCTTGAAGATATTTTACAGACTATAAACAATAATATAACAATTAACACACACACACACACACACACACACACACACACACACACACACACTACTGTTACAACTCTGTGGTCTTTAACCAAGCAACAGAAAGAAACCAAGCTAAAAATGTTAGTAAAATCAGCAGAGGAAAATTATTTATCTAAGTTGCAAAGTGAACACTGAAAAGGAAATTTACTGTATTGTAAATTAAAGCCTAAATAATCCTAAAAGTTCTAATCATGAATACAAAAGAATGAATTCTAGTATTGAATGTGCTAATGTGCCAATCGTCATGGATGAGCTGACAAGCAGCAGTCTTGATGTATTACAAGGATGCAATTCCAGAATGTCTTTGAATTAATTCACAATAATCCCAAAATATTGATTTTGTCCATAAATATCAATAAGCACTTTATAATAGCAATTAATCATTTTTAAATATGATTTCTCTCAAATTAAATCTGAACAGAACAGTAAATAATTTCAGTGACTGAAATTAAGTGAGGAAATTAAATGAGGAATGAAATAATTTTGTTTATCAGAAATTGATATAAAACACAATAAAATGACCACACTATAGAGAAAATGTTTGCTTCCATCTAAATTTCTAAGAAGACTTAGACCTTGATCTCAAACGTCAGTAAAAAACCTATTCATAAATTAAAAATAGAACAAAACTCATGTATGCACCAAAACTCTTTCATAAGTAATGGACAAAGGTAAATCAGGTACAATAAATTAAATGTATATAATAATATATACATACATGCATGCATGCATGCATGCATGCATGCATACATACATACATACATACATACATACATACATACATACATACATACATACATACATACATACATACATACATACATACATACATACATACATACATACATACATACATACATACATACATACATACATACATACATACATACATACATACATACATACATACATACATACATACATACATACATACATACATACATACATACATACATACATATAGTTTGTTTAAATAATCATTTTTCTAACTAGTTATTCAAAGTCATGATTGAAAACTAAAACTTCTACAATTACATACAGGAATATATATATATATATATATTTAAGATCTCTTTTCATATTTTAACCAAAGAAGTTGACTACTCACATATATATTTATGGAATACACTGGAAGCATATGTATTACCAGACAATTCAGTTATAAGTAACAGCCTACGCATGGAAACACAAACACATGTGAAAATAAAAAGCAAGATTCTAAAGTAACTGAAAGCTGCATACAAAATTTCAGAACTAAGTAACTAAAAGATATAAGCAAGACACATGAAAAACAAAAACGAAAATGGATTAGAGCTGAATAATAATAATAATAATAATAATAATAATAATAATAATAATAATAATAATAATATTAATATTATTATTATTATTAATATTAATAATAATAATAATAATAATAATAATAATAATAATAATAATAATAATAATAATAATAATAATAATATTATTATTATTATTATTAATATTAATAATAATAATAATAATAATAATAATAATAATAATAATAATATTATTATTGTTATTGTTATTATAATAATAATAATAATAATAATAATAATAATAATAATAATAATAATAATAATAATAATAATAATACAAACTTAGCATCTGAGGGAGGAAATATTCAAACAACATAAGCCAAAATTGAAGGTAACTAAAAACCATCAACAAATATACCACACTAGGATCTAAAACAATAACCTGAATAAGGTAGCAGCAGTTACTCTTCACTTGTGTTTACATATGAATCATTTACACAATATGCTCGAATCCCAGGTCTTTTTTGGAAATCAAAAAGGAGATAATTTCTATAACTAATACCTGGATATTCTTACCTTTGTAATCTCCATAATGTTTTCATACCTAAATGAGTGAGAAGATTTATATATATAAAAAAAGAAGCAAGGAACTCCTAAATCATTTAAATGTGTGTGGCATTGCTTGTTAAAATTATTCAAACTTCAAGTGCCATGCTCTTTATATTCTGGATGTTAAGAATTTATGTTTGCCAAGCACTCGTACTTAACAGAAAAGTATAGACCTCTATATAAATTTTGATGATCCAAAATACATGCCACTATTTATTCATAACTGGTTCATAACTTGCTAGGTTATGACAGTCCCTTATTCATCAAAAAATTAGTGAGGCAAGATCATGAGATCCTGGGCAAACAGTACAACAAGGAGATTTCATTCTGCAAGGACAACCCTGATTAAGAGGATGATTATTCTTTATATGTTACAGCATAGAATCAAATTAATGAAAGTTCATGGATACAATTATATGGTTTCAGCATATGCATCCTATATATATTAAATATTGTTAGATATATTAAAGATATCTGTTCCGATGAAGAGTTTTAAAAGTTTAATGAATCAACTATGCCATCGATACATAACTTTAATTCATCTCTAATCAGTTGGAAATACATTGAAAGAAAATTATCAGTATGTTCAGGATGTCATTAATTATTTCTACCTAATCACACCAGTAGAAAGATATATACTCGATGAGATAAATAAGCAACTTCTCAATAATCAAATATGGAACAACTTAATGAGATTTATTGAATCATTAGGCCTAGTACAAATGGTAAATTACTCCACAAGGGTGACAGAAAAATTAGGCACTCTTATTGATCACATTTATACCAACCTACCAGACAATGCAGCTTGTGTTAACATACCATAAGTTTGTCTTAGTAACCACTATCCTACTTTTTTGACAAGAAATGTTAAATGCAAGAGAAATAAGAAAAATACAAAAAATTTCTATGCATGCTCTTTCTGTCAGTTTCTTTTAAATTATTATCTCCTTCCCCTGCAGACATTAATGGCCTGACTCTCATTTGTGTCAACAGTTTTATGTATTTGGGTCATATTTTAAGATCCAGTCAGATAAAGATATAATAAGACCATTATGACCCTATAAACATAATCTTTGTAATAGAAAAAACAAAAAAAGCACCCCCAAAAATGTTTTTTCAAATTAAACAAATAATTAATTTCCCTATAATAAAAAGTGAAAATGTAAAACAGAAATTAGAATATTAATTTAGTCGTATTCCAATTGTGTTGATGTGCCTGTGACCTAAAGGTTTTAATGTATTATGTCTTTTGATGCAACACAATATATAATCAAAAAATGTTCTTGTGAATTCACTATAATTCCAAATTCATGTTTCTGTCCAAGAACATTATTGGTCAACATTCTGTATTTCCAGTGAAGAATAATTTGAATCAATAACTCCAAACAAATGAAATAATAAATGCAACAATAAGACATATTCTCACTCAGATGTTAAATGTAAATTACATATTTACTCGGGTAAATAATATCATATAAGAAGACAAGACACAAAATTAGAAGCAGGATTAAAGTCAAAAGTTAATTTCCAGAATATTCTAAATTGCCAGCAAGACAATGTCTATTACTAAAATTATAATAAAAAGCATGGGAAATGTAAGGTACATTAGGTTCTTAATGGGGGAATTCCAATGTACTAGACACAAACAAATATATTTACCTCCATTGATATTGATCCTAATATTTAACTCACACTCATAGAGAAATATTAACTATGTATTATTTGTTAATAAAATTAAATTTACTGTTCAGGTATACAATGAACTTGATTTTGGACAGGGTCAAGTACAAATTACAATTATATAGAACATAAAATCATTTGGTAATGCCTACAAATAATACAAATTAAATGTACATAACAAGGCATTAAAATTTTTGGTTAAATGAATAAAGATGCTTCTTCATAAATTGAGAAATTATTCTTTGATTATCAAAACTACATTTATTTAAATCTTATTGCTACACAATATATTGCATACTTCTCCGTGGACAAAATCCAGTGAATGTAAGCAATGAAAACTAGTTATTGCTTATAATAACAGTCTCTATCTTCTATTAATCCTTACAAAATAGGACAGTGCCACTAATATGTTTGTAAACTTTAATGTATCCATTTTTAAAAGGTAATGAGAAAGTATGTGTTTTTGTCAATGATAACAATAATATCTATTTGTATAAACTGTATTGTAAAGTTTCTGTTTAACTATTACATTAACTAGATTCTTTTCTCTTGAAATTTCTGGTTTCAATTCCCATGCTATAGATAGATGGAACAAATTACCCTTTAAATGTCTTACATAATTTCATTTTTTAAAAATGCTGGACACAGTCCATTATTGTACATGTATAGATTGATAACTGTGATCATTTATTTCATATTTTAATTCAGATCCATAGACTATGCAGTCTGGAACAAAGAATTCTTATCTTATCATGCTTTTTTGGCTCGCTGACAAACATGTTGAAAATAACCTGCATTGTGCATTTGAAATAATTGTGTTAAGTATATAGGTCTCAGTATTTTTAACTTTCTCTGTTGTGATTGCGGTTATCTATGTCCATAATTTTTGTGATTTCTATTCATAACTGTAAATTTGTAGTGATTATCTATAGCTAAATTTTGTGTACATGTATAGCTTCTATTTTAAGATATTAAGAAAGTAAGACGTATCTATAAATAGATGCTTACATACATGTTTATGGTTGCTAATAACAATATTAGTAGTAAACATGATGACAAGTTTGGGGTTGTTTCCTATTAGACATCTCAGTCAGGTGGTTTCTTAGAAGAGTTCATTTGTTTCCCATTGGATTGATTATGTCAGGTGGGTTCTTTTATGATGTTGGATATTTACAAGTTGTCATACATGAGCAGGTGCTTTACCTTTTACACCTGTATGTAAATGGCTATGGTTGGATGATTTTTTTCATTCTTATTTCTTGTGTTATTTTTGTAACATCAAGTCTGCAAACATAATTTATGTTGTATTTAGATATTATTTGAGGAAAAACATTTTTTTAAAAAATATTCTGTGGAACTACAAAGTGTATTTGGAATGAAATATTATTCTGGGACTATTGCGAAATTATTGACAGGAGTTCAGGACAATGTTATTGTGATGCATCAAGATTGTTCAATTATTAACACATTTGAAGATCTGAACTTGATTTAGAACAATTGAGTCTTTTGGAATTTAAAAGAACTTTGAAGGATTATTTTGGATTCAAATAATAATACTGTAAGTTCCACTTACATTTTTATTTTATAACTTTGATAAGCATTTATTTAAGTTTTAATAAACTTGTTGGTTTTGCTTTTTTCTTTTATTTAGTTTGTGACCATAGAGTCACAGTGTACTAAGGAAAGTAAATGCCAGGTTAATGTTTCTCTGATTTATTCATCACTGTCATTTATTGTAAACAAGAAAACTATTATGTTTTGCTTTAATGCAATGTTATTTTAAATTAATTGTGTTATTTGAGGTATTTGAGGTGCAAATATAAAAACAAGCTCCACATAGCACAGAATAAAACAGTAAGATTATTACATGACCTTGAACTTGGAACAAGCATCATCCAGCATGAACTTGAAAGAGATGAAATGCCAAAATTTGGGGAAACAGTGAACCAATTAAAACTAAATCTAGCTCATACAAATTTATCTTAGAAACTAGGTCAGTTGCCCATCATTAGATGGGAATAAAAAAAAAACACAAAAAAGAAAACTTTCAAAATTAGGATGAGTGAGTACAAAATAAAGTTTGAACATAAAAATACAAAAAGAAAAAATGGTATGCTGTTGTGGGTTTATAATTCACAACGTTCTGTTTGCCAAGCAGAACACACAGAAAGAGAGACAAATGTTGATGTTTATATATTTAACGGCCACCTAAAATGAGTTAAGATTTGCGAAAATTATTTATCATCACCGGTTTGTCTTCAACAAGATTCGTTTATGACACTATAAATGATTTGAACCTATTACCCAATTTTATGAAGAACATTTCACATTTTAAATCAACTGTTTGATCATGCCTTTGACAAATCAAGTAATATTTTATTACTTTAAATTGGTTTTTAGTGATATTTTTAATTATGGATTCATTTTTAAATTTGTTATACTTAAATTTAATTTCTTTGTTTAGTTGAGTCAAAAATAGATTTTTAATTTATAACATGTATTTGCTCCAGATCTTGATCTCTACTCAGGAACTTGCCGGAAATAATATTTATAACATTGTATAGGCTATCCTTGACGAATCATGCTTCTATGTCTGCTTATATTATATTTATTATGTACACACTGACACTATCTATCATATGTAACTTATATATGTTATAAACATTACTGTTTTTTAATGATCATAACAGAATTAAAATTATTACTTATTAATTATTATGGAATAATCGTCATTATCATTATCTGTTTTTCTTTTTTCTTTCTTACTTTATTCGCTTCCGTTCTGTTCCCTGTTCTAGTCATATGCTTTTTAAATGGCACAGCTTATTACAACATTGTTGAATGGTTACTGTCTTTCAAAGTATCCAATCAATAGCGGCGATACTGAATGTGACTTGGAAATGACTCGAAAGCGGCCTGTTTCAAGAATCGTTTGATTATAGCCTAAAAACGTCAAGCTTAGATTCATTAAGGTGTAACCAATTAGAGAAGAAAAAGGGTAAACAGAGAACTTAATAATGGCCCATTCTATCATGTCAATTGTGTCATTAATTTTCACAGTCTGATAAATCGGCCCACTAAATCAGACTGATGGACGATTTTGACGGCCGTTACTCATCAGTATCAAAACAGGTTTCCGGGTGTACTTGTTGGGAGACTGATCTTTGGGACTAACATTTTTATACTTCTGTAATCTCAAAGGAGAACGAGAGGCAACATTTTCAGGAATATTTCACACACTTTGCAGCCCTTATCGGCTGCCAATTGTACAACTGTAAAAAAAAAAAAAATTTGACTCGTTCTCCAATCGGTTTACTTTGGAAGGCCATTATTTAGGTAGTAAGAACCAAAACAGAAATAACATGTAATATAGCTTATATTGTAGGGCTGTCAGTGGCACTTACATTAAATTCTCTCAGACAAATGGAAAAATATTGAGAAAAATATGTCCTTTTCTACCGAATTACTTTGAAACAGTGCTGATAGCACCATATTTCATTCTTCAAATTACAAGATTAAATATTAATACTTTCTCGCAGATAGTGGTGACATATTTGAAAATGCCTACTCCTAAATATTGCAAGAAAATATTGGCAAGACTGTCCTCTTTCTCAACTACGGGGAAAAATATTGCCAACAACTACTTTGCTTCTTTCAGTTATTTGGAAGAAAAAAAAACATTGACATTTGTTCCAGTTACCATGGAAAGATATTGACAAAACATGCTCCACTTTGCTCAGTGATTAGGGCAAATATTGACATCTCCAATTTTTTCAAATTACTGGAGAAGGGGATTAAGTATTGTCCATATTTTCCTCTATACTGACATAAGATGTGCTTATGCCTTTCTGGTATGTAGAGTTGGCCACAGTGCTGATAATGAGGATAAACAGCTGTTGTGACATTGCTGTTACACACAGCTTAATTTACATTGATGGATAGTAGTGTTTGCAGTTAAATTTTTTTCAGTTTAGTACATTAAAACCTTTCTTGAAAGACAACTGCCTTGTTAGACAATCTGTCTTGAGAGACCAAGTTCTCAGTGTACAGATTTATTGATTATACAAGACTGATCTGTAAAGAAAGACCATCTGTCTTGAGAGACCATGATATTTTGGCAAAAAATGTGGTCTTTCAAGACAGGTTCTACTGTATATGTTGTAAGTAACCAACATTGTATGTAGTTGCTGACTTTATACAAAATCAGTGACAATTTTGTAAATGATTTTGTTTTCTCTGAGATCATTATCATCAGATGAGTCAAGGATATTATATATCCAGTTATTCTTGGACTATATGATTTTGATCATATCCTTTATGGTACCAAGCTTTCCAATCCTTCTAGAACAATGAACTTTTGATCCACATCAAATATTTTGTTTTTCATCTTAGTTTGTCATATAACTAATGTATTTCAGAAAAGCAGTTGAACATGCTTCAAGATCTTGGCAGAATCAGTTGTATTATGTTGTGTCCATTTATTCATTTGGGTTGGAATTTATTTTTTGAAATCACTGGAAATGACAGTGCAATTGTCCAAATGCATTATCATTGCCACATTAATGATAATGAATATAAAAAACTTATGTCACTTCTGTTACACACAGTTTAATGGAAATAACAGTGCCATTGTCAAAATACATGGTCACTGTCATAGTGCTGATAATGATAAACAACTGTTGTTACTACTATAAGAGTTTAATGGATATGACAGCATCCTTCTTAGAATACATGATAATTGCCATGGTGCTGATCATAAAAATACAGTCAAACCCAGTTATCTTGATTATGTCCGGTGTGTAAAAAAATCGTTGACATAACTGGGTCCCATAACCGAGATATCCAGGTTCATAAAAACCGGTAACATCATTTTTTTTTTAAGATGTCCTTGACCATAACTCCAGTCTCTTGCTCTTGTGTTTAACTGGAATCTCCTCCCATTGCATGTTACAATAAAATACAAAAAAATGCTTAATTGATAATAAAATGAAAGAAACTAATCATCATGAGCAATTTATTAAAGAAAAATATATAAACTCCCCATATTACATGTAGTGTATGCATTCATACTTATACTATAAAACACATGATTTATTGAAAACAAATCCATTTTGCTGTACTCAGAGGTTTGAATATGTTATCATGACGTACAAATGGAAAATCACAAATGAGAGTGAGAGAGAAACATCACTGGAATACTTTCAGGCATCCGCTATTCATGCATAACATGGTGTTACATGCAAAATAACCAAGATTGTGTTATATCCAGGTTAATATATGACAGTATCTTGCAAATAAAGATCAATACTTGTTTTTGAAAATAAATGTACATGTTCATTCATTATGAGTGCAAATAACAATCCTTTCGCTAGCATTGGTTATAGAGAGTATTATTAAAGCAAGTGGATGTTGAGTATTCTACTTACACTAAAGGCATCAATGTGAGTTTGTAACAATTATGATTCCAGATGACAAACAAATAGATGCCCGAGTGGTGAATAAACATATCTGGTAACTAGCTGGCAGGATATCAAATACAAAGGTTATTTTATTGCAAAGCAAACCATCCCAGGCAACTGACTCTGGATTCTTTTAAGTGTGCCGATTCTTTTATTCTTTTGGGGTTTTTTTTCCCAGCCAACTGCGGTTCCCTTTTACAGGTATTCACAGGAATTTTGAAAGTAAATTAAGACAATGGAAGCCAATTTTTCTGCCAGACCGAAAGAAGAGATATTACAAAAAAGAAAACAAAACAAAATTAAGAAAAGCTCAAGCCTGAAAACTAAATTATGGAGCCTTGACTGCCATTGCATAAAAGCCAAGTGCCTGAGATTATTCATTCCCGTGCATATATATGGGCGTATATATAGGGTGATATTCTGACAAGTAATAAATTTCTTCTGTTTATTTTCTGTTAACAAGTACATGTATATGCTGTTTCATGAAATGGCAGAATCTATTAAAAAATGAAATTGTTTGTGGCAAGTGTAGCTGGAGCCGAGCATATGTAAGAAAACATAAGTACTTTTGAATCTTTCGTTACAAATCAGGGTCAGATTAAACAAAAGCAGACTGATATTACTTCATATTTGCTAAAAATTACAATGCAGTGCAGATCATGATGTTCATAATTTCCGCCTGCACATTGATTATTAATTTATTTGTATTTCCATGATCGTTTTTTTATACTTTTATTTCTGAACAGTTCAGATCTGAAATGTACCTTAAGAAACAAGGGAAATATATAGTTGTCATTACTGACTTCTATGAAGCGTCGTTTTTGTAAAATAATTTACAAAGCCATAGATTTTCATGACAATTTTGGTAAATTATGGTGGTAGTCACATGTTTATTTAACATTCTTTCTATTTTTGGTTCCTAATAGTAGCTTAATCAATTAGTTTATTAAGAATATATATATATATATATATATATATATATATATATATATATATATATATATATATATATATATATATATATATATATATGTAATGTTCACTACATAAAATATTCAATTGTTTACAAAGACAAGAGTGTGCACAAATTACAAAGTAAATTTATTTTACAAAAACGACGCAGTGTTGCAGTAGCTACAATTCAATTTTTATGAATTTATCATGCCTTCTGCAATTTGATTGGATGGATATGGTCATGTGATGGATCTGGAATTTAAGTCAATTCTGTAGACTACTTTTGATCCCCTGTTTCCATGTCATTTGATGTAATGTTTTATTTATATTAAAGACTTACACCCTAATAATAACAACAGGGTGCAGTCATGAATGAAGATTCATAGGGCTCCTAAAGGGTCCCCAGTTTCAGAGGCCATCTCATGCCTTGATATTTATCTTAGTACTTTTTAAATGTTGCCATGGCAATTTATATAAAAGTAAATAGAGTCTAGGACACTTCACATCTTTTTCTTTTAACAGATCTTTCAGCAATGAAGGGGAAACAATTAGTTCAGACTTTGTTACAGCTGGGCCATCCTAAGGCAGATAGCTTGGATTCCCAGGGCCTGGATTGGATGTTTGAAAATGAGGCACTAAGTCCCTTTCTGGAATGGTTCTGCTGCAATGTTAACAAAGCCAATATTCTGGATCCAAAAGATCTGCAAGTGTGAGTATTGCTGTTGTACATATTGGAACTATAACTCTACAAATACAAAATTGGATATATACACAAACTTTTCAATCTAAGATTGTATCTAGTGCTACTGTCTTAACTACAAAGCAAAAGACCTTTCTGATATGTCAGTCAACATTTTATGGTACCTACTTGTATGATTATCTATGCCATTATAAATGCTGGTATCTATGTCCTGTTTTGAGTAGTTGTATCATGTGAGCCAGCATATGGGAAATGTTCCCACAGCTAAAATAAAGAAAATATATATTTACTACTCCTTTGATTCAATTAAAATTTTCATCTTTTCTTTCACAGAGTTCATGTAATAAATCTTGAAAACTTTAATGAGTTAGTGAATATTCTTTATGTCAGTAAACTTAGAGTAAATGTTGGAATGGTCAGTGGCAGTTAAAGAGCATGAGGAAACCAGGTACATTCAGATATGCAAATTTGTCTTTTAGTTTTATACAAAAGAGACATAATTAAATATACCCAAAATGTTTAGCATATTTTTTGCTATATGGTTAACATTTTGATTTTTTAAAAAGGAGGATAAAATTTGAAGCAACAATTGGAATTTTTAAATCTGAAATGGAACACCTGCCTCAAGAATGATAAATTCTTTCACATACTCTTAGCTTCAGATATAATTATTTGTAAACAGATTACAGACAACAATCAGTTTTAATCCAAGTAGTCCATCAAGGGTCAAGCTAGATTTGAATTTTAGGGACAAGTGACTTCTCTTTTTGAACAGAATGGGGAGAAGTGAGAGCTCAACAAGGAGTAGTGGACTTGAAGCAAGAAACGATGTGTGTGTGTGCATGCATGTTTTTACTCTTCTTTGAATTATGCCATATGTTTCCCAGTATTCATTTTTGCATTTAACATTGGATTGAAACAATACTTTATTTTCTGAGCTATTTTAACCATATGACTCAAAAAGAGAATAATACATTGTAATAAATGTCATCTGAGTAACCAGATTATATTATTGTAATTGCAAGTTTGTAAAATTGCCTAATCAACTACCCTTAAACAATTTTGTTTATTTTTTAATATATTTTATATATACTTTCTAAAATTTAACAATAATGGCACCTTGTAAGCTTTCTAAATACTTTTGAAACAACCCTTGTACCATGAACATGAGGGCAAATGCTCACGTGTCTTTAGCTCATACTGTTCTTAATTTCTTTGTTGCGGATAAAACATTACCATACTATTCATAATTAACACACTAAAATGTATAAAATTACAGATATGGCTTTTCTTTAGTTGGTTTATATACTAAACCCATCTTTTCAACTGAATCAACAAAGACATGTGACTGCATCTATTTTTTTAACAATGGGTTTTTTTAAATGGTTTTTTGATGCAATCATTCACTTTATTTCCAACAATCCATTGATAGGATTGTAAATTTATGGTTTATTTATTTGTCTTCCTGCTTTTTGTAATTGTAAGCATCGGTTAAATAGCATATGCTGCTTTTTTCCATATTTTCACAGATATAAGTCAAGTCAAAAAACAAATTTGACCTTAAAGCGCATCTGATGAATTCCACAACATAGAATTGCCCAATATTTTTCTGACCTACATAATTACATTTTAATGTTAAATCTTAGATAACATAATACATAGCCTTTGCTTTTTATCTATTCCATATTTTTCTGAATATATTTTTCCAATTATTTATGAAAATAGATTATCAGATAGACTGTTACTTCCCAGACAGCAGTGCCCACCATTCTATAATTTCCCCATTACTGGTACACTTAAAGTTTCAAACTAATTTTATGATGAGATAGTGTACAGGAGGCAGTTAAAATATCCAGATCACCGATTCTGTTCCTAAAGCTCAAATTGCTATTTACATACTACAATCAAACCTGGTTATCTCAATTACATCAGGGGTGTCAAAAAATTGTTGACATAACCAGGTTGCAAGGTATCAGGGTTTAGTTGATAAATCTACTGTAGAACAATGATTATGGATCTGAATTACCACAAATGAGGAGTTTTATTTCTAAAAATAACTGACATTTCTAATGCACAATATAAGTGGTAATTCAGTCATGTCTGGTTGGAGAAAAAAGAAGATTTGATGTTTTTTAAATGAGATTAAGTAACCAATTCGTGTATTTTATAACAATAAGTTACTGCAACAATGTTAGTAGTTTAAAGTTGTTTTTATTTCCATGTGAATAACCTCATCCCTTTTGGTAGCATCAGTAAGACAATGATTTTGTCACACTATCCAGAATCTAGGCCAATTGAAGTACTTGTACATGTGGGACTGTACATATTTTTTTTAAAGTGTTTTCTTTTGTTATGGTTGACTTGTGACTAGCAGTAAAAGTAACTGACCAATATTGTGAATGAAAATCAAGCGGGGGGGTGTTTTATACACCAGCGGATGCCGTTTTTTACCAATAAACTTTGTTTTTGTACTAGAAAAAAACAAGACTGTCACTATTCATGTACCGACAAACTGTAAAATGTGTTTCAGATCTTTAGAGTTAACTGTTTCAACATCAAATTCTGTATGAAGCCAACTTATTCCATTCATGCATTTAGAAGACAACTTATTTCATACATACAGTTGTAGTCCTATATCCCTCCTGACTTTGTTCAGAGATCATCTGTTTGAACACAGCTCCAGAAGGATTCTGCTAATCTCTTTGATGGATTGCAAAACTTTGAAATTCAAGATAAAACAACACAAATAAAAGCACTCTTCTTTCTGTTTCAAATTTTAATCCAATCAGTTGCCTTCTGCTTCATTCTGTTATGTTGAAGAATATGTAATCATGGTACAGAAATCACCATTTTCATATAAAAAGCTGGGTGCTATAGACTTTATTTTACAGTACCGTTGGAACTTTTATTTACTCTTGTTAAAAACAAAATTAATAACCAATGTGGGTGGGGGCTTAAGTGGGGATGGCAGGTTAGTTTGGAGTTTTTCAGGTTTTTATGTAGATTTTTGTGAGTCACATGATCAAGCCTAGTTGAAGTTAAAGACTTTTATGCTTGCACCAAGCATGAAAATGCTTTATTACCAGATTTGTTTTGAATATATTGTGTAAACGAAATTATGTATTTTTAGCTATATTTAATGATGTTACCTGATACTTTTCTTAGTTATAGATAAGATCAAATTCATGATGCTGTGTGGGACAAACTATATTGTTGTGGTGTGGGCAAGCAATAATGTCCATTATGAATGCTGCTTAAAGGTCAGAAATGCATGCATTCATTTTCCATACTCTAAAGTATTGTCTACATAATAATTTTCTCCACTCTGTATAGATAAATCATGCATTGATGAGATTGGTTGATTTCTGACAGGTGGATGTTAAAAAGTTACATTTAATTAAATTAAGTGTGTCTGCATGCTACTTTTGACACCAACTTATGCCTGACATAACTGGGTTATTGACTTAACAGGGGTCAAGATAAGCAGATAAAAATTAGCATAACAATGAAGGATTTTTTTCAGGACCAGACCAAAGTGCTTGAAATGGGTTCTCAAGATAACTGAGGTCGAGATAAGTGGGTTTGACTATATTGTTAAAAGTTTGAAACACAAGTTTATATGTTTTTGTTATCAAGGGATAACATGAAAAAATCAGTGATTTTTTTTGTTACTTACTAGGGTTCAGTTTAATGGTCAGTTAGCTATCAGAACCCGTCTGTGAATGGCAAGAGTTCCTTTGTCAGCGTAATTGATATCAAATGTAGGTCTAGCTTATGATGGCTTGATGAATACATTTTGCTACAACACAACACTAGAACTACCCTGGCAAAATCAAGAGGGCATCTCAAAATATATGGTCAATGTACTTATTTTAAAAAATCATGGCAAAGTCATTTTTGATTTCCTAACAGAAGAAAGTGAAGTTTATACATTTTTTTAGGCGACTTAATTGCCCACTTCACCTGGTAGCGTTACCCATGTTCCATGTCATGCATATCCCGATACATCAGGCTATGCACTCCACCATCACAAATTCAAAATATACAAAGTGCAATGTGCAATGACAGGTCTTTCAACAGCAGCATATCAGTATTTTTATTGTAGATTATTATTTTTTTTTAAGTCATGTGTCAGTTGTCTTTACATCAGCCATTGCTAAGTACAAGTTTGTTATAAGTACAGTTCAAAAAGTACCGGGAGGATTGCCATGAAACTGTATGCACACACACACATATGCACGCATGCACACACACACACACACTTTAGTCCTAAATAAAAATTGTGACCCTGATATTTTTTATTGCCTCTACGGTTATATTGTAAATCTTGTTACTTCTGAAAAAATGGTCATATGAACAAGACTTTTTGAAAATTTTGGCCAATTTGACTTAAAACATGACTGTCATGGTTGTCATCTTGAAAATCTTGTTAATGCTAGTTCTACAAAATGGATAGTCATGGTGAATAGGGATATCTGCAGAAAGACTTATTTTAATAAATACTGATCTTGATTGAAATGTAGCTAATGAAATCTCCAATATATCTGCCATATATGCCAGCTTTCAGCTGTTGTTGCTATTTTTCCAGAATGACTGGTCATATTGACAGAGTCTTAACTCAAGGACTAATGAAAATTGTTTTCTCTTACATGATAATTGCAGTGTGGAGATCTGGTTATTGCCTCTTGTCCAAAATGGATAGTCATGCAGACATGGGGCTTACATTTTTTTTTATGACCAAGTCATAAAAAAACTTGTGGCCATTTTGAAATATTGATCATGAAGGTATTGGGTTTTACTAACACACTGCTCACAGTATGTAATTATCCAGAATGAAGATGAAGTAACCTCCAGATATGTGAAAAATATTTGTTACATCTTAATGGATGGCATTACTGGCATGTTGTCTTTGTTCAGTTAAAGTTTTTTTTTATGCAGCATAGCATTTCATCCATAAATGTGGACACTGATCCAAGCTCAAAATGATTGCTTTGCTGTCCATCTGAAAGATCTTTATATGGTTACTTCTCCTGAATGGATGGTCATATCAACATGGGTTTTCACAAGGACACCATAGCAACAACATGCTACTGATTTTAAATGAAAATAATGAAAATAGTGTCTTTCTGACCTCCAGCATAGTGGCCATGTATCAAATCTTGTTCTGGCAACTTTTCTTGCACAAATGTGGACATTGACATAACCTTTTTCAATAATACACTTGTTGCAACTTGTTTGGGTTTGAATGTTAATGGTGCAGATCTAAACACCAACATATCTTTGGTTTCAGACTTGATTGGCTTGTGTTTATCTATAGACTACCTTGAATGATGCATGCTTAGTAACTTAGACACTTTTGCACACACCCACCACTCAACCAGCCACCCCACCATAATAATTTTAGGTTAAACAAAACCATATGCAGGTAGGTCTGATATTGTGATATTGGAATCTAGTTCAGTGTCAGTGGTGATAAGAGAATTTTGTACTGCATTTACATCTATCTTATAAATATAATTAATTTGATAGTTTGGTATATTAGATCATCTCTATTCATCACATGATTTTTATCTCTTGAGTTTTTCTTCATACTGTAAACAAGATGTCTGACACATGTAGATCATTTGTTGCCATCAGATATTGTTTGATCCATCAGCCTTATTTCTTCTCTATTTAATATCTAACTCCAACCCCACTGACTTGCTTCATAATTTTGGAAATTATTATACAATAATAAAATGCAAATTAGTTCACATATATTTTTTTTTTTCTATTTATCTGCTTACCTCTTATAATTGTTGGAATGTGATTACCACTAGTGATTATGATTGATTTTGCATGAATGTAAAGGAACTGATCATGTATGGTTCTGACAGAGATTGAATTGTTTGTCAGGCAGCTTTGGAGTAATGTCTAGGTGGCACTGTACAGTTTTGTTTTTTGCATAGTCTTAGAATTTTAAAGAGAAAGGATTTCCCCAGATTTTCTCACTAGTTATACTGGCTATTCAAGAAAGAGCCTGTATATCTTAGGTATTGTTCAAAGAACCTTTAATTTCCCTTTTTTTGGTGTATTGATTGATTGGTATAATATGGGCTATATAGTATACAGCTTGGCCTTACTCCAGATGTGCACCTGTAAAAAAAAAGTGCCTGCTCCACTTGTTCATTTTCACTTCCTGAACTTTAGAAGTAAATTGTGGAAAAAAAGAGCTTTTGCCTTTAGTTACATTTTATATTTGCTAATTTATTTATTGCACTTTCAGAAGCTGGTATTGTCTAGTCTGGCAAAATTTATTTTCCCTATTTTAATAGCTTAACTAAGGATAGTGTAGTTTAGACAAATTCAGGCTGATTTTTGGAGCACAAGAGAGCACTCATTTTAGTTAGCAGTGTGCTAAGATCATTTACAATTTCCAAAAGTACATTATCCAAAGAAATGTGAGTCACATTACATTAAAGTAGTATAGAGGTATGCCAGCATTCTCTCCATCGTGAATTAAATTGTGTTTTAAAAGCAAACAACTTCAGCTTACATATGTCACTCTCTCAAAAGTACATAATAACTGGTTAGTGCCCCCCAAATAAGAAAGAGCAAGTGTCTTTTCTTCCTGACTTAGACCTATCTGTATTGACCAGATAATGATCTTAATTGAATCCATGGCCTCCAGTGAAAAATGGAATATTAAAAGGAACTCTTTTTAAAAAATCTGGAATTGTAAACAGAAAACACTGTAAAAAAAAAAAAGGCAACAATACACTTGCTTGGGGCTTCTTTAGAAACCTCTCCTTATATATGTAATGAGGATTTACTCAACATAGATTTTATTTCAACTTGGGTACAATAGCCTAATGATAGTTCTTTGCTTACTTATAAATATAGGTTACTGTATTTGTATGGGAAAAAATGAACAAGTTTTGTCAGCTGGATATACTGCATTCCAAGGTTGTGCAGTATATCCATCCGACAAAATGAAATCATATTTTCCCATACAAATGCAGCAACATTTTTATTATATGCTCATTTTCTTATTCTACCCAAGGCTTAATTATATAAACAAATACACTACAAGAAACAAAGTAACTGACTTTTTGTTTTATTCCATACTAAATGCACAAGTGCAGATTCGTCAGTACACAACATTATTAATGCACACATTATTCAACCCAGATCAGTTTGAACTTTGTCATGCTCTAGACATAACTTTTTGGGGGAAAATGGCCTACTTAAAATTGAAATTTGGAGTCCTTATGTGAATAAATGCTCATTGCAACTTTTCCATTTGATCTGGAATGAATAGATTTTGGTATTTTTGTTGATATGACGGAATTTCATGATTATGGACTGGATTTATCTACATGAAGTACATCAGATTTCAGCAGAGTCAGTGCCAATTCTACATCATGAAATACATCGGATTGAAGCAGCGAGGAAGTGTGTTGAAATGTACAGGTGTTTCTGTTTTGTCATTGAATGTTTGAGATAATGTGGAAAAAATATGATGTCTTTCAATTGCAAGTATCGAAAAGATGCTATGGAATTTAATGTTTATTTCATTTTGAGAGCAGTAAGGGAATGTAATTGCACTTTGGAAATTTCAAGCATAATCAAGCATGAGCACCCATGACATGGCTCATGCAGTTCGGATTTGCAGAACTAAGAAAGTACATTTTGAGGAAATTTAGGATGTAAAACTGTAAGTATATTTTTTGCCATTCTTATTACCAGCTTGAGAAGACAGTTTATGCCTTGTCACTTGCATGTTATTTGTAAGAACCCTGTCTGGCGTCTCTATCTAGCTTATATCTGCAACAACCTATCAAAAAAGTTAACACGGAATGTCCCAAATCAGCTGGTATGTGGCAATCCATGAAACATCTCCTTTAGTTCATTCAGAAACAAACTTAATCAACCAAAATGGAAGCGTCTACTACAAGAGTGTACATGATTTGTTTACAAAGTAGATCCTAATACACTATTGGGCACACGCAAGTTAAGTATGAAGTTGTGCACGAGTGCAATATCGTAAAATACTGAACGATTCTGACAGTGTAAAGTTAACAGAAAAAATAATTATTGTTTTTAAACCCATGGATCTTGATCCACTAACATGTTTTACTATCATAAATGTTTTGAAATGTGTTACTCTCAGCTGATGAACGGAAACGTATTTTCACCTGTGCCATTGTTATTTACAGGTTTAAGACATTAGAGCAATCAGGTGAGGGTATACTGGAAGGCAGACAACTGGAGGAAGCCCTTCGTAATGTTGCATCAGCAGAGGATAAAAATGTTACAGAGGAGGACCTCAGGTAAGCAGTAGCTATGTAACGAGTTTCTAACATGTTGAATCTACGCATAGGTTCTGTAAAAATGTATCCTGTTTCTAAAATGTATCAAAGCCTTGAGTAGCATTGGGTTTTATTAAAACTTGATAATATTGACATTTCATCTATTTTCATCCCTTTCTTTCATGATAACTAAGGCCCATAAGGTTAGGATTATTGCTATATCTTGGGCCTACTTTAATCACTTCTCATTGAATGACTATAGGCACAGCCTTCAGGTGCTCTCATTCCATCTTTTCATAATTTTTCTGTTGCTTTTGGTCCACCGGAGGGAAAGTATGTATTTGTTTAGTCCTATTATGGAGCACAACATGTGGCATCTACCAGCTCACAGTAGATAAAATGAATACTGTAAGGGTAAGTGCATTTATTTCTTTTATCAGTTCATGTTGAGGACATCAGCTCCTGTCCTAACTAGTAAGTTCAGCAACGTATCTGTAGAAGATAATGTATTACTGTTGTTAGAATTTATTTTTTAGAGGGGTAGTTATGTGTTACTTAACTAATTTTTATTTATGTAATACTGCTACAATTGCAAAGTTTCCTACTTCCACCCAACTCTGGCATCCTGTATTCTAAGTTGAAAGAGGAAGACTAAACTGTATGTTGCAGACCTGTTTACCCCTGTGGATTTTACGTATTGTTTATGGATGAAGTGCAAACAATTCTGCAGAATGTTTAGGCAAGGCTAATGTAAATGGCTGAATCAACAAAAAATTATTTGTCTTAATGTATCATTCCACTTTTAACATTTCTTCACATTAAGTAAAAATTATTTGTGGTGTGTATGAATAAAACATTTCTGTCAAACATGGTGGTAGATGTGATGTAAGAAGACATGGAGTGAAGGCCATACAACAAATGGACCAAAATAAAATCCTCAGATTTGTCTGTCCTCATTCTGTAAAACACATTGTCAGACAGTTAAACTTTCAGTTGAAAACAACTGATCCATTAAAACAGAATTTAAGGAAAATGTTTCTGGACAACAAAATTGCAGAAGGTATGAAATGTTGCAGAATCAGTAAACAGCTCTGGTAGTTGATCAAGTTGATACCTGCAAGACAAATCTAGCAGAAAGAATGAGATCCAATCTCCAATGATGATAGCAATAATGCCACATGCAATACACTCTGGTTGTGTATACTATTTGGCTTAATTACAATTGTTTGAAGTAACCCTTAAATGTAGGCCCAATGATAATTATTTCATATCATACATGTGCAAGTTTTTCAATAGCATTTGATGACCATCCAAAATATATAGAGATTTAATACTTAATAGATACAATTATAGACAAATAAAAAGAAATGTGACTTTGGAATTGTTATAGGTATAAAATTTATTAAGTGTATAAACATGTATGTACATTGGAAAGGTTACAAATGCCTGCCTGACAAACAATTCAATCTCTGTAAACATTACATTTAATGACAAACTTACTGAATTCATGCTGGTATTACAATAATATAGTGATAATGGGTTTTCTTTTCTTGTTAAAAATACCAAAATATTGCTGCATTTTGTATGTGAAAACGGTCATGTAGGCCATTAAGAAAAAGGAAGATGTTACTGGTGATGATCAGTGCACTTTATTAGTGACCCTTGAACCTCATTAATCACTGTTGAATGGATAATTGCAACTCAGATGACAATGAGTGAAAGATTGGACCTAATTACTTGTGGTTTTGAGAAAGATGGACTGGTTTAATTCTGCAGTTTTGGTATTATTACCTGGCAAGCATTTGTGTGTGTGTGTGTGTGTGTGTGTGTGTGTGTGTGTGTGTGTGTGTGTGTGTGTGTGTGTGTGTGTGTGTGTGTGTGTGTGTGTGTGTGTGTGTGTGTTGATATAGTGACTTTGCCAAACATTGTTAAAGTGAGCTTATATATTCTGCTGTTATATGTGTATATGCTTACTTCATTAATAAAAGAGCTTCAAGCAATAATTCTTGTATTTTGCTCACTTGTTGTTCTTTTAGATTAAAAATGCATGGATAAAATGAAAGGTACTTTTTGGTTGATTCATATACTACAATCGATTCAACTAAGTATTAGATTTAATTTTTATTTGCTAGTATTTTTTATTATTATTTCTATCTTTTTCAGTATTACTAGCGTTTGAATACCTTGTGCTTTTTCTCTGTTGTCTTTATCATTTCGTATGATTGGAGTTTCAATCTCACTGGTGTAAACATAAAGCTATGTCATAATCACAGGCATGATAGTGTTACATGGAATACTTTCTTTTCATGTAAACAAATTGGATTTCAGACCTTTCTTTAAATAGAATATTGGTATATGGCAAATTTCAAAATCAGATGGAACACAAGAAAAGAATCTTGTAGCCCATCTTGAGATAAGTAACCCATATAAGACATTTAATATAAAACTTTGGATTTCCTTTTTCCATATTTGAATTCTTCAAGTAACAGATGTTGTTCGAGACTTTCATAATCATGTTCAGTTTTTTTGCTAAGCACCATCTTTTAAATAACTGCTCTTTTTCTCTGCCAATAAGCCTCAGGGACTAATGCGTAACCCCTCAAGATGCACTCTTTAACCAAATTGTAGTCAGAACTTTGTTGTACTGACAGGCATGCATAGATATCTTGGGCGTTACCAAAAGGTACACATTGCAATAATTGAATCTAATACTGCCTTGGCCATTTCAAATTTTCATCAACCATTTCAAAATACATGTAAATGAAATATTTGTCTACTTCTCTTTTCTCTGAAAGGGGGCACTAACCTAATATTTTTTGTAACGTCAAAACTTAAAATTGTATGTGAAGTAAGATCATGCTTTTTCACTTGCCAGCTCAAATTCTTTCATTTTAATTTGAAATTCCCTTCTTTCTCTTTTTGTAATTGCATCTGTATGTGCATTTGTTAATTTTTATATTCCAATTGCATTTGTTTATCTCTCTCTCTCTCTCTCAAATTGCAATTACTTCTCTTCTAATTGCAATTGTAATTGTTTCCCTCTCTTACCTTTATGAAGCTTGAGTTTTCTTAACTCCAATTCCATCTTAATTTTCATTTTTAATTCCTTTGCATTTAATGTCTGAGTCTGATAAAGACTTACTGACCGAAGCCGAAACTCTTTTATCAAGAACATTCTTCTCTATTAGATATTGAATCAAAATGTGTTTAATTTCTTGTCTCATTAGGGAAGCTTTTGTCTCAGAAAGATTGTATTTTCTGGCAAGTTCAAGCAACTCATCTTTTTTCAAACCATCCAACTGCTCCTGAGTAGGACTAAAAAAAACATTTTCACTTTTGATGACATTGTGATTGACAGCCTGTTGTTTTCACTAAAGGTTTCAAACAAAATGTAAAATAGTACTTGAGATTTAAAAACTAGGGGAATTTAAAATTTCAAAAAACAATTTTCTGTAATATTTAGCCAAGTTTCAAATATCCCAGATGAGCCTCCAATTTTCTCGGCTCGTTCAAAGTAACAAAGAAAAGAGTGAAGTCAACAAGCTTTGTAAATTTTAACAAAAATAATTGATTTCCCTGAAAAACACAGTAAAATATGAAAAAAGGACTTCAGTTTGTGAATGTAATCCAAAAACAACACTCATAGAATTGAAACACAAAAGTCCTATCACAAAAAAAGTCCTAAATGAATCCAAGTTTGAATCCCAGCAAAGTTTGAAGATGGTGGACAGTACGTCATATGAACTAAATATTGATGTGTCAAAAGTTCCACGTTTATATCATAAAAGAATGGTCAGAAGTTCCAAGTTGAATTTTATGAATCACAAAAGAATATTCCACAGAAAGTCTTTGTCCAAAGCTTTGATGACGAAGCACTTTTTTTCCAGAGAATATAAATTATTCTTAAATAACAAATATCTCAAAATTGGCAACAACAGAAAATACTTATGATCTCAACTGGAAAACAAAGAAATTGAGTTTTAAAACCCAATAATTTTAAAAAAATTTTAAAGCTAACACACAATCAATTTAACAATCTATTACTAATACAGTGTATCTCCTCCTCATTACTTTCTCCAATCTATTTATGGCTTGAAAAATGGCTTCCAGCAGGTCCTTATTACTGTCAATAGTAGAGCCTGCGTTCTACTGATCAGGATCGGGGTTTTTTTGGTAGCATAAAAAAATGGACAGTTTCAGTATCAGTCTTACATTGAACAGTGTTACAGTCCTTATCAGTATTGATCCAGTGCTGAACATTGTAAAGTGATTTCATTGTTCTCTTAAGAGAACTTTACTTATCAACTTGACTTTGCATTTTGCTGGATTTAAGTTGCTTAAAAACATCTAACTTATCTTTTAAATAATGTCTTTTTTATATCAGTGATTTATCTACAAATGGCTTCATATAAGTCATTTGACTCATCAGGGCAAAAAACAGCGAGTCAAAATCCAAATCTTTGAGTCTTAAGCCAATGATCAGTTTTCAGTATTTTTACTTTTTTTATCAATACGCAAAGAAAATATAAGTTATTTAATGTGACTAAAACCAGTAAGTCAATTCCCTTGCCAGAAGCATCTGAACATTCTCTGTTTGTTAAAATCATGTTGACGGTTTCATGTCATTAGAAATGATCAGAGCATATATGAAACGGCATTTATTGTTGACTATGTCAATGCTTTTATCAGCCATTGCTGTCACAAATGACGAATTTTGCAGGTTATGTATAAAACTATCCTCAACAACATTAAATAAGCTCTCCAGTAACTCTGAACAGGTTGTTGCTGAGTCATACTGATTGGCAAAATTCTTCAAATGCCAATTGCATCCATTTCTTCAACCGCTAAGTCGTGAATCAAATTAAGAAGAGATTTGTATTTTAAAAGGGGATGTCTTCTACACTTGGCCAATGTACACACTTACATAGCACCTCCACTGCTTTGTCTTGTTTGGAAGAATGTTATTGTAAAGGGCATTGCAAAGCACACAATTGAGCAAATGGTGAATTCTTGTTTTGTTGCATGACAAAGGTGAGCATACAGTAATAGTTTCTCAATAAAGTAGTTGGACCAAACCTTAATTATGTATTAATTAGCAGAATATAATAATGGGGCACATCAATTTACATATCGGCAACAAGTTTTAGACTGAATGTTTGTTATTTGTCAATCTGCAAAACATAGCATTAGGGTGTGTTAATATACTTACCGGCGACAAGTTTTGTGCTTCAAACTTGAAAAAGTCTGACACATGTGTAGATAAAACACACACACACACAGATACCCACTTGACCTATAATGTAAGAGATCCATGGAAAAGCCACTAAATCATAAACAATGTTACGTCCTGAACTCAGATTCAAGTAAACATATTGTTTACTTCTTGCAATGATGACAAAAGTCAGGTAGGCAAAAGCTTTAGGCCTCAGTTGCAGCCATATAACCTTGACTATTTTAAATCAGAATAGGTAACACTTGAATGGTTTGTCATAAAAGTCAGGTTAACAGCTTGTTGGTGGTCAGTAGAAATTATAAACTATCAATTAATGATCACTGTTACATTTGAGTAAAATAATGTTTTCAAATTACCTCAATAACAAAGTCATTAATTTTTAGATCTCTTTAGACCTGTAATAACCTTTTAATTGATTTAAACTCCATGCAGTACTTCCATATCATTACACATGTAATTATATTTGCTATGTTTATTATATCAGATTTATTTATGGCAAATAACTTGGGAACAATCAAATTTGTTTATTGTTGACAGCATTTTTAAAGAAATAAAAAACCTATTAAATTATTTATTTAAAATAAAATTGTAGATTAGTTGAAAGTGATGTTTTAGATATGAATTAAGTAGAGAAATGCACAGAGGAGACACTTGACTGGACCTATCAATGCCATCTTACAAGACAAATTATTTTGAAGTGAGCTTTACTGTACATAGATTACAGAATATTTTAGTGTAAAGTGAGCTTTATGTTACAAACAAGTATTATAATGTAAGTTTCTTTTAAACATACTGCACAATAATTCTGTTACAGGAGTGAGATAGACCAATTGACAAAAGATCTGCAGAGGTTGAGAAGAAGGAAACAAGTGTTGATGCAGAGGAGAAACAAACTAAAGTTAGTCTTTTTTACTGATTTGACTTATTTTGCTTGCCAGTGCTCATCGTTTGTCATTTTTTAAATATATTTTTTTAAATTACAAAATCATTTATAAAATAAAATCACAAACATACTGACAGATTCTATCCCAATCTATAACAAAAAATCATTAGAAAGATGCTATAAAAAGATCTTATCATATTTTAGTACAATGCAATATATAATTTGGATTTGTATTTTTTTAATGTAGCTTTAACAATTGCAATAAATAAGGTTTTTACTTTATTTTTCCATATAAAAACTTACTAATAATGAGAAGGTG
Organism: Potamilus streckersoni; assembly: GCA_016746295.1. Lineage (NCBI taxonomy): Eukaryota > Metazoa > Mollusca > Bivalvia > Unionida > Unionidae > Potamilus > Potamilus streckersoni. The sequence continues at coordinate 1,303,196 of JAEAOA010001671.1, read as the reverse complement.
AAAAAAGGTATAAAACATGGAAAAACACTTTAAATATTATGCCTATATATGTTACTCTTTCTTGTTACATCACAGTAACTGATGTAAATATTACAATATTATTAGGGTTGTTCCAGTAAAACATATCTGGTACCCAGGGAAGGCACTTATAATGTGGAGTACCCACCCATACATGCAAATTAGAATTTTCCGATCATTTTCTTAGGAACTTTTTGACATCAAAGTTCCCTGGCATATAATTAAAAAATACTGACTTACCTGGGTACCATGTATGTTTGAATGGAACAGCCCTTATAAGGAATAATGTGATAATTATTTATCTGGTATTAATAAAAACTCTTACATGTCTTTTCTAGTCTGCATCACACAGCATTAAGCCATAGGTTGTCACGCATGAGCAATGTGGAAACTAAGGCAAAACAGCAATACAAGAAGTCTTTGGAGCAAAGTCAAACAGATAATAAGCAGGTTAGTAATTAAGATCCTTAGTACTGGGGTATCAAATATGACCAAAGGTTTTGCAGCAGGTCACATAATACTGTTGCTTACATTTTTGCATGTTGAGAGCCCCAGGTCTCCAAGTGGATTAAAGAGCATGCCTTTTCCAATCACTGCCATCTTACCTGTGTCCATGTGGGTTTGAGTCTGTGGTTCAGCCAGTGTGTGTGGGTGAGAAAGTTGCAAAACTGTCTATGGTTCAGTGGTTCTTACTGGGGTTTTCCTGGGTTCTTCCTCCACCAGTTATACTGGCTGCCATGTATAGCCTATCTTGAGCAGAGAAATTGCATTAAACCCAAAACAACATTATTTTTGCATGGCAACTGAAAATCTAAAACACACACACACCAATTTTCTATTTGTACTTATTAAGATCTCAGACAAGGTTAATATCCATGCATACTAATTAGGTCATCATGCATATGATTGGCTGATACTGTTATGACTCTGGAGACTGTATATCTGATCTTAGTTTTATCAGACTTGGAGTATGTGCCTATATCATTAAAATCTTAAACAGGTTTAATAAGAAGTAAGAGCCAGTTGTTGTACATATTTAATTTATATGGTATATTTGACTTTTGTCTGTGACTGAGGGTTGAGGATACAGTTTTTTGCATACTTGACTTTGTGTCATGATAACAAGATGTTTACTAGAATTTGAGCTCAAATGATGATAAAATTTTCCATGGAAATGATTAATTGGAATTACAAAAGGTTTATTGATTTTCTTAACTAAAATACTATTTTGGGGTAATTGAGATTTAATTTAAATACTTTCTGGATTGGATTGTGTAACATTGTGATAACGACATTTAAGACCTTGAATTTATTTGGAACTTTCAATACTTTTGCACTTGTGATAGGAGATTTAGGATTATTTGGCATTATATTCACAATACTAAAAGTGTCTCTTAAATTTTCACTCTGTAACTTAGAGAAAAAAGCTATTTCATGATTTTATTAGACTGGTTTTACTCCTTTCTGTTACATGAAGACCTAGTTGTAATACACATACTAATGAGGTTGACTTGCTTCAGATTGGTTGAGCTTGTTACCAACTTATATTCTGATTTAATAAAACTTGAAATGTAGTCTGATATAATCAAGGTATTTGATGAGTTCCATAAAGAGCAAGGTCTTAACCTAATATTGAAGTAATCTTGCACCAGATGTACTGAATTTAACAACTGTTCTGGAAACAAAATTATTAGATTTTTATAAAAATTTATTTGATTTTTATAAAAATTGTCATATGGACTTATCTCATCAAGAGCTTGAAAACTTTAAAAAGGGAGTGAAATTCACTTGTATTAATAAGGTGATCTTGCAATGGAATGGCTAAAATTGTTACCACTCTTTAAGCCATATTTTTTGTCTGACTTTGATCAAAATTTAAGGTTATATGATCTTTCAAGAATTCTATAATATGTGGATCTGTGCATGCTAATGAGCCGTTTTTGTGATTGGTTGATACTCAAGAGACCGTATTCATGAGCTAGTTTTGATCAAGCTTGGTTAGTAGGCTTATATTATTCATATATTAAATGACGGCTGTTATGAGCAAGATCCATGCATATTAATGAGATATTGTATTTGATTCATTGGTCTTTCCAACATTTTAGCAACCTTGTTTTTCTGATCCATTTTTAATCAGACTTTGGTCTAATTAATAATCCCTGGGTCTTTAATTATGGATTGCATCACCATGTTCCAGTTGACTTCTTTATGTCTGCATATCTTGGCAATATCCAAAAACATATGGTAGGTTCTCTTTTCTTATCTTCATGACTTTCTCATGAACTTGGAAGGATCTCACACTTTGGTTACAGAGTTTATATCCAGCCACAATTATGTACTTCTCCCTCTGGATCATGTCATACAGATCAGCAAACTCTTCATGTCCATTTCCAACAGGACATGGATTTCCATAAGAATTCTTGCAATGCCACAGGTTTTACATAGCTCCTGCAAGGACATCTTTATGTGTCCATTATCAATGACTTTGCTGGCACAATTACACCCCTATTTCAGTTCAGTCATCCAGAAGGTCAATATTAGAATGAAGTATGATCATTCTGGTGTGAGTGGCGAAACCATGGTTGGCTGATGACAGGAATTCCTTTGGAGAGTTCCCAACCTGAATTCAGTCCTGATTATGTCAGACAGCTCCTTTGTGGTGACTTTCCTCCTCAGACATGGGGCACCAAATTGCTCAAATTATGCGATTTGGTATAGAAGCTCTTTCATTGGTGCTGCCAACTTCAGATCATTGCACAAATTAGACACATTTCCAGCAATGCTAAGAGTCCTGACTGACATTCTCATCAGAAATGGTCAGGTTATCCATAGAGAATGTTGGTTTTTCATCAGATTCATCAGACCTATCAGACTTATTAGCTAATTTTGATCAAAGTCTCTCACCCTGTTTCCAAAATGGAATCTATCCTGGGTCTTAACAGGGTTCAATTAGGAGAAATTTGAATTTTGGCCCAGACCCATGCTGAAGCTGTTATCATACAAAACCAGTTTTTTGATAGCATTAGATGAGTGAGTTGCATGCCCTTTCCGTCTATCAGTATGATCATATGGTTCAGTGATCCTCATTACCAGCAGTCAGAGTTTTCACTCTTATCTATAGATAAGTCTAGACCAATAGCTATGCAACATACTTTCCATACTTTTGAACATTACTTAAGACTTGGAGAGACAAATTTATGACAACCGCAAATGAATCTCTCTTCCCATGAAGGTGAGAAAGCAGGATATCACATCTGTAGTCCTATCTTTATGGCATAAGTGGGTTATATGCTTGGCATATTATGAAGTTGCAATAGATCACGTCATGAGGATTTCAAATCATGAAATTAGAGCATTTTCTGAGAGCCTCGTGTTTGAATACTGTGTAAGCTGTTGGCCAGCATGCAGAGTTTTTGTCTCAGGGATTTAGCTCTTTAGAGACATAATCTGAATCTGGTGGGATTTATTGCTGTATCACAGACCAGCGCCAGAACCAATTAAACCAATAGAGCCTCTTAACTTTGCTCGATTCACCAGTGAATTTTAACAATAAGAATCTCTGTGATCATCTTCATAAAGTTGTCATGGATCATGTGACCATTGGCTGTGTTACATTAAGTAGGAGTGTGTTATATTGTTTACATAAGGAATCTAATCCTTCTTCTCTAGGAAAATACCTGAGGTATCGGTAGGATGCTCAGCATTCCCTCTTACCTATTACCTATTCTCCTAATATTAATATAGTTAGGTAAAGCTTTCAAAGGAGAAAACACATTTTTTTAAGCAAATTATGTTTCTTTGAGAATACTTACTTGATCAAAGTACTTAAAGACCCACCCAACCACCCTGCTCTTTGGGCATCCTGTTATGACTCTATGGTCATAAGTTATGTTACAGAAAGAAGCGAAACAAGTAAGTTTTGTAAAACTTAACAAATAATTTAATTATCAAAGTTATACAATTAAATTTAAGAGGAACTTAAAGTATTATAAATTGTATAGAAAATAAATCCAAAAAAACCCTAAAAACTTTTATTCAGGTCCAAAAAAATAAAATATTCTGAATGATTCTCGAATGTATGTATCACACTGGCATTGTCCTTGAATAATTCACAATATTCCCAGAATGATGTTCTAGTCTGTTGAGCACTCTGTAATTCCAATGAACAATCCTAGCAAATGTCTCCCCTTGAATTGTCAGAACACAACATTAAACATGTCTTCAGACTGGCTTTAACACATAAAATAAGAATCCGTAATAGGAATAAATCCAAAAATAGGAATGAATGGGATTGCTCAGTTCTCTCTTTATAATCACCTTAAAGTCTATTACTGATATATGTCATAATATGAGACAGATCTTAGTACTCATTCTAATGGGAAGTAAGTTTATTTTTCTGAGAAATCACCTGACTATACAGTCAGAGAGAAATTAGCATGAACTTTTCAAAAGGTTTTATTATTAGAAACAACATATATTTGTAGGTCCTATGTTATCTACAGGCACTGTAATATCAAAAACTGAATCTGCATCCATGAATAAAATTGGCTTTGTAATATCATCTTTTTAGATAATCACTTCAATTTGCAGACATAAATAAAAATTACACATAATACAATAAAAATATGGATATACAAAACACCATAACAATTCTCAATGGTACTTCACTCATCTTTAAAATTGGTGACACCTAGCAGTACCAAGGCAGGCAATGAGCAAGAGTTATTGCTCTGTCTTATTGAGATGTCTTTTATTACAGCTGGATTTGGAGGCTTAAATTCCTAATGTAAATATGGCTATGGGGAAATGTTCTCTGAAAAATGTAATTAACTAGTAAAAGTTTTTTTCTTTTATAGGATTTCAATTTAACTGAATAAGTAGGCCTTCATTGTGGATGATTATGTGTGCAATTTATTCTTGATGTGACCTTGCATCTTGTTTATAATCTTGCAACTATTCTGTTAATATTTTGATCAGACTCGCTAGTCAAATTATCAAGATGTTGGATGTCTTTCATTATGAGCTAGATTGATACATATTTATTAGATAATCTTGGATCTATTTGGCTGAAATTGTTACCTTTCTGAAGACCAAAGTCCATTTGAATTTTGATCCACCTTTACCTTATATTATCAGTTTGGTAGACAGTTTCTCTAATAAGTGAAATCAATGCTTATTAAAGAGATACCTTGCTTCTGATGGCAGAACTTTTTCTTTTAATGCAGAGACTATATTTCTTATATCGTTTCAATTAAACTTGTAAATTGGCTTATATCCTCAATCTGTATGTTGATGTTGAATGATAGACTGTATATCAATTTTGCCTTGATTTTCATTTTTATCTGTATATAGTACATAGCTGCCAAATGTTATATTTTTCCTGTATTTTTCTAGCATTTTGGACTTGAATATGGGTGTACATTTTTTTAATTAAAAACCGTTTTTTTAAGGAAAAAATATTAAAAATTTCCTTGTGAAATCATGTTTGCCTTTTGTAAATTATTTAATGTGATTTCACTATTGGGCATGACATAAAACAGCATACATCAACAACTTGACCTGATCTTATGACTTTTATAAATGCCAGAGGTAACCTTAATGTACTTTGTTCAGATTTTAGTTTACTAAATGTCTTTTAGAAATAAACCTTCTCTTTAAGTTTCAGGACAATTTTCATTGTGCTCTCATCAATATCAGTTGATTTTTCAGTTTTCACAAGTTCAGTTATATAGTCTTGCTATTATTTACAAATTTTCAACTTAAGTTCCTGTCTTATGTTCTTGTTGTCAGCCCATAAAGGAGTTTGTATTGTTCTCGTTGATATCAGAGGACATTATTGCTCCTGTAATGGTTACAGCTAATAACAGCTTGATTTGAAAATCCCTCATTTTATAATGTGGTGCAACCAGTCACATGGCTAAACTATCTAGATATGATCCTACCTGGTATATCTATATCTGCATTGAAATAAAAGTTTTTAAGCATCTGGTTCATTTTATTCACAGAAATAGTTTTTAACACTGAACCTTGGATAAGATCAAGCACAACCATCAAGTGGTTTTGGTTTATGGTAAGGAGGTCCCTTTTGGGGTACAAGTGAAAGGTACTTCTCATACAGCTTCACTAAGCACTCTGGTTCATCATAATGAATTACAGGTTGAATCTTAATTTGGTGGTTTTTGAGACCCACTGTACATTCCTTGCTACTCTGGTTATGAAAATTTCATGTACTTATGAATACTAAACAGTTCAGCCAGATGTTTCCTATATTCTGTCTTATGCTTTTCCTTTGTACCGGAATTCAGCATTACATAATCACTCAAAAGTTTCTTTAGAAAAAATAATACCCAATTCTCAAAATTTTTCTAATTCTAATCTGCTGCTATAATGGGATTGTATTTTTTCCTGACGTATTAATTTCTTCATTTGTGGAACTGAAATGTTTCTAAATTCAACAAATGCAGAACCATCATCTCTTTAATGGATTGACATTTTCCCCACTATTATGTTAAAAGTTAAATAGCACTGAAGCCAGAAACTTTTGGATTGAGTGTATTCAGTGGGGGGCATCTTTATACCATATTTCAGAAAATTACATTTTGAAGCCAGATATTTAGCCATTCATCATTTACTTGAGAAATACCCTCTTGAATCAAGTTAATATCTTTTGCAATATTTGAAGCATTAAATATCTATGCTTAGATTATTTCTTGCACAGTTCGCTTATTCATTATCTTGCTTGCCTCAATGTTTTAGTGGGACCAATGGGGGATCAAGTTGTCTAAAGCACTCACCTTTACTGATCATTGCCATATCACCTCTGTCCCTGTGGGTTTTAATCTCCTGCTCAGCCAATGTAAACATGAGAAACCTTGCTAGCATCTTCCCTTTGGTTGGTGGATTTTGCCAGTTTTCCTGGGTTCTTCCTCCAACAGTTATACTGGCCACCATGTATCCTTTGTTGGAAAATGACATTAAACCCATGGCGGCAACACCATTGTTTTAGTTACACTATGCTCTTGTACTTTACATCTGTAACTGACACTGCTGATGTAAAACAGCTATTTACAGCAGTATTCTGGAATTCCAGTACCTGGAACATTTATAGTTGTAAAGTCTTCATTCAAAATATCTACATTGAGGTACAAAAAGTCTGAAAGATCTCCATTGCCATCCATATTTCAATGCAGATAGAACTTCACTGCCAGCAATATTTCAGTGCAGACAGATATTCATGCCATCCATATTTCAATGCAGAAAGATCTTCATGCCATCCGTATTTCAATGCAGAAAGAACTTCACTGCCATCCATATTTCAATGCAGACCGATCTTCATGCCATCCGTATTTCAATGCAGAAAGAACTTCACTGCCATCCATATTTCAATGTAGAAAAATCTTCACTGCCATCCATATTTCAATGCAGACAGATCTTCATTGTCATCCATATTTCAATGCAGAAAAATCTTCACTGCCATCCATATTTCAATGCAGAAAGATCTCTGCCATCCATATATCAATGCAGATAGAACTTCACTGCCATTCATATTTCAATGCAGACAGATATTCATGCAATCCATATTTTAATGCAGACAGATATTCATGCCATCCATATTTCAATGCAGAAAGAACTTCACTGCCATCCATATTTCAATGCAGACCGATCTTCATGCCATCCGTATTTCAATGCAGACAGATCTTCATGCCATCTGTATTTTAATGCAGAAAGATCTCTGCCATCCATATTTCAATGCAGACAGATCTTCATGCCATCCATATTTCAATGCAGACAGATCTTCATGCCATCCATATTTCAGTGCAGACAGATCTTCATGCCATCTGTATTTTAATGCAGACAGATCTTCGTGCCATCCATATTTCAATGCAGACAGATCTTCATGCCATCTGTATTTTAATGCAGACAGATCTTCATGCCATCCATATTTCAATGCAGACAGATCTTCATGCCAATCTTTATTTTAATACAGACAGATCTTCATGCCATCCATATTTCCATGCAGACAGATCTTCATGCCATCCATATTTCAATGCAGACAGATCTTCGTGCCATCTATATTTCAATGCAGGCAGATCTTCATGCCATCCATATTTCAATGGAGACAGATCTTCATGCCATCTGTATTTTAATGCAGACAGATCTTCATGCCATTCATATTTCAATGCAGACAGATCTTCATGCCATTCATATTTCAATGCAGGCAGATCTTCATGCCATCCTATTTCAATGCAGACAGATCTTCATGCCATCCATATTTCAATGCAGACAGATCTTCATGCCATTCATATTTCAATGCACACAGATCTTCATGCCATCCATATTTCAATGCAGGCAGATCTTCATGCCATCCATATTTCAATGCAGGCAGATCTTCATCATGCCATCCATATTTCAATGCAGACAGATCTTCATGCCATCTGTATTTCAATGTAGACAGATCTTCATGCATCCTTATTTCAATGCAGGCAGATCTTCATGCCATCTGTATTTTAATACAGACAGATCTTCATGCCATCTTTATTTCAATGCAGACAGATCTTCATGCCATCCTTATTTCAATGCAGACAGATCTTCATGCCATCTGTATTTCCATGCAGGCAGATCTTCATGCCATCTGTATTTCAATGCAGACAGATCTTCATGCCAATCTTTATTTTATTACAGACAGATCTTAATGCCATCCATATTTCCATGCAGACAGATCTTCATGCCATCCATATTTCAATGCAGACAGATCTTCATGCCATCCATAGTTCAATGCAGACAGGTCTTCATGCCATCCATATTTCAATGCAGACAGATCTTCATGCCATCCATATTTCAGTGCAGGCAGATCTTCATGCCATCTGTATTTTAATGCAGACAGATCTTCGTGCCATCCATATTTCAATGCAGACAGATCTTCATGCCATCTGTATTTTAATGCAGACAGATCTTCATGCCATCCATATTTCAATGCAGACAGATCTTCGTGCCATCTATATTTCAATGCAGGCAGATCTTCATGCCATCCATATTTCAATGGAGACAGATCTTCATGCCATCTGTATTTTAATGCAGACAGATCTTCATGCCATTCATATTTCAATGCAGACAGATCTTCATGCCATCCATATTTCAATGCAGGCAGATCTTCATGCCATCCTATTTCAATGCAGACAGATCTTCATGCCATCCATATTTCAATGCAGACAGATCTTCATGCCATTCATATTTCAATGCAGACAGATCTTCATGCCATCCATATTTCAATGCAGGCAGATGTTCATGCCATCCATATTTCAATGCAGGCAGATCTTCATCATGCCATCCATATTTCAATGCAGACAGATCTTCATGCCATTCATATTTCAATGCAGACAGATCTTCATGCCATTCATATTTCAATGCAGACAGATCTTCATGCCATCCATATTTCAATGCAGACAGATCTTCATGCCATCTGTATTTTAATACAGACAGATCTTCATGCCATCTGTATTTCAATGCAGACAGATCTTCATGCATCCTTATTTCAATGCAGGCAGATCTTCATGCCATCTGTATTTTAATACAGACAGATCTTCATGTCATCTTTATTTCAATGCAGACAGATCTTCATGCCATCCTTATTTCAATGCAGACAGATCTTCATGCCATCTGTATTTCCATGCAGACAGATCTTCATGCCATCCATATTTCTATGCAGACAGATCTTCATGCCATCCATATTTCAATGCAGACAGGTCTTCATGCCATCCATATTTCAATGCAGACAGATCTTCATGCCATCTGTATTTCCATGCAGGCAGATCTTCATGCCATCTGTATTTCAATGCAGACAGATCTTCATGCCAATCTTTATTTTATTACAGACAGATCTTAATGCCATCCATATTTCCATGCAGACAGATCTTCATGCCATCCATATTTCAATGCAGACAGATCTTCATGCCATCCATAGTTCAATGCAGACAGGTCTTCATGCCATCCATATTTCAATGCAGACAGATCTTCATGCCATCCATATTTCAATGCAGACAGATCTTCATGCCAATCTTTATTTTAATACAGACAGATCTTCATGCCATCCATATTTCCATGCAGACAGATCTTCATGCCATCCATATTTCAATGCAGACAGATCTTCATGCCATCCGTATTTCAATGCAGGCAGATCTTCACTGGCATCCGAATTTCAAGGCTTGAAACATATGGGTTTGAAAGCCTGCCTTGATGCTACAACTCAGGCAGTGACCTATAAAAATTTGATTATGCTACAAGTCATTTAGTTTATATTATGTGAATTTTAAGTGACTCAGAAGGGACTCACTCACTGGTGCTCATTCTGATCCATCTTAACCACTCTAACCATTTCAGATTTGCTTCATATCAACTTTGCTCGTGGCATCTAAAACAATAAAAGACACAAATTGAACCATTGACAATTTTCTTATGTGAATATACATGTAACCTTATGGCTTGAATGTACCTTCAGGAAGCACAATGGAGGAGTCATGCTGTGTTCCATTTTTGGCACAGATTTATCATCACAATATTTTGTCTTTTGCAATGTAGAATAGAGAATATCACTTTAGCAGTTGTTTTTTTTTTTCCAGTTTAAAAAAAAAAGTTTTGTAAATTATATCACATCATCCTGGGTAAAAGATTTAAACTGAATGAGTTTCATAAATTTGACTTCACAAATGAGCACCTACATAATTAGTCTTTTTTAATGTCAAGAAAAACTCAAATATTTAGAGAAGTTTGCAGTTCTGCTTTAAAAGCAGTCAGAATGGTCAAATTTGAAACCTTAACCCTATATGTGTCTTTAAAATGATTTTTTTACAACATAAGTAAAGCACCTGCATTTATGCCAAATATGTTTCTGTGTTACAGTTTAACAATGGCCTTGAACAGTTGATGTACACAGTTGGCAACCTGAATTCATTATACCAGAAATCACAGACATCAGCAGTTCCAGATGAGACTGGTTCACAAACCAAGTACATATCTGGTCAGACTGGTTCTCAAGGAATGGCAATGTTTTTGTCACATGTGCCTCTACAAGACTACTGCAGCATGGAGGAAAAATTCTCCCTGGAACTCACAGCATTTACCAAAAAGCAGTTTTTTGAGGTTTATAATTTTCAATCAAAATATTTCTTGCAATAAGTATTTTGTGTATTTTTCAGTTTTATTTTTTTTATGTTTAAATTTGCAGCATTTCTTCTCATTCTACATGCTTCAGAATCGATGTGTCAGTAGAATTTTTAAAAAAGAATCATTAGTTGTAACATATCTTTATCAATTGTTTTGTAGTTTTACTTGAGTCTTTTTTTCCTTCTACTGAGAAGGTAGAAGGGGATATTTTGTCTCAATGCTCTCTGTCTCTCAAGTCTCTACATCCCTGCTGAATATCTGAAAGTATAATAGCACAAAAATTAGTCTTGAAACTTAATACGGTTATAAGTAGATTACAACGTTATAGAAATTTTTCATTTTAATACCTTTTTATATGCCAAAGGTCAGGGTCACTTTGAATGAAGAAAAATGGTTTCTGCAAAATAACATTAATACTGCATGACATGCCTCGACTAGACTTTGTGGATTACTTCAACTTGAAGTAAGGATAAAGGCTTTATTTTTTATTCAGAAGGTAAAATGTTCAAGGTCAGTAAGTGAAAGAAGAAAATTGGTTTCCACATAGTAACATTTTTCTACATCACAGACTTATTCCAAACTTTGTGAATGGCTTGCATTTTGGGTAAGAAGCTTATCAATTTTAGTGTAAAAATGTAAAAGGTCAGGGTCACTCTGATTGAAAGAAAAAGAATGTGTCTTTTAAAAAATTTAAATTAAACTACTTAGAGAATTATTAACATGAGGTATGTATAGTTGAGCAAAATCCAGTTGAGGTAGTCATGAAAATTAGTAGGTTTATTTATTATACATATATCAATGACCAGCTTAGATAATCAGGCCATTTCAGCAATTCATAAAATAAAATTTAAAAACTTTTTAAATTGTTCTTCATTTTTTAGCAAAACATTCTCAGAAAAAAACAACTCAACTTAAATCATTTATCACCATGTTTTTATTCATATAACCTGGTTAGATTTTCAGATTTTAATTAATTTTTTTACACATTTTTGAAATTTTGGATTTGCATTTTTGGGGAGCAAAAGCTTGTTATCCCAATTAACCAACAGCACTTGAAGTAATGAAATAAAATTTGGTCTGTTTCTTTCTATTCATATTAAGATTACCTGAATTGATCTTGGGGATATTATACCATTTTGTTCAACGTTTGTATACATTTTAGAAACATAAATCCAGTTAGAAATCCATGATATTATGCTCTGTGCTGAAAAGCTATAAACTGTTATATGAAATTAGGATCTCTTATCCTTCCAGTTTATGATTAGGTTCATGACAGATGCTTGCTTGACTCTCTTGAACATATTCCAAGCCATTTTGGTTTCCTGGTTAGAAGAAAAGGGATATTATTATCATGTGAAATTGTTACATGTATGATTTTATTCACAGGTAAATATTTTCTTGTACTTAATTTTTTTTTGTATATTGTGTAATAGTTGCAAACAGCATTGTTCCAGATCAGCTTATAATTATAGTTCTTTATTGCTAATATTTGACCCTGTTTTCTATGGATTGTCTTGTAACAATCTGGTTATTGGGTTCCCACGCAGGTCTGGAATTGTGAAAGAAGACTTAAATTTGACAGTGGCTTTTCTAGGCCTTGAAAATGTCAGTAATAATTTTAAAAAATGACTAAAAAGTATGGGAAAAGTCTATTTGTTGTTCACTTTCACATGATGACATTAACACTCTTTCCCTTCACTAAGTTTAATTGTCACATTAGGTCCTGAACAAGACTTTCTATCACAGTTCGAACCATGCATTGAGGAAGTTTTACAAAATACATGTTTAAAATCTGGGCTACCTAGACAATCCTTAAGGCCGAATCTTTGCACGGTTCATATTAGATGATTCAGTTCGGCCAATATGCCTACAGGCTGATGATAGAGATGGCATTTTATTTTAAAGCTATGAATTACATCAAATTCTTGGACCTAAAAAAGTGTTAAATTTGAATATTTTAGATGAAGCAGATTTACTGAAATTGAGCTTTGAACCAAGTGGGTTACATTGCATGTACTCAGAACTGATACTGACATCATTTTGAAAGCTTGAAATATATTACACTGCAGATGTATGTCAACTTTTTGAACAAAATCAGCACACCATAACAAATTTATAACATTTCAAATACTTGATATGTAATTTTAATAAGTCTGATCACCAGCACAAGAATTAGAACCTTTTGGACTATTCATTTGGCGATTGTTAGCAAAAATCTCAGATTAACTGTCTTATTCTTGAGTAGTGTTTTAATGTATTGCCTGGATATTTTATTTACTACTCAGTTTACAGGTAGAAGAATGAGTTTAATTTAAACAATGAATAGTGACAAGTATTTATATTCCTTGATTCACATGGATTATAAATGTATTTTGTAGTAAATGAATGCAAGGTGAATTCCAAAGCACAATTGAAAATGCAATACTGCCAACTTATCCATGATAAATATTTCTATTCCTTGATTCACATGGATTATAAATGTATTTTGTAGTAAATGAATGCAAGGTGAACTCCAATGCACAATTGGAAATGCAATACTGCCAACTTATCCATGATAGGAATAACATGGGGATTTAAGTTTGCACTGTCTTTTGAATTCACTGGAAGAAATGCAGTGATATTTCAGAGTTATTTAATTTAATGTACTTTAAAAAGTGTTTATATTTTAAAATGTTTGCAAATTCCTAAAATCCAGAAAAATGTGATTTCCATTTTTAATCAGCTTTTGGCAAAATTAAGGTTTATTAGTGGAAAATAAACCCACATATATATATATATATATATATATATATATATATATATATATATATATGTAATAATGAGGGTAAATCCAAAAAGCTAACATGCAATTCTCCTTGAAAATATATCATTCCGAATACCTTGAACATATCTCTGTATAGCCTTATAGGATCAATTTAATAAATAATCTAAACATACAATTATAAAGCAAATACATTTATTTGATCAAAATATCATTATGAGAACAAGCGATTTAAGAAAGTGAAACGTAAGCAGAGCTTATGTGAGTGAAAATTTTTATTTTGGAGCTAAAGTATCAAAAAAGCATTTACCCATGAGCAATGAAAAAATGTACTTAATAAAACTAAGAACAGTTTCCAAAACTTAATCCAGCTGGCTAAACTAGCTATGAATTTGCCCCATCAGCAGGGGCGTCTCAGCTGTGAACAATATTCATACACTGGCGAGGAACAGACTAAGCTTAGGTAGATCAACAGATTAATGCATATATAACTAGCGGTAACATCTTTTAAAGATTTTTATTTCATTAGGACTCTAACAGATTGTAGCTAGAAGAAAGAAGGATGGATATGGTAGTGTTAGTTATATAGTGAACTATGGCCATTTCCTCATCTACCTCCTTTTTGTTCTAATCCCCCTTATTTTTGTAACAAGTGGCCCCCCTCTTCTTTAGATAAAATCCTGACAGCTTCTCAGAAATGAAAGCACTGGAGTTGCAGCTGGAGAAGAAAGTATGTAAGCTGAAGGGGCTTACTATGACCTTTTTTTTTTATTTCCATTTTATATTACATTATTTATTTCTGTATTGGTTTTGTATATGTTTGTCATATTTAAAGTAGTCACTGAAGACTGGTCATTGAAAAGTCATTGAATTTAAGCACTCCTGATCTGTATTAATCCTATATTGTGGATTATTTCATTATATTTTGTATTGTGCTAGTGAGTATTTATTTTTATTGGATTTTATTTGATTTGACATTCTTTGACCGTTCTTTTTGTGTACCTGTGTGGACCTGATATTTAAAGAATGCCTGGACATTGTGTTCATAACCCTTTGGGAAGAAGCTGATGACTTTAAAGCCTGGATAGGGCCTTCCAGACTTAAGACTAAAGCATCATGTCAGCTATGAGAGTCAATAAACTTTTCACATTATTAGGTCTTGAAATTTTAATCTTTTGGTCTGGTAAAGGTCTCAAATCTTTTCTAAATTTGTGGCAGGAACCCTATAGTCTTATTTTTGGGGCAGTCTTTTTCTGCAGCAGTTTTGCATGCCTAAGTTGTATTCATTGATTAGACTTGTTGATTCTGTCACAGAAGTGCTATAAAATGCTACATTGTATTCATTTTAAGTATCTGTATGATAATGAGTGTGCCCATTAAGGCAAACTATTGGAAGGTGTTGCAGGGCTAGGAAGCTTAAATGGAGATGAAAAAAAATTGAAGCAGGGTTAGAAAACTAGATCAGAGTCATTAGGAAGGTAGCAGTATTGGACCAATTGGAAAAGTGTACAACGGATAGGAAGTTGTTTCATGGTTATTAGGATTGTGTAGCAGAGCCTGGAAACTGCATTGGACTCCACTGATTGTAGGGTTAGGTAGGTGTAATAGGGTCATTACCGAGGTTAGTGATCTGTAGCAGGATCATTGGGAAAGTTTGGCAAGATCATTAGGAAAGTATAGCAGGGCAAGGAAGCTGTAGCAGGGCTTCAGTACTGTTTCAGCAGCATGTTAGTTGACATAAAGCTGTAGTAGGACTGATATGAATCCCTTATATGGGGAGACAACTGCTTTTTCCAGATACTTTCCTGGTTAATGACTTACTTGGAGATAGATATTCAGCTAAGAGTATCACAAGAAAATAGGCACCTGTATATATGTTTTTTAGATTATTTGTTTTAATTGCTTGGACCCTTGGCTATGTAAAAATATCAGTGTTGAAAATGTTTAATGGTCCAAAATTTTGTAAGTGATCATCTTTAAGTAGAAAAGACAACAGAGATTTTGATGTGCTGGTGTATAATGCAGTGGGGGATATTGATCTATACTGTTTCACAGTTGGTGTTTATTAAACATGAGCAGATAAACTAAGAACATATTCTGCATAATCAGCTCATCATCTATCCATTTTCCCTGTTCAGGGTATAGCCAGTGTAGTGGGTCATGAGGACAGCTCCCAGTATGAGATTTTAGAAGTTAGTGACCCCGAGAGTCTCCTTGTGCGTGGAGAGAAGGAAGAGGCCAATTTGAGAAAATGTAAAGAACTTTCTAGGCTTCAGGCTTTGTGAGTACATGATTATTGTCTTTAGATTTTGGTCAGAGTATATATTTTTATCAGAATCTTTTTCCTGTTCGATGACAAGTAATAGTCCTTGTCACCCTGATTAGAAAAAAAGAAAAGGATCACTGTGATCAATATCTTTTAATTGATCTAAAAAAGGAGTGAAAGTGACCTCATCAAAAGCATCACTACTACATGCTTCAACTAAAGGAATACTTTCCTTATCAAAATCTTTCTCATCAGCATTTTCCAAGGTTTTAATCTTATGCTCATCTAGATAGCTCTTATTGTCATTATGGACACAGTGATTGTCTGTCATAATCTTGTTCAAGTTTCTTAGCTGAGCACCATCTATCAAATAACTGCTCTTTTTTCTCTTGCAAATTTGACATGAATTTGATCAGCTTCTTTTTTATTGTTCCTGAATTTTTGCTGATAAGACTCAGGAACTAATGAATAACCCTTTAGAATGCATTCCTTAACCATATTATAGTCAGCACTTTACTGTACTGACGGATGCATAGATATTTCGGGCTTTGCCAAAAAGTATAAACTAATAATTGAGTCCAATGCTTCCTTGAACATTTCAAATTTTCAGCAACTTTTCAAAATAAGGAAAATACTTTTTTTTTGCTGAAAGGGGTTACTAGCCTAAAATTCTTAGTGATATCAAAACTTGAATTTGTATGTGAAGTGGGAATGTGCTTTTCACTTGCTAGCTCCATTTCTTTTATTCTAAATTGATATTCCCTCTTCCTTTTCTCTCTCTCTCTCTCTCTCTCTCTCTCTCTCTCTCTCTCTCTCTCTCTCTCTCTCTCTCTCTCTCTCTCTCTCTCTCTCTCTCAAGTTGTAACTACATTTGTTTTTCTTCTTTATCTTTCTGAAGTTCCAGCTTCTTCAACTCTAATTCCATCTTGTATTTTAATTTTAACTCATTTACATTTATGTAGTCTGATACAGGCTTACTGATCAAAGCCAAAACACTTTTATCCAAAACATTTTTTTCCACAAGATACTGGACCAAAACGTTTTTTATTTCTCGCTTTGTTAAAGAAGCTTTTGCCACAGAAAGATCATATTTTCTGGCAAGTTCAAGAAATTCATCCTTTTTCAAACAATCCAACTGCTCCAGATTTGAAAGAAAAATTTCCACTTTTGATGACATTGTAAAAAGCCTTTTGATTTCACTGCAGATTTCAAATAAAATGTGAAATAGTACTTGGGATTTAAAAAATGAAAACTATGGGAATTTAAATTTAAAAAATAATTTTCGGAAATATTTTTGAAAAAAATTCATATATCCCAAGGACGAGGCTCAAAATTTTCTTTGTTACGTTTGTACAAAAGTAACAAGAAAGGAGTGAAGCCAACAAGCTTTGTAAAATTTAACAATTAATTTATTTCCCTAGAAAACCAAAGTTGTTGTTGTTGTTGTTGGGTTTAACGCCATTTTTCAGCACATGATAGGCTATTCATGGCGGCCAGTATTAATGGTGGAGGAAGAAACCGGGAAATCACAGGAAAGAACCACCGACCCACAAGAAGCTACTGGCAAGCTTTCTCACATATCCACATTCGCCGAATCCTAGATTCGAACACACGCAGACAGAGGTGAGATGGCAGTTATCCGTAACGGACAGTGCTTTAGACCACTCGGCCACTCGGGGCCCCCTGCAAACCAAAGTAAAAATAAGAAAAAGTACTATGGTTTATGAATCAAATCCAAAGTTAATCCAAGAATTTAAAAATTTAAGCCCTATCAAATAAAAGATTTAAATGAATCAGAGTTTGAATCGTGATGAAATTCGAAGATGTAGGTAATGACATCTTAGATAGTCTTCAATGTGTTGCCATATCAACAGTTCCTTGTTGAATCACAAAGAATATTTTAGTTTTTAAATTCCAAATTTCAATAAATATCTTTGCCCTAGAATTCTAATGAAGAGCACCTATATGTATGTTTTCCAGAGAAATGAATTATTAATTCTGAAAAATTTAAAAGATTTAACTCAAACTGGTCACAACAAAACACCTTTGAGCTTCAAAGGTTTAAAGCACAACTGCCGAGATTCTTATTATAACATGAGTATTAAGCCTATCTGAAATGCAAAACAGATTCCTGGATGGGGTCATGTAATAACCTCTCTACCTAACAACATATGCCAAAAATCACGTACTTTATTATAGCCTTAACTAAAAACAGTGATTTTGTTTACTCTGGGAAAATAAAAATAATAAAGTTGTTCACATAGAACTGCCTTACTGGTCTCGAGTCCATGTTAGCAAAACATACAATGTTTCATCTACTGGTTCTTTATCAGGTCAAACAGAAGTGAACTGAATTTCTGGAAAATGTTGAAATCTGGTAAATAAATTATTACAATATCATGTAATGGAAATAAAATAATAAATATTTTTTTTAAAAAAACTAACAGACAAATAAATTACATATAAATAACAGTTTAAATTTTTTTTTATATTTTTATTTTATTTCATTGCATTTTATTGTAATGATAATTTTGTCTACTGGATTTGATTTTGTTATAATGAAGTTAAATTCAGCCAGCCATTTGAAACATGAGCAGGTACACTAAGAACATATTCTGCATATCTTTTGCTGACCTAGATTCAGAACTAATGTCAGTTATGGAGTAAACAACTTTTTTAAATTCATTTCTAGAGTAAGAATCATTGGTTTTTAGTTAAGGCTATACTAGAGTATGTGATTTTAGGTATGTAGTGTTTTCACGTTCTGTAGAGAGGTTATCATGTGACTCCATCTGGGAATCTGTTTTGCATCTTAATTTACTGTATAGTTGTTATCTTGAGAAAAAATAGAAAGTTTTGTTTTAAAACTTTGAAGCTTAAAGGTGTTTTATTGTGACCAGTTTGAGTTGAATTTTTCTGTTTTTCGGAATAAGTAATTAATTTCTCTGGAAAACATACATATAAGTTCTCCTCATCAGAATTTTTGGACAAAGACATTTATTGAAATTATTCAGAATTAAAAAACTGAAATATTCTTTGTGATTCAAAAAGGAACTGATGACATGGCAACACTCTGAAGGTTATTGAAGATGTCATCGCCTTCCATCTTGGAATTTAATTAGGATTCAAACTGTGATTCACTTAGAATTTTTTATTGATAGGACTTATATATTTAAATTCTTGGATTAATTTTGGGATTCGATTATTGAACTGTAAGTTCTTTTTCATATTTTAAACTTGTTTTTCTAGGGAAATAAAATATTTGTTAAATTTTACAAAGCTTGTTGGCTTCACTCTTTTCTTGTTACTTTTGTACAAGCCTAGACATGTAACAACTGTTTGTAATTGATCAAATGGGTATGTGATAAATATGACATAATTTTTATAAAAAGTTTGGAAGAAGTTAAAAATGAAAAATTATGTTATTTGTAATTGATAATTTTCTGTTAATGGTAGTCATGTATTTTTAGGTATCCCAAATGTGAATCTGAAAGGATTGATGCTATGTGTCGGATGAAGCAGACTAAGGCTTCATTACAGGCTCATGAAGATAGCCTCAGCAAACTGAAGTCAGGAACCTTCCCAACTGATATTAATTATCTCAGGTAATTTTGATGTTTAGTGTGTTATTATTGGGTTTGTAAGGGGACACAACCTAATACATGATGTCCCTATATTGCAGTTTTATTTTGGGCACCTCTCCATCGTTTAGCTATGTTAAGTTATCAGCCTTTAAAGTGTCTTCCTATTGCATCTGAAAATTTTAAAGGCTTTTATACATATTTTGATTCCCCACTAGTTTGTATATGTTTATTTTCCATTAAAAAATCAAAAAGAATTTGGAAGAAAAAAATTTGAGTGTGATTTAGATTTTTAACGTAGCTTTAACAATTTTTCAGCCATATTGCTATGATGTCTGCATTGTGACAGGCTATGGTAATGTCTAGCACTTGGGCATCATGCTGCAGACATGTGGCATGATGTCCAAGCCAGTCACATTATCTTGACACCAGGCTAACACTAACCTCTTAATGCCCAGTACCAAGTGAGGCAGCTGTTAGTAACAATTTTTTTCAAAGTCTTTGGTATGACTCAGCTGGGGTTCATACCATCAACCTACCACATCTGAGGCAGATGCTCTAACCACTAAGCCACCAGAGCAGTATGAAAAAATTTATTAAAAATAGGGATTTTTTTGTTTCAGGGGTTTCTCTATAATAATTTTGTTTTAGTTTAGTTGGGTGGCATAGTTAGAGTTCTTGACAGAACAAGTTCCCCATCTTTGGTTTTAAGACCTCAGTGGTTGCAAACACAAACACACTTAAGACTACGTGGTTTCAAACACACTTTCAGTTCTGTATTTTTATTTTGAGCCCTTGATGATGGGAAGTTAGACATATCATGCACATTTCCACTCACTGGCTTTGACAACAGTTAAGGTTTTGGTCCAAGATTGTCATTTCCACATGTTTCCTTTACTCCGTAATAGATTCTCCTTGTATTTGGGATGAACCATTATGAAACTAAAACAATTCATCATAAAAAATAGTCACCTGTCCTTTTCCCCTTACAGTCAAGATTAGAAAATTTACAGGCATGCTTTCCTTTTCATGGACTTGACAAGCAGATCCAAGTAGTTGTTGGAATATTTACTGGTGTTGTGCAGTAAGGAGTCAGAGTATCTTTGTGTTCTAGAGTTTATAAATCTGTCATACACCCTCATGTAATCATGGAGAACGCTTCATTTAATTTTGCTGAATTTGTACAGTAAATTAAAATGTTATGTATAATTTCAAATATTACACTTTATATAACTGAAACTTTTTAGTGGTGGGGGAAGTATGTTTATATTATAGGAAATTCAACCATCATTTGTATCTATGTGCTTTCATTAATCAACCTCATATATTAGGGCCAGGCTGCAAGAGAGTCAGAATGGGTTACAGTCGGTTACAAGAGACCTAGTGAGGTTGGCGG
Source organism: Potamilus streckersoni (assembly GCA_016746295.1). Taxonomy (NCBI): domain Eukaryota; kingdom Metazoa; phylum Mollusca; class Bivalvia; order Unionida; family Unionidae; genus Potamilus; species Potamilus streckersoni. The sequence continues at coordinate 1,282,014 of JAEAOA010001671.1, read as the reverse complement.
AAAATGAGGTGCCCCATCTGATTCTGGATAGCAAGAGTTCACAGGTGTTGCGAATCTTAACAGGGGACTACAACCTAAAACTTGCCAGACAGGAGTACTTTACAAACAATCAGGATCAAGTGAGTAGTTAGGGGCCAAGTGATAGGGTACCAGGTGAGTTGTAGGGCATAGAGGGGATAGGGAACCAGGTTCAAATTTTGGACACACTATTTATTACAATTAAAAAACTACAGTTTAAAATAAATATTGGTAAATCTGCCAAAATTGTATGTGTGGTAATATACAATGTGTATTTCCAATGTTTCACCTCCCAAACTTCAATCACAAAATTATATTGTTTAATTTGTGTCTGATTTTTACTCTGTTCTTGTTAATGTAATGTTGTGATCTTGTCCACGATATATCTTATACCAATTTTGTTTCATACAGTAAGTTTACTTCTCCACCAACAACAATTACCAAACTTTGACTGGAATGATTATGCAATTGGGAATTCCAGATCTACCAGTGCTGATGATTTTGCTTTCAGAAATTTCCCTTAAAATATGGACATACAAAATAAAAGCACAAATTATGGAAATATGATTGTTTGTGGTAAAATCTGGATACTTGCTTGTCTGTGTTTGATTTGGATCTGGGTTTCATGTTAGAGTCAGTGGAATTGGTCAGGGAACCAGACTAACTTTACCAGAGGACCTTGGACACCTTAGACTGCATCTTTTGTGATGCAATATGTCTGCATGATCAAGCTGTTGCCCGCTGTTTTATTTCAATATCACCCAGCAAGTGACATGTCAGGACAAAAGAGTCAAAAAGCCTCTTAAAAAGTTTTAATAGTATAGAAGAATAAAAGGGAATATTCAGTTTCTTGGAGAAAAAAGCATGTTGGGCAACAATTACATTTAGTGAACATTGTGTGCTGATTTGAATTTATCACAAGGTAGGAAAGATAATTGCCATGGCCCACTTGAAATTAAATATTTTTTAAGAATTACATCAGGTTGAGAGAAATCAAAATCCATAGAGCTCTGTAGGGTATGAACTGCAGTTTGTGAAACTGTACTGGAAGTAGTTAAGGTTCTAGTAAAATTTACAAAGTTTTGAACTGAACACGATGTTTGCTGTTAGTGCTTCAGTCTTCATTACATGCATGTTTTCCATCTTGACAGTAACAGAATATAGTAGCTTTATTACACCTTACTGAAAACAGGTCCAACTTTCAAAACAGAATTGACTGCCTTACTGTGAAGGTCTTGTTAGGGTTGGCAGGTATGAATTTCAGGGTCACAAGTTGAAAGCTAATAACCACTATGGCTGAAAGAAGAAAATGAGTTTTGGGGTTAAAAGTGATATTGTCTTTCTGTCTATTGCCAGTTTTGTTTTGCACACAAAACTACTTCAACAACCACAGCTGCTAAACTTTGCTTTGCATTTGGACTAAGGAAGAAGGATATTGATTTCAAGTTTAGAGGTCAGAGTTCAAGGCCTGTTCTTGAAATAGGGAAGAAGCCTATTGCTTTCAGGTTACAAGCTCATAGGTCATCATCAGTTTAACTGAAAAAAGAAAATTCTTTCATACAATAACTTTCGCTCTTCATCAGAGACCTAGACTAACATTTTGATTGGCTTGCATTTGGGGAAACTTAAGGAGGAAGACAAGGTCAAAAGTCATAGTCAAAAAGGATTCTCCATGAAATTTTAAGTTCATGAACCATGTACCTTCAGCATTGATTGTGGATGCTTTACACATTGGGTAAGAGAGAAGCATATTTATTTTGGAGTCAAAAAGTCACTGACTAAAAGAAGTGAGATGGTTTTGGCATAATAACATTAGCTCAAGAGCATGTACTGTGATCCAGTTTGTGGATGGCTTTTTCTTTAGATGTGGAGCACTCTAAAGATATCACATACATCTAAGAGAGTGACAAGTGTAAGGTAAAAGTTATTTGTGATTGCAACATGCACAGTGGAGAGAATGTTGGCATACCTATATTCATGTACTCTGGCAGAAATTCTTTTCAGTATTGCATTTGTGGAAATTGTATGTGATTAAAGCACACAGCTTACAAAAATGGCTGCTCCAATGCAGTAGAAAAATCAGCCTGAATTTGTCTAAAGTACACTATATTTAGCAGTTTTTAAAATAGGGAACATGAATTTTAGACTAGACAATACCAGGTTCTGAGAGTGCAATGAATGAATTAGAAAATATATAAAAAGTATTAAAAAAAGTTATTACTTCATTTTTTTTTACTATTTACCTTTGTCTAGGAAGTGAAAATGACCAAGCAAAGCTAACAGTTTTTTTTATGAGTACACATCTCAAGTATGGCTGAACTGTAAATCTATAACCCAAAATACACCCATCAGACATACAGCAAAATAAAGGCAATTTAAAGTTCTTTTGACAGTACTTAAAATAGAAAGATATAAAAGATCTTTTTAAATATCCAGTATAACCAGTGAAGAAATTTTGAGATATTTAACATTTCTTAAAAAAGGGAAAATTAATTTTGCTAGAAAATAAAAGTTTTTGAAAGTGCAATGAATGAATTTCAAAAGCACACAAAAAAATTAAAAAATATTTGTTCTATAATAATTTCCAGAACCAAACATAATTTAGGGTACTAAAGAGACTTATAGATTATGGGGTCTGTAGGCACTAGGTTGCAATCATGGTAAGTCTGACAAGAAAAAATGTTTTCTGCACTATAAATTTAAGACTACATGTCTTGACCAAAGGTACTGGTCACTGAGAACCAATGGTCAATCTTCCAAATTAGCCATGGCCTGCTGGTACCTGCATATACACATATGGAATGGGTATTTGATGTGCCATTCACAGTAATCTTGTTGTGACAGGTAATCGGTCATTTGGTGCAACAGAGATCACGAAATGAGTTTCTCACCATGGCCTATGAAGTAGAGTCCAGAAACCACAGAGAGATCAACCATCTTCTGACTGTTGTTCATCAAACATTGGAGGTTCAGCTGGAAGCATTTAAAAAGAGATTGGTAAGTTAGCCATGTCCAATTTAGACACAATTACTGTCAAGCCAATGTTAGTGAAAAGTGAGACATGACACTTTTCCAATGGCAGTGGTTGCATTGTCAGCATTTAGTTAAAGTTTTTCATTTGTTTATATTTCCTAAACCACTTCATCTACTCGCATCATAATTGGTAATTATTATGTACCTTCATGTTAACATGACAGAAATTTGTGTGGTTTCATTTGCTTACAACCCCTTTATAGATTCTCATTACATTTGGCATGAATCATTCTCAAAGACAGTTCATGCTATGACATGGCCTTGGAGTCAAGGTCACATAAAAAATTTGCATTATGGTCTTGGGTAAAGATTTTTTCATTCCTTCTATTTCCCAAACCTAAACTTAACAAGCCATGGTGACTAAGTAGGTAGGACGAGTAACCCAAAGGGGTGCAGTTCTGAATCTTGCCATCAAGTAAGTCTGTCTAGGCTAACATGATGTTGCCTTGTGTAAAGTACTTTCCTCAAATTGCTTTGGCACCTTAATTTGATGTAGTACCATAAAATACCCAAAAAACCTCACCTAAACCTATGACAGATTTTCCTCATACTTGGATTGAATCATTTTAAAGTTAATATAGTTTTTTATTGTTATTTGAGTTCAAAGATACAAAAATACAATCCTTTTTTATGATGTGTTTATTGCCTTTTGACCCAAGTGTCAGTGTCACTTTCATAGAAAATTTGCATCAGGTTTTGGTTATATTCATATATTTATATTTCCCATTGATCTATTGTCTGTATGCTTTGGATGAATCATTATGAAACAAAGATAATTCATTCTGCAATATGCTTTCATATCCATTTGACCTTCAGATCAAGGGAAACTCAAGTGGTTTAAAACACTGTTATGGATCACTGCATGAGTTTGAGTCTCGAGTTCAGCCATTGTGGGTATGTGAGAAAGCTTGCCATTGGCTTCTCTTTATTCGGTTGTTCTTTCAGGAGTTTTCCTGGGTTCTTCCTTCACCATTTATACTGGCCGCAATGCATAGTCTATCTTGTGCTGAGAAATGGCGTTAACCAATACAACAACCTTCAGGTCAAGGTTGCATGTTTCACAGCATTGCTTTGATCATAAACTTGACCTGTCAGCCCTGGCCAACTTTTTAAATTAGATTGACTTTGCCTTTGCAGTGGCTCAGAGTGAGATTTTGGAGCATGGATTGCATTATTCATCATTGATTTTCAGCTCCTATCCAGTTTTCATCCATTTTGGCAACAAACTATATGTGGGCTATTTATTTTGATGAGTGTAGCAAAAACAAAATATGAGTTCCTGGCCAGACAGTAAATATTTGAATGCATGAAACATGCAAATAGTTTTTTAGTAGATGGTTCTTCACTGTAGTTGTTATCAGTAAGTGTTATGTAATGAATTAGAATAACTTAAGATCAGCAGGCAATGTCAGTATATAACTGTTTGTAGTTACAGTGAGGAATAAGTACTAAAGTTAGATTTATTAAAACATTTCAGTAAGATTCTAATTAAATGTGACATGTGGAAAACAACTTTAACTTTTGCCAGTGAAGATAGATAGTTTCACCTAATTTTGAGGTTTTGCAGTATTTTTAAATTTTCAACAGTTCTTTCATTTTAAGTTGGTGGCCCTCACTGGGATCTCCAAACTCCTTCTCCTTTGTGACAACCTCTCACCTACACCTGGGTCATTGAGATTTCCTTTAGAGTATAATAGAATAAAATTTGTTTTTTTGAGTTACATTAATTTGGCATGGAATGATATATATATATATATATATATATATATATATATATATATATATATATATATATATATATATATATATATATATATATATATATATAATGCAATAAAAATATTTTCCTTACACAACCTCCTCCCCTACCCCTTTTTTTTTAAAAAAAAACCATTACAATAATAATTATATATGTTTAAATATGTTTGGATTTTTCTTTTTAATCTAGAACACTATGGGAGACAGCACTCTTACTCCTGCCCGACATCAAAGAGGTACAATTGACTCCAGGGACAAGTCAACAGCAAGACTTTATCAATTGATGGGTAAGGCAGTCAGATTCTACATTACTAAGTTAGACCATCCTCAAATAGTTGATACATTGCTAGATTATTTTTTTCTTTCCTGTATGGCAAGATGGTAATCAAAATATCGACTGACTGATCAATCAACAATTGCTTAATGTTTTTAAAGGTAATATTTACCATTTGCATCATAGAGGATAAAGGCTTATGAAGTCAAAGATAAGGTTAACGGGCTGGTAGTTTATTTAGGGACAAACTAAAGGCCCCAATACCAGTGTAAAATATTTCAAAATCATGCAGAATTCCCAATTCTATGGATTTGTTCTAAAACATTGTAGTCCCAATTGATCAATGATTTTGTTTTTTTTTTTCAAAATTATGGGCACACTGACATTTCCAGTCATCTGGGATAAATCCTTGATTGTTGTTGAATATGGCAGCATCTGCTGTTGCAGTTAGCAACATATCTGAAATTGCAAAGAAGTATGCCATTGGATATGTAGTTTCTATAGAAATTTTGGGGTTAGAATGTCAAAGGTCAGCAGCAGTTGTATTAATATAAACTAAAATAAAACTTTGCATGATGTTTTTATAGTACAGGGAATTATGAAGCACACATGCTGATAATAAATCGTAGGATCAAGGTCATAGGGTAGATCATAGTAAGTTTTCATCATAAAATGTTGAAGTGGCACTATCTTATGTTTCCATAAACAGACTATGGTCAGATTTTTAAACACATGTTTAACAGAGCAATTGGGTGATTGAAGTCACAAATGTCTTATATGTTAAAAAGACAAAGTGACATTGTTACAGAAGTAATCATATATCATGTATATTCTTACTAACAAGTCAAGTTATACAGCAAACAACATAGAACTGGATCAGTTATCACATAATGCTCTGACAGATTAGGGTTTGTGTTGTGTTCTACTCCTAACAGACTACATAGACCTAGATATGTTGGAGCATTATGCAATGGCAGTTCTGGGTCTGTTCAGTCTGCAGTTTGATCTTCATTTGTAAGTGATCATATATGGCATTTACAGGTATGTTGTTACAAAAATACAAAATGGCTCATTAAAAAATGTTGATAAATGCTTCTAATTTATTTGTATCATTTGTCTTTGGGGAAAATAACATAACTGCATGAATCAAGGTTGAGATTTTAAAAAAATTATTTCTATGCTCAAACCATATTAACAATGCTTTGTAAATGGAATGGGGATTTGGTACCCTCCTTTTCTTCCATCTTCCTTTGCCATATCTATTAAATGCACAATGAAATTTCACAAGATCTGGCCAGTATTTTGTTATGATAACCATGTACAAACGATGTTTTTATTTTTTTCTCCTTTTTCTTGGGTCAGGAACTGGGAATCAAGTTGATATTTACAAAAATGTTGATCAAAATGATATTTTCAAATATGTGTTCAATCACAATGAAAAAGCACATATTTTATTTGGCTGATCTTTAAGGTTCTACTGGTGAGATGGTATGGTCAAGGATGGGTGGGATAGGCATGTGCAGAACATATGAAAAAGTGAAGGGATTTACTATGTTGAGTCATCGAGTTGACTCTGATTGTTCACATTGCTTGTCCATAGAAAGACATTAGTCTTATGATTTCATCAGAAATTGTTGGAGGGTTGGTGGTAAGAAAGATACCTAGTCATGGTTCTTTGGGTCTTCTGTGTTGTAGATGAGAGTCAGCAGGGAGGAGAGAAGCAGCTGTTCCTTACTTATACAGGCCTAATGGAAAATGCAGAGAAGTTACAAAGCAGATTTTTAAGTCTCCAGAACAATCTGGTTGATGTTACCAGCAAGCAAGAGGATAGGATCACCCTAATGTAACCACAATATTCAAAGACAAATAGAAGTTAATTAACATAACTTGTTTCATTGTTGAAACTTTTCACAGTACCCTAGATAGATAACATTAGTATGTGTATAGCTCACGCTATTTTGCACTCAGATGTTTCATCCAGTCTGAGATCAAAAACTTCATTTTGACTTATAACATGTGATATTGACTTTTATCAAACATTTCAAAATCTTGATGATTTCTCCATCTTTGTCATAAGAATAGTGCTTGACTGTTTCTCTGTTCTTTTCTTTCAATGCTTAATTCTTGTATTAGTTATGTTGTCTGTCTCACTGGTCAAAATATTGATATTTGCTTGACTAGATTCATTTATACTCAAGATCATAAACAAGATGCTTTATGAATGGTCAGGTAGACTTGCATGATACATATCTCAATGAAAAAGTTATAATTTACCCCAACAGTGCATCATACTTATGTTGGGCACATCAAAGGATTAGCCGGCACATATTGCCTTTATAAACACCACTTTGAATCAGTGAAGCATTTATCACTGTAAAGTCATGAAGAAGTATCAAATACTGTGATTTAAGATGAGGAATGAAACAAAGAACTGAGTTTTGCTTACCAAGAAATGTTTTCTGATTATAATACCTTTATAATTTTAAAACTTTCTTCCTTTTTTCTTTTGATGGCAAATTTATTTATTTTTTTTGTGTAATTATAACATTCTTGTACTCACATAAATAGGCACCCATCGTTTATACCTGCATGGGTCACTAATGCATCCCCTTACATTGGTGTAGCTTTTTTATGTGCAGGTGTTGTATATGCTGTAAAAAATTAAATTACTGTTTAATTTCCATGGCATTCAATTGATAGAGGCATGTTTTCTATGCAGAGCATCCATTCATAGTAATTTTAAGTGATGCTTTGGTGATTTTACCTGTATAGGCAGTCCATTGATCCTTTCCAGCAAGTGGGGTTTTTTTCTGATTTTAAAGGGGTGCAGATAGCATGAGAATCAGATTGTCATCTGTTATAGATTGCTATACCCAGAAATCCCCAGGACAATAGAGATATTTCCTCATCTGTTCAAGCAAGTACGTGTTTCATCCCAATCAGATCTGTTAAGCCTGTGGGATTACTTAAACCCTCAAGGACAAATAGTTCTTTTTACAAATGGTAAAGAGACTGAAGTGAGACAGCCCTCCACTTTGAAAGCTGTTACATGACAAGGGCTTTTACTCAGTAACAAAGAAAAGAGTGAAAACCAACAAGCTTTGTATATTTTAACAAAACAATTTATTTCCATAGACAGCAATGTAAAAATTGGTATATAGGACTTAAAATTTGTGAATATAATTTAAAATTTGATCTTAAGAACGAAAACACAAGTCCTATCACTAAATAATCCTATAAGAATCCAGGTTTGGGTCCAAGCAACATTCAAATATGGAATACGATGATGTCAGATGTGGACCAGTGTTTGAATATCAATAATTCCCAACATGAATAACAGTCTTTGTTTCAGAATAATTCCAGAATAAATTTCCATGAATATCTTTCAGAATTTTTTATGAAAAAGTCGACTTGTTGAGTTTCCAGGGAATAAATTATTAAATCCAAAAATCAGATGAAGAACAAACAATCCTGGCAACATATGAAATAATCCACCTTGTTCTTTCAAGGTGTCGAATGACTGCCCAAAGAATATTAAGATTGTGTATTTAAAACCCCAAAACCTCATTTTAAGTCTCTTACTACACTAACTTCAGCACGTAGACCGATTTGTCCTCACTAAGAACTATTCATAAGAATGTTGTTTACACATAGTGATCACACAAAGAAAGTATACCCCTAATAATGACCAATCATTTAACTTTCTATTGACACTGTTACTTGCCCAAGACAAACTAAGGTAATAAAAAAAAATTCTCACGTAATGATTCACCTTGAATAAACAAACTTTGTTAAAAGAAAATATCTCAATTGCTGAGAAAAGAATCTTGAATCCGACAAAATATTCATTGCAATAAAATACAATGAAACAAAAATGGAATAAAAAGAATTTTAAAACTTATACACAAGCAATTTAATCACATATATGTAACAAAGCATAACAAAGAAAATGAAAAATCTTCACACATAAGTTTGAGCAAGACACCATTTGAACTGCTCTTGAAGGCTTTATTGGTTCACCTGATATAAAACCTGTCTCCTGCTTGCACTAGTGACAGCAGACAGAATCATTTAAATAAATGCTTGACCCAAAATACTTGCAGTTCCAACAGGATAGGTCAGTGTCAAACCTCTGTTCATGGGAAATAAGACATTTGTGGTGGAACTGCTGTCTAAGCTGGGCACTTCATCTCATGGCCATCTACAGGACCCACTGAAGTGGTACCTGACAAAGACCAAGCCTGTGAGTCGAGGGATATCTCACCTTTCTTACCTCAGAAACGATGACATTGGGCAGGCACTTTTGACATGGGCAAAATGGATTATCTGCTGAATATCAGGAATTAGCACAAGATTAAATCAAATTGTTATGCATCTTGGCTCCAGAAGTTAGGGCAATGGCAATGAGCAATGCAATTGGGTAGAACTGTTCTCTAGCGTGGGATGGAGGTCATAGTCTGCTTCTCGATTTTGTACCTGAGAGATCTTTCTTTCCAAAACATTAGGCTAGACCTGGTAGGACTTATAACCATGTCATAAGACACTTTCTGAGCCATTCATCAGCTGTGAAAGGATGTAGCTTCTTAATTTCACAGGATTTGCTCGAGAGAAAATGTTCCCCTTCAAAAGCTGCTCCATGGTATATGGAGTCTATTTTCCAGCTGGATTAATTATCTATCAAGAAATCTAGAAGTTACCTCACATACCTTAGGGGACTGGACATGTCCTTTCTAGAGTTAATGGGATGTAACTCCCTCTATTTAGTACTTATTCTCCTTAGGTATTATAATTAGGGCAACATATTCAAAATAGACACCTATTTGTAAAACATGTAGCTTTGATAATACCTAATCATAATATGTGTACACCCTCCAAGCATTCCCTTAGTTATAGAGAGCATTCACTCAGCTCTAGAAGTAAATGAAGTATTTGTGGGATTTAACACACACTCTATCAAGGTGAGATAACTGCCACTTACATGTGCTGATGACTTTAAGCTGAAAGGTTTTGCGAGGTAGTAGTAGTTCTAAGGTATTTTGATCAGGTAACTAGTATCAAGAAAATAAGTTGTCTCAGTTTAATTCAGTGACAATGTGGATTGGTTTAGTCTTTTTGACTATGTCCAGAGTACAAATAATCATATTTCTAAAATTAAATTTCTGAACTAGTCTTAAATGATTTGACACAATTGCATATTAAAGGCAATCATCACAATATTATGAGTTTTAATATCAAGGTATGTCGAGTAGTTTTGAAGGAAAGTATTGGTTATATTTAAGATTTTCAGAGGTAACATAAATATGATAGATTTATATCATTTTGGCGATACATTCTGTTGTCAAAAACATTTGTTATGAAGTAATATTGTTATTAGAAGTTTGTAGAAAAGTTCAATCAGGACATCACCATTGGCAGTACATGTTCAGAATAGATATAGTTAAACAGAAGAAAAACACCAGAAATGCAACCAGAATTCTTTATTTGTGAAAGAACACTGAAACATTGCTATTCCACTATTCTTTATTGACAGGCAAGGATATAATGCAATTACCATTAGCAGGAACGTTGATACACCGTCATAATATAGATATTAAGTTTCCTGACAAAATATTTGGGAAAACTTATCATTTTCATTATTACCAAGACTTTTCAAATAGAGGAAAGTAATTGTTTTTACTGTCTGGATATTTAGGTCAGTGACGGTAGTAAACATCAAATCAGCAGAATCTTTATATAATTAGAAACTGGATCTTACCCCATTATAAATATGATCTTACCCTGTATGTGAAAGTAATTGCTACAATTGAAATCAGATTAAATATTCAGATCTGCTAGGAAGGCTAACCTAGTTGTTGGATATAAACTAAAACATTTTTCAGAGAGAAGAATCTGGAGTCTTGTGAAGACATGGTTTATGCAGGATCCAGTACCACAAGTGGGCAGCCATTACTAACTCCACGTGCCATCCTTGATTCAATGAATCAGCTTCAGGACATGTTTTCCAAGCTGGAGCAGGCTATCAAGGATATAATTAAAGATGTAGACAACAAGAAAAAGGCAAGCAATATTTTTCTGGGTGCAGTTCTACCTCATATAATCCCACACATTTTTTCGGGTCAGATTAGATTTTAAAATTTGTTATCCCAAGCCAGATTCTTATCTACTTTTTTCTTCCAGTGTTGGAATTGTGTATCATTTTAGGTATGTTGAGTGTAGTTAGGAAAGAATACAATTTCTCTTGATATATCTTTATACCCCAGTAATATTCTGTGCAGAAGGCATAGAGTATTACCATGTCTGTCCATCATGACTCTCATCCGTCATATATGTCTGACATCATATATTTGGTTTCAGTTATAACAATTGTTCATAGAGTAGAAACCAGATTTGGTATGAGGGTTTAAATGAAGAAGACCTAGGTCATATTTGATTTTCAATATCAGACAAATTTTGACAGTAATTTTAATAACCCTATGGTATGTGTAGTTGGACATATTGTCCTGAGGTCATTAGCCTCCCATCAGGCAGGTTTAAGTTTGCAAAGTAGTAATAGCAGGTAATGTATTACTGCTATTAAAATGCATTATGGGGGTAAAATAAATTTTAATTATTATGATGCTTACTGCTGGTATTACCATGTGCTCAGTGCTTTAACCTCTGGCCCTACATTTCTCATGGGTGCAGATTTCAATGTTTACCAAGTTATGACTCGATGGCAAGGTCCCAAAGGACCCTGGAATATATTCAGTCTGCACAGATTAACTCCCCTTTGTAATGTCATGTAATTTTCTATACTTTATGTGTGGGGCTATAAACAGGCTCCGAGTTATAAATTAAGACCAAGTCCACAGGGGCTGCATGATATCCAAAGGATAATGCTAGTTGTTTATATATATAGAAGCGACCATGTGCTATAAGTTTTTCATTCAATCATCTTATAATACTTGTATGAATTTGCATTCACAAGCTGGCATAATTACCTTGGTGAGAAATATCTGATCCACTTATATATAAATGCACATACAGGCTTATAAATTTAACCATTGCTCATCCATCAACATTTTTGTTTTGGAGCATAACTCAGAACCATTTGTGCTATTATCAGCCAAATATAGCACATGTGACACAAGTTGCAAAGCGATATTATCTTCACATAATTGGAGACAAGAGACATATGTCATCCCTAAATACGTGTGATTTTAAATTTTCACAACTTACTGAAAAGTTCTGTGAATGACCAGTATTTTTTATTAAGGAGAGAAATGCTGCTCTTAATGTTAAACCAGTTAGTTGGTGGAACATTCTCCAGTTGTTCATTAGATCAAATGTACGCAAACCAATCCCATATATTTTTATTAAAAGTAAAACTTGCTGGTCACAGTGGCAAGACCTATATTTTGAAACATACAACTACCAAGTACCCTAGCAGTTCTGTAGTCAGTACTGTTATTTCAGACTGACAACATTATAGCAAAATTGGATTCCCTGTTATGAATCCTGTTGGTTCTGATCTAGAAGGGTGATATTCACTGGACTTCTTTAATCTTCTAGTTTTGTCTTTTTGCAGATTTTGAAGAATGATAAACTTCTTGCCAAGCAGAGAATGCTGTACATATACTTCTTCACCAATCCTTCCAAGCTTAACAAAACCTTTGAGGAAATTTCCAGTCGTCTCCAAGCCCAAAATGTACATTAACAGCCATGAATAAACTCAAATTATGAATCTCAAGTTATTAAATATTACATACTTTATGTCTTGGTATCTCAAGTTATTAAATATTACTCACTTTATGTTTTGATATTTGTTTTTTTTTGTAAATTTTTTTTATTTGTGTCAGCCCTAGGGGAACTTAATTAAAGAATACAATCTGTCTCATTACATACATGTTAAGTGTGTATATTAAGATATATTTTAAATATGTAAATTGCTTTGTTATGCAGCAATCTACTACTGATGTTCATGTTTTTGTTTTCTGCACTGCATCATTAGCTCACCTTGCCATAAGGTCCTTTATGTGTTGTGGGTCATCTGTTCACAATTGCTATTTACAGCTTTATCCACAGTTAGTGTTTACAACTCAAACAGAATTTGACAGATTTGATAGAAAGCATGAGATTCATTTACAATTTTTTTCAAACTATGCTGATGTCAGTGACCCATCAGATATGGCGGCTGTTACAAAAAATAGGAAAACATTTAAATGGCATCTCAAACAACATCTTAACAAACTAAAATTGATGGAAGCATTCAAACATAAAGGCATTTCATATATTCATTATCAGTATATGTTGAATATATTGCTTTTTATTTAAAAAGAACAGTCAAAGCCCATTATGCTTTCCTCTTGAAATACTTCCAGATTTTAATTACTGAAAGCAAAGGAACATGTGACCTTAAAAAACAAACATCATTAATATTAGTAGTGGATCCAGGCTGATCAAATGGTGAGGCTAAAATTTACAACCTTCTGATATGTGCCAAATGTTTAACCACAGAACCACCACTGATTAGCGTCCAATGCCATAACCACAGAGCCACCACTGATTTGTGGATAAGAAGCCGTTTTAGCTGGATTTTTGTGTGTTGGACCTTTAGATTTATCAGCCTTGAAATATACAAAATCTACTATACAACAAATAAAGATGACGTGCTTATTTTTTAGGATGTACATATATTCCTTTTACAGTTTAAATAGACTAATCTAGGGGTTTTAAATTTAACTATATAAGCAACGAAGAATTGGAGAATCTTCAAATGATAGAAACATAATTACTCTGGATTTGAAATGAACATGTTGTTTTTAGCAAAATAGATGATTTTACAACTAATATTTAATGACTTTACAACCAAAATGATGTATTACAGGGTCATTTTTTAATATTTACCAAATTTTGTACATGCATTCAAAGGAGAAGAAAATAATTGTGATGGATTTTGATTCGTAATCACAGGGTTGTTGTCCAGTGGGTTGTGGGACATGAGACGAAAGCTGTTGTAAACTAATGTGATGAACTTTTTTTTATCTCTGCAACCAGAAGAGCTTATGGGATGTCCTGTTGTCCATCATTAATAAGCACAAGTTTGTTATTGCTAGTCCTAAGCTACATGAAACTTGACACACCTGTTCATCTACTGGTCTAGTTGGTCATCAAAGAAAATGGTGCTGCTCAGGCACCTAGTAATGCCACCACAGTAGCCATCTTGAAAATCATCTTATCACTACTCATCCTGAACAGATGTTCATATCAACCTGGAGTTTTTCATTAAAAAAAAAATGTTGAGGCATTTGCTAGGTGTATATGACTGAAAAAAAGAAAAATGATTTTGTACCTTCACCTTATTGACAATAAATGGCTTGCAATTTGGGTATTAAAAATCTATAGATTATGGGGTCTGAAGGTCGTGATCATGGGGTCTGAAGGTCGTGATCATGATCATGGTAAGTCTAACAAGAAAATAATTGTTACTGCAGATCGTTCAGTTCAAGACTCTATAACTTGAACAGAGGTTGAGTGCATTGAAATCCATTGCACAGTTCACAGTACTCTGGTTAGTTTCTACAAAATAACTCTAGTTTTGCTACTGTTTCCAGACTTTGGGGATGACTTGCAATGAAGATGTCTATTGATTTTCATCAATGACCTGAACTAAACATTGTGGATGATTTGTGTATCGGGTAAGGTCTCAGTAAATAATTGAAAGAAGAAATATCATTTTAGCTTAGTAACTTTAATTGGGCATCATAGGCCTAGATTAAGTTTTGTGGAAGTAAAGAAGTTTATTGATGGTGAGGGGTCAAAGGTCAGTGTCAGCGTGGCTGAAAATTGGTTTCTGTACAAAAAGTTTTTGAGCATGTATATTCTCCTGACTGGATGGCATACATACTTTTTGTAAGAAAGAGGTCTATTGATATATGGGTCAATGGTCATGGTCAATGTCAAGATGGAGGGGGAGATTTTTGCATAATAACATGAGATCTAGATCATATACCATGACCTAAGTTTGTGGATGGTTTGCACTTAAGGAAGAGCAGTAATGATTTTTAGGTCAAGAGGGAAAACTCAAGGTTTCTGTGAAGGTAAAAAAAGAAAATTGTTTTTGCTTAGTAACTTTAATTTTAAACCATGTACCTTGATCAGAGATTGGATGGTAAGAAAAAAAGTTGTAATGATGTTGGGTTTCTCATTCATTGTGACTTTAAGAAAATGTACTTTGCTCATTAATTTTTGTTCTAAAGTCAGTTTTTTAACTGAATTTTGTGGATGGCATGAACTTAAGAGAGAAATTTATTGATCCTGGTGTGAAAAGGTCAGTGGTCAAAGTCTTGGTCCATGATCTCCAGAGTCAAATAAGCTGTACTTGTACCAAGAGTGAGGACTACCAAACCTTTAGCAATCAATCTTCAGTTGTTATAGAGAAGAGACTTTTGTGATTAGATAGGTGACAGGTAATAGCCTTGCTTTGACTCGTAGAAAACTCTTAGAAAAAGGACTTGTATCTTTATATTCGTTTAAAATATAAATAATCTTGTGGTAAAAGGGCGAAAAAATATACTCATTGCATAAAACATTTGTACCACCACAACCCAAGTATTGAATGGTTGCTCCCTAACCTCATAGAGGATGGTATCCAATGTTCTTGCTACATTGTACATCATGCTGTCAATAAAACAGCATGCCATTAGGTAAAAGTATCCCAGTAAGGTTGTCTAGATTTTTACCTTTCCCATGCTGTTTAAGTAAAAGTATCCCAGTAAGGCTGTCTGGGCTCTTACCTTTCCCATGCTGTTTAAG
The DNA here is from genome assembly GCA_016746295.1 of Potamilus streckersoni. Classification (NCBI taxonomy): domain Eukaryota; kingdom Metazoa; phylum Mollusca; class Bivalvia; order Unionida; family Unionidae; genus Potamilus; species Potamilus streckersoni. Next base: position 1,266,137 of record JAEAOA010001671.1, on the reverse strand, counting down.
TAAAAGTATCCCAGTAAGGCTGTCTGAGCTCTTACCTTTCCCATGCTGTTTAAGTAAAAGTATCCCAGTAAGGCTGTCTAGGCTCTTGCCTTTCCCATACTGTTTAAGTAAAAGTATCCCAGTAAGGCTGTCTGGGCTCTTACCTTTCCCATGCTGTTTAAGTAAAAGTATCCCAGTATGGCTGTCTGAGCTCTTACCTTTCCCATGCTGTTTTATATAACTGGTAAAATTTCATATCTATCCAGTTATCTTAAACAGTTTGGGAAAGGTTAGAGGAAACTCAAATGAGCAAATACTGCACATTGATATCTGCATATTTAAAGCTTTCAGAATTTCACTATTTAGTGTTTATTGTTTTTAAAATGTACAGATATAAACAGCAAAATTCTTGCTTCCAGGTTAATGTCGTATAAATAGATGCCACTTATGGGGTTTAAGATTTGTGATCATTGTTGCATAGGTTATTTGGGTATGTTTGTTTAGATTTGTTTATTATTTTTTTGTTGCAATTGCAGAGAAGGCCTTGAGGTAAATTTAATCCTCCTGTAACAGGATGAAACCAGGTTAGAAAGTGTGAGGGTTTTGTTATAGTGGTAGGGGTGGAGTGATCCCCACAGTTTATTTAATCTATTATAGAAGTCCCACCCAGACTCAATTTTGGTTTGGATGGAAGTTAAATTAGTCAATGAAAGATGTACAGCTCCAAGCCCCCAGTCAGCAATGCCCAAGGTTAAATAGTTAAATATACAAAAAGTTTGAAATTCAATGAATAACAATTTAATAATTCAATAACCAAATGACTCATTAAAATGAATCAAGTGATTCTCCATTGCACTCCTTCTGCTAGACCCTTCAACAGCCTATTTCATCACTTGATTAGCAATGTGAGATCCATTTCCACCTGTCCTTGTATTCTACTCATCTGAGGTATTCTTCTCTCTCTATTCCTCCTCAATTCCTTCTCTTCCTCCCTTACTTTCTCCAAATTCCTTCTCCACCTTGACTTCTCTATACACCTTCTCCTCCAGTTTCTCCAGAAGACTCCTTTTCCTCCTCCATCTTCAATCCACCAACTAGATTTCTGTCAACTTCAACTGTTTGACTAGTATCAATTTCGTCTCCACCTCTTGCAGATTCGGGACTCAACTGAACTGGAAGTACTGTCCCCTGAAAAGCTTTCTTTTCAAAGCTTTGTCTTAGGATCTACCGCTAAGTTTTACCGTGAAATTACAAGTGGCTTTCTCGGAGTAACCCTATTTCTTAGCAATCTGCGCAGAAGTAACTATATTTTTTAGAATTCTGAGAGCTATAATTTGGATCTAAATTGTGATCACACCCTCTATTTAAATTCCATTTTGATGTTACTGTGGACCAATCCAATCAAACTTAGTGCACAATGTCACTCTTTCTGTCTGTCAAGGTGGGGATGGATAAGAAGAGGCCTTGTCCACCCCCACCCACCCACCCGGCAGGCTTCCCTCTTATCTTGTGACTAATCCTCAACACCCAGGTGTGATAAACCTTTGTCAAACAATGCAAGCAGTTGCATATACCAACTAGAATTTCTGGTCTGTTGGGTCATGGTAACCTTGTGTAAGAGATTAACACTAGCCTGCAGCACTTTAGACATGTTATAGAGTATTCAATGAATGTGATCATTGTATGGAGTAATCAACAGATATGACCAATGTATTATACATCAGCAAGTATAATAGTACATTAGATTGATGCACATATAATGATGTTGACTCAAAAGCCTGACACAAATATTCCATCAAAATATATAATGTTATCTTCTGGCATCCAGGCAATACCCCACAAATATTTCTGATCCACAGCTACAGACAGATGGATAAGGAATGTCCACCCAGTTGTCTTTAATGAATGAAATTATAATAAAAATCTGTATTACCTAATATAGCATGGATATGTGAGAAAGCTTGCCAGTAGCTTCTCGTGGGTTGGTGGTTCTTTCAGTGGATTTTCCGTTTTTTCCTCCATCATTAATACTGGCCACCATGTATAGCCTATCTTGTGTTGACAAATGGCATTAGGCCCAAAAACAACAACAGCCTAATATAGATTTACATCAAACAGGATTTGTTGGTGGTACAACCCATGGATGCACTTTCAGAAATAAGTAAACTTGGACATGCTTGGAAAAATCATAATTCACAAATATTTTAGTGGAATGTCAAACATTTTTCAAGGATTAAATGTGAAGCAGATATAATTTTACATCTTATCTAGTAATTTTAGTAGTTTTTAGAAATGTTAGAATGCTGCTGTTAAAATTTATGTTGATGGTTCAAACCTAGACAGGTCAAGGATAATGCAGAGGTATTTTGATACACCTCATCAAAAAGAAAAAAAAATGGTTAAAATGGATTCTATGTTTTCATTTGCAAAGATAGAAATAGTCATCTGCAATTTGGGAGAATTTCTGATTTTCTCTGATTTCTCATTGGTATTTTAGAGTTTATAGTGTGTCTAAGTTCAGTAACATGAAAATCAAAGTTATTAATGTTAATGTTTTACTATTTACTTATCTTAGATCAGTAACATGAAAATCAAAGTTTTTATAGTGTCTGACTATAAACCAATTGGGTCCATTTAGGCATTATGGGATTGTAGACGATACAAGATTTACTTGTATTTTGAATAACATGCAAAAACCCAGCACATTTGAAAATTTGACAAGGAATGTGCTCTAGTATATGGGCAATTTTACATTTTGTAAAAATACATCTTTTTAAAAATTTTTTTACTTGGTTCCAGTTTGAAGTAAGATGGTAAAGGAGCAGTTTGTTTGGAACTTGGTGAACCAATAATAATGGGATAATGTTTAGACCTAGTGAATCATCAGTGAAGGCTCTTTCTTAGTAGTGATGGTGCAGAGTGGCATTTTTATTTTGAAATATAATTCTCGACACTATATAGCTTGAAAAAAAAAACATTTTTTTTATATAGCAAAAATGAACCAGCGATGTCCGTTATATTGCTGAAATAAAATTATCTTCAGAACTGCTGCTGGAATATTTACAAATAAGTTATGAAAAACAATACAACCAAAGTTTGGTTGTTAAATTTTATATTTATATTATGTAGCATTAATCTGGACAAATAAATATAAGTTCTTGCCTGACCAAGTGAATGGATTTTTATACATTTTTATTTACATCCTGCACTATCATGACCAACTTCCAGAAAGATTGTTTTCTAAGTGGGGATATTCCCACCTGGTGACACAATTAATTACTGTGCAACTATACATGGTTGGTACAACCTTTAAAAAAGCCCATAATTTGAAGGCTTCTCATAAAACTCATTTAATTTTTAAAACGTTGGTTTTAAAATACACCCCCACCCCACCCCCAAAAAAACTAAATTCCAAGTAAAGCTTGTTATATTTCTCTGAGGGAATACAACATTTGGTCAGTCGCTAGTTTGTCAGATGGAGTAGCATCCTTAGTAATTTTGCATTGATTATCGAATTTGATTTTATCTTTATGAAGAAAAAAACAAAGTTTGGTATAAAAAGTCAATTTCCATTTTAATAAAACTATTATGTTACATAAATCTTGAGGGCAGTTGTTTACCACAGGTGTCTGAAAGCACTGGAGATATGGCAGTGACATCCAAACATGATTAAGCTGAAATGCTGTGCAATCATTGAAAGACAACTGCTTTGAAATGTCATATTAATGTATCATTCACAGTACTTTTATACCATATTGTATAAAGTCCTAAAGCCTGGGAGGGATAGCCTTGCATTGTACAATTAGAAAGAACAGCTCAGTCATATCCATGTACCCCAACCCTCTATTTCACTTGCAGGCAAGATTAAGGTCATTTATATATTAATATTTTTATTGCAGTTTTTCACTGTGATCAAAAGTTATAAATGCACTCTAGGAGAGATGACTCAAAATGTAATGGTCACATTTCTAGTTTTAAGTACAAATTCAAGTGTGTTAAAGTGTAGACGATTGCAGGTTTCATGTTTTTCACAAAGTATATAGATGGAAAGAAGCATTTACTTAAATTTGAAGCTGAAATAGTCCAGGTATATTTTTTCATGCTTCATGGTTAACATGCTAAATGTCTGAAATGCACAGTGATAATAATAATAATAATAATAATAATAATAATAATAATAATAACAATACTGATGAAACTATGAAAACACTTTTATCACAGGACTTTAACATTAAACTTAATCTCCTTGAGGTTTTACTGGATGCATACTGAAGGTACAGATTTTCTTGTTTGAGGATTAATATGCAAAGGTCTGGTTAAAATACAGCAATAATAACAGCAACCTCTTTGAGATTTTACATACATTTTTCCTACAAGTTTGAAACTTGGTAATAGATTACAAGTCTATAGTGGGAGGTCATTCTGTCCAAGTTACCAGACAGCTTGAAAAAAACAAATCATATCAGTGATGTCTGTCTATATTATACACCAAGTTTGACATAGCTTACTGGAAAATGACATAAGATTTCAATATGAATTGCTCTTTTAATTGGAAACCATATTAGGCAGCATATATTGTATATGATCTGTTCTAACCTACACCTACCTTTAAACCTGCTAATTGATCATATCAACAGTGTCAGTGTGGCAATTAGCTAAATGATAATATCAACAGTGTCAGCTCAGAAATGACAATTTATGATTATTCTTGTGTTTTGATTTTGTATTTACCATTGTAAAAGACTGTAGAGATCAAAGATTTTCATCTGTAAGTTTCTTGATGACAGTTAAAATTAAGATCATTCAATAATTAAAATTAAATAGTCTTTGGTTAAAGAAAAGTAGTGTTAAATTTTAAAACAACAATTTATATTTAATTTAAAATGAGTAAATGTGCATACATGACCCATGTAACCTCTTCTATAGGGCTGTAGTTACCCGGATCTGACTTGGCATTCCTTAACAAGAGCCAAAGCATGCATTTTTCCATTTGTTCAGAATTGTTTAAAATGAGAGATTGATATTGTGTGCAAGATGTGTGAATAAAAAGGGGCATATTTTTTCAGGAGTTTAGATAGTTGTTGATGCCAGTAAACCTTTTTTAAATTGGAAGTTTTTCAACAAAAAACATAAGGGATTCAATAGATTTGGGAATATTTTAGCTAGATTTTTAGCTATTTCTTAGGCAAACAAACTTATAATAAGCCACAGCTGCCTTTATCAGTAGACTCATTAATCAAAGAGCAGTGATCTAGTGATTGTTAAAAAACACAATCCCTGTCTTAAAGCTATGAATGCAATGTAATGTACAAATATAACTACTATAGTACATATGTATAATAAAATATGCATACATACTGTTGGCGAATCTAGATCTTAAAAGTTAAACCAACAATTTAAGTAAAATATAGTTATACAATACAAACTGAAATTTACAAGGCAATTAAGAGTATTGTGAATCAATCCCAAACAATCCTAAATATCCTCTCACAAATCCATAAGTACAAAATGTTGTGAATGAATTTCAATGGTCTTAAATGTCCTGATATACCACAATACTGAAATCCATAATGTCTTTGAGTTGACAACAATTCCAAAATAATCTGCTAATCCAGAGTAAATGAGCACTTAGCAATTCCAATGAATAATTTAAAAAATTCCTCTCAAATTATATATATATATATATATATATATATATATATATATATATATATATATATATATATATATATATATATATATATATATACACATTTACACCTACACTCTGATGATAAATGGATTCCAGACTGATCTTTACAATGGGAATGGATTATTTCTTTACCAAGTCCCTGAACATAACACATTTTTAACCTACAATCATGGACAAATGGTAGTCATGTAAACCAGTCTGTTTATAAATGACCTTTAAAATGTAGATATACATAACAATTCCTCATAAAGAAAAAGGAAGATTTATAAATAAATTTGTTAAATTATTGTCAAATAAGCCTGTGATAGTATGATTATTAAAATTACATAGGAATATACAATCACATCTTTTCCCTTGATGTGCCCAATGTCAGTGCTGTAGTCTTGCATCATCAACTTGGAATTTTGCTTTTCATCTTTTTAATTAAGGTAAGCGGTTGTGATCAATAATTAGAGAAGAAGCTGAACTAAGACATGCTTCAAAATGTTGCAAAGCCAATAGTAAAGTCAGACATTCCTTCTCATTTGTGGAATCATTTCTCTAGTGTTTAAATTTTATAAAAAAAAAAAATAGAACAGTGGATGATCTGTGCCATTTTTATCTTCTTGGATCAACACCATACAACTCATACATCACATGTATCAACCAACACTCTAAATAATTGGCTGAAGGTTTGTGATAAAAGAACTGGTTGCACTTGTATGTACAGACATTTTTGTCAAAGGATTTCTGATATTTTTCAGACCAATGAACTTGGGACTTTTCATAAAATATTTGTCAGAGGTTATGAAAAAATTCAAGCAAATATTTTGATATTTTCCAGCCATGCCCCAAAATTGCATTAGTTGCATTTTCCTAATAGGCACAGGGAATTCAGAGATAACCTTGACCTTCGCATCTATAGGTCTAACTTGACTTTGTCACACAGTATAATGTCCTAAAGATGTGATACAAGCATATCAAAACTCGCCTTTATCTAGATTAACCATTAGATTTGCATCAATAAAATAATTTCTGAATGGTTTCAAGTGATCATTCCAGATATCATTGTAGATAATGTTGTGACACTGGTTTAACACAACAGAAAAAAGAGAAGACCAACAAGTTTTTTTCAAAGTTTCAACAAATAATGTATTTTCTTAGAATACAAAATCGAAAATTTACTTAACAATATTTTGAATTAGGTCCCCACTAGTCCTAAATGTTTTGTCTCAAGACCAAAATTATAGAGTATTCTGAATGAATTCCAGCAGAGTAACAACTGAATTCCAATTTTTGATGTGCTAGATATTACTGTAAACTGCTTAAATCGTGGTTATGTTACTGACAAATTGTTTAAGCTACATTAAAAATAAAAATCACACACACACTTATAATATATTATCACTTATAATAGAAAGGATTCAAGATCTTGTGATAAGTCATGTTGATCCCTAAATGACCAGCCAAAGGAGTTTCATGGGCTAAACTTTAAATTTTCTGTTCATACGAATTTGGAACTATAAGCTGATAGTTCACTGACCATTCATCACCAGCAGGTACCTCAGATGGTCTCCATTTTCTCGTAAGGATCTCATTTATAATAACATAACAGGAACTTCTGTGGCTTCAGTTTCATTCATAGCAGAATTTGTTTTCTGTGTAACGAGAAAGTAGTAAAAAGAGGATCGCTGATTAATGGCTTTAATTGATCAATACGAGGAGTAAAAGTGATCTCATCAAAAGCCTGACAAATGCATGTGTTAGCTAAAGGAATACTTTCCTGATCAACATCATTCTCAAGAGCTTTCTTCGTCATAGCTCTAGTAACTATACAAACTGGGTGCATGTTAGGGATTTAATTTTCAGTAGGATCGACCATCTCATTAATTCAAGGATTGTTTTTTACAAGTTGATTAACCACCTTATATCACGCTAAGTTGTTACTGAGTAATAAATTAATACCTTCAATGGGTAAAGACCACATTGTATCAAATGTCACATGTCCTAAGACAAGGTCTGATGAAAAATGTACGTAATGGAGAGGAACGTTAACAAAGTCACACTCTATTCCCTGAATAGGAGCATTCTCATTAGAAGATTTCCCAGAGTACATCATGATAAAAGACTGAGAAGCTCTTGTGTCGCTTGAATGTTTAGTAGGGATAAGATTGGCAGAATCACTGATTCGTGATATAGAATCAAACATAATTCTCCAAAATAGAGTTTGATATCTATTCCAAATTACTTTTGCTTCAAAGAGAGAGTAATGGACTTGTACTGAAAGCAATATATTTATCAGGCCAAAAACTCTAGTCTGCTTCTATTATGGAGAATTATGAATTAATTATGTTGGATAGTTCTGTATTACTTATTGGTGATTTTACCAGGCCTATCCCTATTGAAATATTAAGAGAGAAGCTTATTGGAGTCTTTGTTGTCAGGTATTTTGCTTTTTTCTGACAAGTCTTCTTCTAATGGAAGCATTTTATTGATGTATCAGATTGTGGCTTTGCTAATATTCCTCAATGCAAATTTTGCATCAGACGTAGAACAATAACTACATACAGAAGGCATTAAATAGTGACCTAGGTGGAGATAAGAATGTAGTTAATCCACTAGTAACTGACAAGCCTTCTCTGAATACAAAAACAATGTTTGATCCTATTGAGAGAAGTCCCTGATTTGTGTCCTGCTTATGCAGTTACAAGAGCTATGGCAAAAAGAACTCTTGAGAATAATGTTGATCTGGGAATTATTAATTTAACTGACACATTTATTGGTCAGTATTATGATGTCACTCCTCGTATTGATCAGTCAATAGGTATTTTACTACTCATTCTCAAATATTCTAAGGGTGACACAAGCCAATTACTCATTGTCGAACCGAAGCAGGATCCTGAGATTTTATTGTTTTGGGAAGGAGAAGCTCTTAATTAAAACGAGGCCACATACATTAGCATTAGTTTGTTACTTTGTGAAACAAAAATGTATTCTTATGAGAAAATGGAGATCACATGAGGAACTCGAAGGTGACAAGTGGTCGATAAACTATCAAGGTGTCGTTTAGAGGTCATATTGACATGAAATTCTTAGTCTAGCCCACGAAACTCGTAGCTGGTCATTTAAGAACTAACAAGACTTATCACAAGATCTTTAATCGTTTGTGGGCTGACAATTCAAAGTGAGGATTCTAACAATTGTTCACACTTGTCAAAATGGTAGAAAAAGCCAATCAGAAGATACTTAACACAATTTGCAATGTATTGCTGTCTTTCACAAACCATTTAGCAAAATATTGGTAGGTTGTGTTGGTTCATTAGCTAATATCAATCAAGTCAGGCAACCAATACTTGTTGGCTATAATTGTTGTGTTTTGAGATTTCTTATCATCCAGTATATGTTAACCTGGTATAAACTTTGTTCAAGAGGACATACACACATACATACATACATAAATACACACATACATACATACATACATACATACATACATACATACATACATACATACATACATACATACATACATACATACATACGTGCCTGCATACATGCATACATACGTACGTACATACATACATACGTGCCTACGTGCATGCATACATACATACATACATACATACATACATACATACATACATACATACATACATACATACATACATACATACATGCATACGTACGCTTTCATACAAGAATAGAGTTGGTATTTGTTCTCTATCATTGGAAATGATATTTCATAACACATCTGCAGAATGTATACAATATACTTTGTATATAATCGTTTTGTAGTTAGGCAATTGAAGAGTCGATTACACAATAGACTGCTAGCGCGGATGATCAAAAACAGCGGATAAACCAAAGTGCATATATACAATCCAGATATAGTGGCATAAAATTAACTTAGTTAATTTTTTCGCCGTAATATCCTACTTATGTTTACCTTTTGTGATGCAGGCCAATGTTCTTCTTCACTAATATCCTAATGTCGTAACACGAAAATAAATATTTAAATTTAATACAATTATATTGAACATTAAAACAAAGGAAGACGAATAAATGAACAAACAAAAACAACGAATATTTAGGAAAAGTAGTCTTTTATTGATTTCTGTTTTAATGACATAACTTCTTTCTTCTTTATGGTTGCTCTCAATCTGCGTAATACCAATTTATCTGAGAGCAGAGAATCACTTTGTTGCTCCATATAATCTAGCAAATCCTCAGTCCATTGAAGAGCAGATGAATTGTTTTATCCTTGTTTCAGGAATAAGTTCCATGTCTTCGTCGTCACTCTCATCAGAATCTGTTGTCTGCCCTTGTGCACTTTTAATGATTTCACTGTCGGACAAAACCTCACACCTTAGATCCTCACAATCAACATTAAACCATTCTAAAATATTTCCACTATCAACATCCTTACCACCCTCTGTACTCTGTAAAATGGCGGCTAATTCAGAAGTCGAAATCTCTTCTTCATCGAAACTCTTGCACTCGACAGTTTCAACTTAAGGAAATATTTTTTTCCCATGATTTACTAATTGTGGTTGGCTTTATGGAATCCCAGGCATGTGCAACTTCGTAGATAGCATCCAGCAATGATACTGTTTTTGAGAAAGTTTTTTAAATCATTGCCTTCTTCCACTAACTTCTGCAGAAGTCGTCCTCTATATAGCTTCTTCATAGCAGAAATCACCCCCATGATCCATTGGCTGGATTAGTGCGGTTACATTAGGTGGCAACTAATGTGTTATTATTTTACCGTCAGCATACTGTAAAACCGCTTCATTTGGATGGCTTGGAGCATTGTCTAATAAAAGAATGGCTTTCTCTGGCAAACCTTTCGATCTCAGATGCTCGCGAACTTGTGGTACAAAGTTTTCATGGAACCATGTTTTAAAAATTGTAGTATCCATCCAGGCTTTCTTCTGATTAAATATGTCACAGGCATATTGGTTTTTTCAGTTCCCTTGAAACAACGCGGCTTTTTCGCTTTTCCGATTACAGCTAGTTTCACTTTATAAGAACCAGTAGCATTTGCGCAACATAAAGCAGTAATTCTTTCTTTGCTGGATTTATGCCCCGGTGCTCGACTTTCTGATTTATGTGCTAATGTTTTTGTGTGAAGACATTTACAATTTAGGCCAGTTTCATCAGCATTATAAATTTGTTCAGGAGTCACCTGTTGCTCTTTTATGAACTTTTGAAAATCATTTTGGAACTCATTTGCAACTGTTTCATTGTTGCTTAATTTTTCCCCATGTATAGAAATCTCACATATTCCATGCCGCTGTTTGAATCGCGTTTGCCATCCCGAGTATGCATTGAAATCACCTTCCATTCCTAATGCATCAAAGTATAATTTTGCCTGTTTTGTGCAGATAATTCCTGAAACAGGAATGTTTTTGTGCCCTTTGTTGGTTAAACCATTGCAACATCGCTTTATCAAGCTCATCATAAGTTGACAGTTTCATTGTTTTTCTGCTTGATACGCCACTTGAATAAGAATTACTGGCGTAGTTAATTTATTTTTATTTTTTCGGAGATCGCGAACTGTTGTTTCACCTATACCGTATTGTAAAGCTAAGATTTTGTTAGACCCGTCTTGCTCAAGTTTTTTAATTAGGTCGAGTTTTTGGTTAATTGTTAAAACTACTCGCTTCCTTTTCCGCTCCATTACCCTCTTTCCAAAACAAAAACTTAAATGCAGTATATTTTTTTACACAGCTGAAGTAGACTACTGTACTGATAACAACTGAAGAATCGTACTGTTCTTTTAACACAACTCCTTCCTCCACTACCAAAAAAAAAGGCGCATAACATCCGCAATTTCCTTGGGACAGGAAATAAAACCCTATTATAAAATTATATAACAACTCTCGACGGGAACCCGTGGTAAGCCCGAGTATTCGTTAAATAGGTCGGTCGACTTCCTGTATAAAATTTCGATTTTGAAATCGTCGCATAACTCCCCATCTTATTAAGATATGGAGTAAAAAAATTCTTTAAAAATACGTTGCCGCGGTTAAACCGCAAAGCGGTTAAACTGCACGCGGATAATCGAGTCTATTGTATATATATATATATATATATATATATATATATATATATATATATATATATATATATATATATATATATATATATATAGAGAGAGAGAGAGAGAGAGAGAGAGAGAGAGAGAGAGAGAGAGAGAGAGAGAGAGAGAGAGAGAGAGAGAGAGAATTCAATTCCTTCTTGTTTCATATGTTCTTGTTTTAATAGCAGTCTGCAGATGTGATTGAGGTTGTGTTTATATATACTTTAAGAGGAAATAATCTGTTTGGATTATTTGTTGGAATTTTAATGAACTTTTTGACCCCTAAATAAATATCAGTCGGGGATTATTGTGAATTTACTAAAGGGAGTTCGGGACAATATCATTATTATGCATCAAGACCGTTGGAACATAATAAGCACATTCGAAGCTCTGGAATTCATTCGGAATACTCGATTGTTTTGGACTTGTGTAACACTTTTTAGGACTAGTTTCCATGTTAGATTTAATTCATAACACGTAAGTTCTTATTTACATTTCATTTTATAACTTCGAAAATTACATTATTTGTTAAACTCGTCGGTTTTTGCTTCTTTCTGTTATTTAGTTTAAGTCCATAAAGTCGTAACATTACTAACATCAAGTGTGCTAAGCTTTGCTTCAAAGAAAATTCCTGCCCGTAAAAAGGAGACTTTTAAGTGGATTTTTAATTTGTTATATCAATTTCAATCTATGAATTAAAACATTTTGCATGCATCTAATCACAGAAAGGACACGGACCAATCTGCCTACCTACATACCAGGAGTGCCCATTTATTATATTTCAGGCTAATATTAGCCTTTTAAAAACTATTTATAGATCTATGTGGGTAATTTCTGAACCACTTATTTTAATAACCTATCAGATAAAGCGTTGCATTTTTATTGCCGGCATCCTAGTAAAGGTTCCAGTTTGTCCACCAGTCTAGTTCCCTGACCGTCTCTTACTGTTTTTCCTTCGTTATTAAGGTCCCTCATAAAGAAGTGCAAGCGGGTGGAGAGCAGTCAATGAATAAGACTAGTTTTCCATTCGATCTGAATATCGTTCAGCTTTTACGGCGGGTGGTGAAATAACGTCAGGGGTTGTTTGTATGAATACGCGTCAGTTGGCCGTATTTGTTGTTTCGCATCTTGCATCATATTTATTACAGCAGCAAAGGTCGAATTAGTTCCAATTTGTGTCTTTGTCTCATTTCACTTCCATATTGTTCCATATGAATGAAAACAGCTTAGAATCTAGTTCTCAATCCGATATTTCTTTATAATTTACGGAAAAGGCCGACATTTTGTTCCGCTTGGCTTTCTACTATCATCAATGTGAACACTAATATGATTGGTGAATTGAATGTCACAAAAATAAAACTTGGAATCCTTAAGCAGGATATCTCTTTTGTTTTATCAGATTGCAGCCTAATAATTTTTATTGAATCCACAGCTATACCAGCATTCTTTTTTCTAAAGAGTGAATTTAATCAATGTCTTTACTAGAAAGAGCCGGAATATAGGAATATCTCATTTCGCTGATTTTGTTATATCGCATTAGCAAACAAGCGTTTTGAAAATGAAAGTAAAAGGGAGTGGATATTCCAGGCAGGCCCAGTACAGAAGAGATAACGAATGTCCACGTATTCTTTTAGTGTTTTACAGCAGTCAGCCTTCGGATATTTTATAAACAGTCGTATCCAGGAGGAAATATTTTTTAAGGGGTAAGTATATTCAAAAGTTTTCATTTTTGAAAAAAAAAATGTATATGATAGTCAAACATGCAAAATTATATTGAGCTGCCAAATGGTATCTCCACCGTAAAGATAGGGGTGTAGTCTAACAGTAATGACTAATGATCGTCCAGAACACACACAAGTTTGTTCCATTTTAACGTGCATACAGTTTATAACGCTATATAAATAGTGTGAACAGAATCTACTGATACCATAAATGTTTTAACAAGGCATTTATGTCAAATATAATGGTCAAGAAGCAAACAAAAATAAAAGTAATTGAGATATTATGCTAGGTCTGAATTACGTGGGAAAATAAAAGTATTTAGCTTGTCTAATAATTGTATCGTTTTTTTGACAGAGACGAGTTATTTATTTTTGTGCAATGTTGACAAACACAAAAGTACCGAGATAAATATTTTCTTTTTTTTTTCACGACATAAATGACACACAAGGAGGAAATTACGATCTGTTTTAGTCGCATTTCATTTACGTAGTACACAAAACCAATTCTTTGAATAGGTTTCTATAACGATATTAAAATCCTGTTGTAGTGTGCTAAAGTGAAAAAGCGCTATTGTAAATTTATCATTTGGATTTGTATATAGGGTATGTTTCCAGCAAATATTTGTTTATTTGTATAATATAACATGTTAGCTACTCCATCCATGATTGTATAAACATGCCATACAATATTTGCCTAATTGTTCTATTTGATATCACTACATTACACTGATTCAGTCATATATATGACAGTTCTAACTGATCTAGAATATGCTTGGTTTGGTAAGACCAGTTGTCACCATCATAGATTGTTACTATAGTCAATTTTGTTTACAAGCATACATATGTGTTCACTTATTTGTGAATAGACCTGAACTTCTTTTTATCGATTTATATTGCTAATTACGTCCTTCGCAATTTATTTGATGATTTGTACACGCTGAGTAACTTCTTTAATTGTCGCGTCTTTCTTTTGTGACGCTCACTGCTTCGTTGTTTATAGCAGATACTCAATTTGTATACAGCCTTTCAAAAATACTCATTGTAAAATGTCTGCATGTGTCGTCCGTTTACAAATGCGGATGATGTAGTATAATCCAGGTTAAATGCAAAACTGTCTAGTTTCACTGTTCTACCCATGACGTCACACCCGTCAATCTTTACTTCAATGTAAACTTCCACTTTATCAATAATTATGTTACAAAGATATGTTTATTTCCTCTTAGAAACGCTAGTTTGGAAGTCTGTTTAAATGCATTTTAGCGCGAAGCACTTTGTTTTATTTTAGGCATCCATTTGACATAGCTGTGCATGTATCATTGAACTTTAGAAGAGAAGCAAGGCTTTGTTTTTCAGTTTGTGATCCTATGGAAACAATATGGTTATTGTCCATTATTTTTTAAGATGCACGATAATGCAGTCGTTGCTGTCATTCACTCACTGCAAAAGGTGTTCAGTATGTTTCCTTCCCCACCCTAAAAACGAAAGCGCAGCATCAGGAACATTTCCTGAAATAAAATTTGCACTGCAAAAGATTAAATGCAGCAACTTTCCAGAGGTGCACACACATGCCATCCGGCTCCCATAAGGGCGTTCGTCCCACAGACCACCAGACTAGTTGCCTGAGCACTCCCTAACATCTATTTCTGGAGCCGATCCTTGATATATTATGGCCACCAATGAAAAGTGTCTCAAAATAGTATTACGCAAATTAAATATGAAAGCCCATATGCGGAGAATCATCACATTTATCACCGTAACTAATATAGCAAATTGATCCGGAAAGTCTTGTAAACAAACAGTAAGATTGTAGCTTAGATCTTCGCAGTATACTCGTTCAGTTCGCCATTTTTTTGTCAATTAAGACCGCTCCGGTGGACTAGTGGTCAGAGCGTCCGCCTCGGATGCAGGAGATCGCGGGTTCAAACTTTAAAAAAAAAATGGTACTAACAGCTGCCTTGCTTGAGGCTCAGTATTAAGAGGTTAGTATTAGAACTAGTCGGCCAGCTGTCAGGATAATGTGACTGGGTGGGACATCATGTCACATGTCTGCGGCATGATGCCCATAGGCGCCCTTAGCATGGTTCAAGGGGAGGGGTTATTAATCATGGGAATGAACCTGAAAATATGTCAAAAGATTATGTTCAAAACGCTTCATACATATTAGCTTTAGTTTCAGACTGCTTCTTGTACCAACTCTCCCAGCCGTAACTGACCGCCCCACCCCGAAAGAATACTTACACCCACTCCCCACTTTAAAAAAAAAAATCCTGCGGGCGCCCCTTTTGATGTTTCAGTGCTAGGCATCACTAAACTGTTTAACTGCGGACATGGTATGACTGATAAATTGTTAAAGCTACGTTTGATTGTTTGTTCTTCATGTTTTTGTTGTTCTACGGATCATACTGGTCTTGTGAAATAATTATTACAGAAACATTCAGCACTTGAACAGTTTTGTTTATGTAAACTATTTTGACGTGCTGATTTTATATGAAACTCTGAAGAACCGAGAAGAATCAACGGCTCACCGGAAGCTAGAGGCAAGCTTTCTGACACACCCAAGTTGGAAGAGCCAAAGACTCGCACTCAGGCAGAGAGAGCTCAGACGTCAGTGATCTGTAAAGGCTAGCTCCTTAGCTTTAGACCACTAGGCCCCCCACCCGCCATATGAGAGAGAGAGAGAGGTTGTCGAAAACACTTTAAAAATCGGAGAGTATGCTGGATCTACTGATGAACAGCGAAGGTGAAGAGTGGTTACTTCTAAATTCTTCCCTTGAATAAGGAGCATTTATTTAACAAAAATACAATATCCCCCCATAAAAATACTCTAAAGAGGGAAACATTTAATCTGTCTTGGTATTAAAGCAAACACTGCATTGGTGTCGAGATATTTCTAGTCGGATTTGCAGTTAATAGTCTATGATTAGCATGTGCATTATGCCTAATACGCGTCACAAGTTTCATTTTGTTATAGCGCCCTCTGTTGTCATTGTTGAACAATAATCTGTTACATCTTGCGTCATGTTAATAGCCAACTCCCAGGTTTCTTTGCGTAATGGGTATCATTTTGCAAGTTTAATTATACCTACCTTTATATTACAATTATTTACTCTTCTGGGGCCTCGTACATCCATATTCCTTTGGACAGTGATTTTTTTTTTTTTTTTTTTTTTTTTTTTACACGTCCCGAGAAATACTTACAGCAAAGTCACTATTAGATCATGTGGACATTTTTGGACGTGGTTAACCTATAGGTGTAGTTCAGAAAGAAAAAAAAAAAATGAATGTCGCGCACTTTCATATCAAATTGAAAGACGCTCGCGTTGAACACGAAAGTTGTTTATGACAGAGTTAAGAAAAAGATTCTAAATCTATATGAAAAAAAATGGCCCGAACAAATCACACACACACACACACACACACACACACATATATATATATATATATATATATATATATATATATATATATATATATATATATATATATATATATATACGCACATGGATTGTTACGACCCTATTCTTAAATTAAGTAACAAAATAGAGTAAAAAGCAAAACGTTTTGTGAATTTCATCAAATGGTGTATTTCCTTCAATACAAAGGGAAATTTTCAAAAATAACTTGCAGTATTGTTAATTCAATCCCAAATAGTCCTGAAAGTTCTTTTACAAGTTCAACATTACATGGTTTCAAATTAATTCCAATGTTGATCCGAACGAATTCCAATTTTTAAAGTTCCAGTGGCCTCGAATGTGCTAACAGTCTTGATGTGTCATAATGATATAATCCAAAATGTCCTTGAATGAATTCACAATAATCTTAAAATAGTGGTTTAGTTTTTTAAAAAAAAAGTATTGATGAACACTTTGTAATTCCAACAAATAAATAAATAAATAAATAAATAAATAAATAAATAAATCCTCAAAAATTAAAAGTGAATATAACAAAGAAACTGATTAGGCTTAGGATTTTGTCGTAGGAATGAGTAATCCTGAAGTAAACAACTTTGTTCACCCCTCCACTAAACCTATGTCCCAGTTTTAACATTTAAAAAAAATTGTCATCTTAATTGGGAATTTCCATCAACACTGCAAGGAAAATTTGTTTCTACAAAATTCCACGGTCAGAATGATTGCTTCATCCAAAACTCAAACAGAAGTAAACATGTTTGCAGTTAATAATTATCATAGTTTATAACTTACAATGATAGACACACGCACACACACAACATACATTCATACATACATACATACATACATACATACATACATACATACATACATACATACATACATACATACATACATACATACATACATACATACATACATACATATACTAATAATTTAAGATCCATACTGGTGCTTGTTATTATGTAACCACCTTTGTAAAGCCACAATCATGAAAGCAAGTAGAGGTCATTCCTCTTTTATTACACTAAATTCTAAACAAAACTAACGAATTTTAAAATAAAGCATTTCCATTGACAATCCCTGTTTGATTAGCTGATAAAAGAAAGATGCATATAAGCCAGTACAATTAAATCAAACGGTCTTAAACTCTGACATGCTCCAAGTCGACATGCTTTTTCAGTTCAGAACAAAAGTTTCGATAATTCATCATATTCTCTAATTCTACGTTAGCTGCCATTATGAATTTTGCACAAAAAAGTTACAAATATCCATACTTCTTTATGACAATCCAATTTCTCAAATTTATGAAAAAAAAATGCTGTAATCTGCTTTGTGAGATTCTCCCTTATAACTATATGTGATCTCTTCAACATTTTCATTTTCTTCAGAACATCATGACAACGAATTTGGCAATCACGGGTTTATTGTCAACTCTGCATACTCGATAATCTGTGTTGATATCACTCTCTTCGATGGCCTTCCCAGTTTACTATTACCTTTTCTGTGTCGAGATGATTTCTTCTCTCAGTCAGTTTAATGTTCTTTACATCTTTTCCCCGAAATCACCCCGTATTACCATCTTTACCTCATGGAGTGATACAGTTAGTATTTTCATTGTGACAAGCAGACTAATTTTGGAGTCGGTATAATCATTGGAGGCCTGCTTTTTTTTTTTTCTTTTTTTTTTTGTTTCCATGTTGTAGTCAGTATGTCAAACTTTGAATTGATCAAATTCATTTTGGACAGTTCTGTATGTTTCAAGGTCTTAAGCTGACTTCTCACAAATTACCTGATTGATATGTGTGAAATGTACGTCATCTTCCTTGGACGTTATCTTCGCTAACCAAGGTTCCGATATGTTAACTATATCTGTTAACATATCGGAACCTTTGCTAACGAAGATGCCTCGAACGCAAGCCCATCCGCTCCTCCTCTTCTCTTCTGCTTTTCTTCATCTTTTTATGATTTTAATAGATATTCTTGTTGATCGTAGCCACATCTTGAAAATATTGTCACGTATTGATTACATTTTGATTTGTGGACTAAAGCTACACCCAGCACTAAGGATCATAGCTTATAGTTTAACTTTCAGTCATACATATAATATAAAATAATATGATTTTATAATAATGTGTGACTGCCGTTAAATTGTAAGCAACGATACGAGCCCCTATGGTAACCAATAGGGCAGACAAATAGGTCTAACTTCGTGTATATGTGTGTTCATCATGTGAAACGATTTGACAAATACTTATATAATGTACTTTCTAGTGTCCCAAATATCAAATATTGCAGCACATCCCTCAACGTGTATTTGATGGGAGGAGGGTGCAGAGAAAGGTAGATTACTTCACTATTACGAATGGGTATATTTAAATATGTAGGCCTATCTCTGTGACCTGTGCAAACCTTCCAGTGCACCAATGCATCGCCATATTTACGGATTGACAGAGCAAATTAACATTCATAATCCAGAACCCGATCAGGTCACGTGTTGAGGGTTGAGGTTGGGTTGGATCCAAAATTTGAAAAGGGCACCAAAGCAATGGTCTATGTGTCTGTTTACTCAGTGTGCATAATATACAATAAACATACGTAAGAATAAAACGATGATGAAATTTCAAGTGACGAGTAACTGTACCTTTGTGTTTGAGTACATTATTTTTAGCCGAGGGGTTGGGTTGGGGGTCCTCACTCTCCGCCTCATACAGCCTGACTTAGAACTAGAAGCTCTAAAATAAGGACTTAACGTTGTCACAGATCGTCACCTTAAGTTTCTCTCCACTAAATCTGAAAACAAAAACAGTATTCAGGGGGGAAAAAAGAAAGGAAACCAAAAATCGTAACACATTGTTTTTATCAGAGTTCTGACGCGTCACTTAGAAAAGCCCAAATGATCTCTGCCTTCCCAAATATTTCTTTTTCAGTTTCTTACATATTGGACTTACGGTGCCTTTAGAATTTTTTTTTCATATAAAGCACATCAATATGTTTGGTATATAGGGCACAATTAAACCAAGATGTGCACCTTTCAAAAAAGTGCTAGCTCTACTTGCTTTTTTTCACTTCTCGAACTTCAGAGGTAAAATGTAAAAAATGGAGCCGATAACTTTTTTTTACATTTTATGTATTTGGTAATTAATTCATTGCACTTTTAGAAGCTGGTATTGTCTAGTTTGGCAAAATTCATTTCCCATATTTTAATAGCTGCCAAGAATAGTGTACTTTAGACAAATTCAGGTTGATTTTTGGAGCACAAGGGAGCAGTCATTTTAGTTAGCAGTGTCCTAAGATCATTTAAAATTTCCAAAAGTACAATATCCAAAGAAATTTCGGTAACATTACATGAAAGTAGTATATAAGTATGCTAACATTCTCTCCACTATGCATGTTTAAAATGCAAACAACTTCACCTTACATACATCACTCTCTCAAAAGTGCATAATAACTGGCGAGCGCCACCTGTACCAATACAAAAATTCCGAAATCATACGTACATCGGCCATTATATTTACATTAACATGATTAGATAAATGTCCATAACCGTTGGATTTAGGGAAGGTCATGCTCTTAAAGGTCGTAATCATACGGTTCATGTATATACCGAAAAACACAGCAAACCTCATTTATAAATATACTGATACGTATATCTATATTTTTTTTTTTACAACTGCTGATGCATGACTTTATAGTTTTATTCAAGCTATAAATAGTTCAGAATATCTCTAGTTAAATTTTGTTTACGTGACTTAAGAATTTAGTATTGCATAGCAAGGCAATCTTAACAACATTGTAGTCTCTGGGAAAAACAATGCACTGGGGTCCACTACTGGCCCTACCATTTATTAACAATATGGACAGCATGATGCCCCTAGAAGCGCGAGGCCCTTGGCAACTGCCTAGTGTGCCCATGACGTCACTGTTGCTTAAGATATATAAATGGAAGCTTACGTATGTGTTGGCAATTATTAATAATAATTTTAATAATAAGACCTAAATTGCAATTATGGCTAATTTCTCAGTGGCTGATAGGGTTTCGGCATTTCTAGAATAATAATGTAACTTCCTTTTTGGTTGGGCTAGGTCACATGAATAGGCCAATTCGAAGCAAAATGAGTAGTGTATTCTGTCACGTGGGGTATGTTAGGAAATTCAGTTGCAATTAACAGTTGTAATGTGTCGAATTTTGAGTAAGTATTCAGCCTTAAAAATGAATACATTGTACAGTAAAATTTTATTAGTCAAGCCAGCAAGGCTTTATGTGAAGGGTCACTTCGTCCTTTTCCCAGGTCAGTTATTAAATTACGTGGGAGCTAGAAAGGCCATCATATACTGTTAATTTAGAATCGACTCGGGCAACGCAAAGCTGTCCTGGGAAAGTAAACATTAAGATGCCGCCCATTCCGCTTAATAGGAACGCCCTGTAGAATAGTCATTTAACAAAAGGAAATTGGTGTGTGACGAAAGAAATAATTATCTTGGGGGGGGTGGGGATTAGGAACTGTTGATTACGATTGGTCAGTTTAACTTAAGGTGTACACCCTTGGAAGAAATGCTGAATTTAAAGTAATGACTTTGGGCGAATTTCCTCGGTCTGCAAGAGGAACAATACTCGTTTGAATGAGAAAAAAAAAAAAAAAATAAGAAGTTCTTTCCACGTTAAGAGAAATAAGAGGATCGGGTGGCCGTCTTGTAGACAAAGGCAGGCCTGTAGTGCTTTGACGCGCATTTTCTTGATAAGAACAGCATTAAAATATGCAATTTTAATTTTTCATGCATTTTTTTTAAATTTGTTTTGTTTATGTGTTTGATATGCCTAGGATCCATAATGTGTTTGATATGCCTAGGATCCATAGTGTGTTTGATATGCCTAGGATCCATAGTGTGTTTGATATGCCTAGGATCCATAATGTGTTTGATATGCCTAGGATCCATAATGTGTTTGATATGCCTAGGATCCATAGTGTGTTTGATATGCCTAGGATCCATAGTGTGTTTGATATGCCTAGGATCCATAATGTGTTTGATATGCCTAGGATCCATAATGTGTTTGATATGCCTAGGATCCATAATGTGTTTGATATGCCTAGGATCCATAGTGTGCATAATTAATTCGATTTCTTGGAAATCTGTCGATATATTAATAGAGTTGTTTATGCAATATATTTCTTTGAATTTTATGGTTTGTTGATAGAAATGACTGACGGCATGGGATACAAATTTTCAGATGTGTAGGATTTCATATTGTTATATAAATTAATTTTCTTTGTTAGGATGATACTGATTACCGTGAGCTAACAATAATTGCATATTCATATCTGATTTTTTTAATGCTTAAAGAATCTTGTAGGTTATGGACTGTCGTGAATCTTATGCAATAGTATAAGATAGCATGGTTCTTATTGAATGAACTGGCAAGGTTGGGTCTCACATACAGCCTATGCAGAGAGGTACGGGAATGTGTGTTTATATGCACCTTTTACATGTTAATTTATGGTCAGTTGCTGTGATGCAAATGATGACCAAATTAGGTCAGACTTAGATGGGTCGTTTGTAATTAGAGATAACGAATGTACCTTACTCAAAAAAATACAGTTAAAAGTTGTAAGGACCATTAATTGTCACATTATGTCAGAATTTATGCAGATTTTAGATAGCTAGTTTATGCATTCTGAGTATCGAAAGTGAGATAATTTTATATAAATATAGAAGGTGATACAAGCAAAGACCTAGTAGTAATCTTGTTCAGGGAAACAGCTCTCTGGAACAGTCTGGGGCAGTCCGAAAGACGTTAAGTCCTGATAAGCAAACACACCGAAATTCTGTAAGCGTAAATTTGTTTGAATTGAAGCTGAAACTATTAGTTATGTCGTTGATCAAATTGTTATTCTCGTATTGTATTGTTTCTTCTCAATAGTTATACTCAGATCTCTGTCGATGTTCTATCTATCCACTCACACCGGGCAATAAAATCGAGAGAGGTCATCATCTAGATAACGATAGTCAAATCTAATTAACCACTCCTCTATTGCGTAGAGGGAACGTCGTTATAACAGTGTATATAAAGAGAGAACTAAGAAATCCGATTTTGGAATCATTCACATTTATGTTCCTGTTTAAGTCTACAAACGCGATTTATCTTGTACTTAGCTATTATTCGAGAGGAAAAACATTTGTTTGAACTGTTCAGTGGAAATAGAAAGTATTCATTGTTTGGACTAGAACAGTATTCCGGAAATGTTATAGCTTGTATTGAATGTTACTCAAATGAACTAAAATAAAATTTGAAAATCACAAATGAATCTGAATATATGGTGCTTTTTCAACCATATGACAGTCAGCCGTACGTGAGAACAAATCCCAAAACGATGGGTACAATATTAGACTGCTTTTCTCAAAACATAGGAGTGTTGAACAAATCCCAAAACGATGGATACAATATTAGACTGCTTTACTCAAAACATAGGAGTGTTGAACAAATCCCAAAACGATGGGTACAATATTAGACTGCTTTACTCAAAACATAGGAGTGTTGAACAAATCCCAAAACGATGGATACAATATTAGACTGCTTTAGTCAAAACATAGTAGTGCTGAACAAATCCCAAAACGATAGGTACAATATTAGACTGCATTGCTCAAAACATAGTGTGACAAATAGGCGGCGTTCACAACACGCCAACCTCTTTCACTACGGTTCGTTGCTAGGGAATGACCTCCGCGGCGTAATTTACCCAGTGTGGATAGATAGAAAGAAGAATGCAGATCACTGAACAAGTATATTGAAGAAATAACAAAACGAGCCCCCTTTCAATGAACAAATATAAAATTTAATCAGTTTATCAACAGAATTTAAAATGAAAAGAAATCAATGACTTGGTTACAAAAGAAGGAAAATGGTACTAACATGTACTCAAATAAAAAGACAATACAAATTTCTTTAAATGTAAAATTACTTTCAACGTTAATATACTATCTTCATTGCCAATGAGATGTGACCTTTGAGTGCAACGATGAGAGACTCCATCACCTATTTTATGCGGACATCAAGACTTCTTTTCGTTCCTGCTCTGCCGGTCTTTGTCTAGCTGTTTCGTCTTGGACTCTTGTCCGTCGAACTCTGACTTAACAATCGTCTCTGGACTTAGATTTTTGCGTAGAATTTGTTCTCGTCTTGTGATTGTTCAGGGACTTCTCATGTCAATCCAGGAAAGCTGCTTCATTTTGCCGTTTCTTTATTCGTTTCCACGAACCTCACGTATAGTCCGTCTCCTAACTGAGACAACTAACTGGCCCCTTACTCTATAATGAAAACGTACTTTTTACGAATTCAGAATGTAGAGTTTGCCTACTCGCTGAGACAAAAACTCCCGCTTTACTGCCAAATCACGAGATAACGTCTTACACGATCCCGGAATCGTTTAACTTTCCTCGCGAAAGATTAAAGACTGCTGAATTTTCCTAAAGTAAAACCTTTTTTTTCTTACAGAGTAACGCCCATAAATCCATGTTAACCAAACGGAATAGACTGTATCCTAAACCTGTTCCGTAGAATTTTTGGATTGACCAGACAACTAAACAACTAATCATGCCTAATTAACATTATTTTGAACAATCATCTATAGACAGATGCCGCCTTTAACCGGTCGATTTTGGGAAAGGGTATTATGTCATTCTCTTGTACCATAGTATCTGACTTGGTCATGTTACGTCGGCTAGAACGAATTCCCTTTTGACGTTCAGAGATGAAATGAAAAATAATCATCTATCTCTATCCCTTTCTACTTTAATTAAGTTGACTTTGATACAATTCTTAGAACCAAAGCTGCTAAGAGTTTTCAAATTTCGACACATCACACATAGGAGTGTTGAACAAATCCCAAAACGATGGGTACAATATTAGACTGCCTTACTCAAAACACAGGAGTGTTGAACAAATTCCAAAACGATGGGTACAATATTAGACTGCTTTACTCAAAACACAGGAGTGTTGAACAAATCCCAAAACGATGGGTACAATATTAGACTGCTTTACTCAAAACATAGGAGTGTTGAACGAATCCCAAAACGATGGGTACAATATTTGACTGCTTTACTCAAAACATAGGAGTGTTGAACAAATCCCAAAACGATGGGTCCAATATTAGACTGCTTTACTCAAAACATAGGAGTGTTGAACAAATCCCAAAACGATGGTTACAGTATGAGACTGATTTACTCAAAACACAGAAGTGTTGAACAAATCCCAAAACGATTGGTGCAGTATTAGACTGCTTTACTCAAAACATAGGAGTGTTGAACAAATCCCAAAACGATGGGTACAATATTAGACTGCTTTACTCAAAACATATGAGTGTTGAACAAATCCCAAAACATAAGAGTGTTGAACAAATCCCAAAACGATGGTTACAGTATTAGACTGCTTTACTCAAAACACAGGAGTGTTGAACAAATCCCAAAACGATTGGTGCAGTATTAGACTGCTTTACTCAAAACACAGGAGTGTTGAACAAATCCCAAAACGATGGGTACAATATTAGACTGCTTTACTCAAAACATAGGAGTGTTGAACAAATCCCAAAACGATCGGTACAGTATTAGACTGCTTTACTCAAAACATAGGAGTGTTGAACAAATCCCAAAACGATTGGTACAATATTAGACTGCTTTACTCAAAACAAAAAACTGTTGAACAAATCCCAAAACGATGGGTACAATATTAGACTGCTTTACTCAAAACATAGTGTGACAAATTGGCGGCGTTCAAAACACGCCAACCTCTTTTACTACGGTTCGTTGCTAGGGAATGACGTCCGCGGCGCAATTTACCCAGTGTGGATAGATAGAAAGAAGAATGCAGATCACTGAACAAGTATATTGAAGAAATAACAAAACGAGCCCCCTTTCAATGAACAAATATAAAATTTAATCAGTTTATCAACAGAATTTAAAATGAAAAGAAATCAATGACTTGGTTACAAAAGAAGGAAAATGGTACTAACATGTACTCAAATAAAAAGACAATACAAATTTCTTTAAATGTAAAATTACTTTCAACGTTAATATACTATCTTCATTGCCAATGAGATGTGACCTTTGAGTGCAACGATGAGAGACTCCATCACCTATTTTATGCGGACATCAAGACTTCTTTTCGTTCCTGCTCTGCCGGTCTTTGTCTAGCTGTTTCGTCTTGGACTCTTGTCCGTCGAACTCTGACTTAACAATCGTCTCTGGACTTAGATTTTTGCGTAGAATTTGTTCTCGTCTTGTGATTGTTCAGGGACTTCTCATGTCAATCCAGGAAAGCTGCTTCATTTTGCCGTTTCTTTATTCGTTTCCACGAACCTCACGTATAGTCCGTCTCCTAACTGAGACAACTAACTGGCCCCTTACTCTATAATGAAAACGTACTTTTTACGAATTCAGAATGTAGAGTTTGCCTACTCGCTGAGACAAAAACTCCCGCTTTACTGCCAAATCACGAGATAACGTCTTACACGATCCCGGAATCGTTTAACTTTCCTCGCGAAAGATTAAAGACTGCTGAATTTTCCTAAAGTAAAACCTTTTTTTTCTTACAGAGTAACGCCCATAAATCCATGTTAACCAAACGGAATAGACTGTACCCTAAACCTGTTCCGTAGAATTTTTGGATTGACAAGACAACTAAACAACTAATCATGCCGTAATTAACATTATTTTGAACAATCATCTATAGACAGATGCCGCCTTTAACCGGTCGATTTTGGGAAAGGGTCTTATGTCATTCTCTTGTACCATATCATCTGACTCGGTCATGTTACGTCGGCTAGAACGTATTCCCTTTTGACGTTCAGAGATGAAATGAAAAATAATCATCTATCTCTAGCCCTTTCTACTTTAATTAAGTTGACTTTGATACAATTCCTTTAACCAAAGCTGCTAAAAGTTTTCAAAATTCGACACATCACACATAGGAGTGTTGAACAAATCTCAAAACGATGGGTACAATATTAGACTGCTTTACTCAAAACACAGGAGTGTTGAACAAATTCCAAAACGATGTGTACAATATTAGACTGCTTTACTCAAAACACAGGAGTGTTGAACAAATCCTTAAACGATGTGTACAATATTAGACTGCTTTACTCAAAACACAGGAGTGTTGAACAAATCCTTAAACGATGGTTACAGTATTAGACTGCTTTCCTCAAAATATAGGAGTGTTGAACAAATCCCAAAACGATGGGTACAATATTAGACTGCGTTACTCAAAACAGGAGTGTTGAACAAATCCCAAAACGATGGTTACAGTATTAGACTGCTTTACGCAAAACACAGGAGTGTTGAACAAATCCCAAAACGATTGGTGCAGTATTAGACTGTTTTACTCAAAACATAGGAGTGTTGAACAAATCCCAAAACGATGGGTACAATATTAGACTGCTTTACTCAAAACTTAGGAGTGTTGAACAAATCCCAAAACATAGGAGTGTTGAACAAATCCCAAAACGATGGTTACAGTATTAGACTGCTTTACTCAAAACACAGGAGTGTTGAACAAATCCCAAAACGATGGATACAGTATTAGACTGCTTTTCTCAAAACATAGGGGTGTTGAACAAATCCCAAAACGATGGGTACAATATTAGACTGCTTTACTCAAAACAAAAAACTGTTGAACAAATCCTAAAACGATGGGTACAATATTAGACTGCTTTAGTCAAAACATAGTGTGACAAATTGGCGGCGTTCAAAACACGCCAACCTCTTTTACTACGGTTCGTTGCTAGGGAATGACGTCCGCGGCGTAATTTACCCAGTGTGGATAGATAGAAAGAAGAATGCGGATCACTGAACAAGTATATTGAAGAAATAACAAAACGAGCCCCCTTTCAATGAACAAATATAAAATTTAATCAGTTTATCAACAGAATTTAAAATGAAAAGAAATCAATGACTTGGTTACAAAAGAAGGAAAATGGTACTAACATGTACTCAAATAAAAAGACAATACAAATTTATTTAAATGTAAAGTTACTTTCAACGTTAATATACTATCTTTATTGCCAATGAGATGTGACCTATGAGTGCAACGATGAGAGACTCCATCACCTATTTTATGCGGACATCAAGACTTCCGTTCGTCCCTGCTCTGCCGATCTTTGTCTAGCTGTTTCGTCTTGAACTCTTGTCCTTCGAACTCTGACTTAACAATCGTCTCTGGACTTGGATTTCTGCGTAGAATTTGTTCTCGTCCTGTGATTGTTCAGGGATTTCTCATGTCAATCCAGGAAAACTGTTTCCATTTGCTGTTTCTTTATTCGTTTCCACGAACCTTACGTATAGTCCGTCTACTAACTGAGACAACTAACTGGCCCCTTACTCTATAATGAAAACGTACCTTTTACGAATTCAGAATGTAGAGTTTGCCTACTCGCTGAGACAAAAACTCCCGCTTTACTGCCAAATCACGAGATAACGTCTTACACGATCCCGGAATCGTTTAACTTTCCTCGCGAAAGATTAAAGACTGCTGAATTTTCCTAAAGTAAAACCTTTAATTTCTTACAGAGTAACGCTCATAAATCCATATTAACCAATCGGAATAGACTGTACCCTAAACCTGTTCCGTAGAATTTTTGGATTGACAAGACAACTAAACAACTAATCATGCCGTAATTAACATTATTTTGAACAATCATCTATAGCCAGATGCCGCCTTTAACCGGTCGATTTTGGGAAAGGTTCTTATGTCATTCTCTTGTACCATAGCATCTGACTCGGTCATGTTACGTTGGCTAGAAAGTTTTCCCTTTTGACGTTCAGAGATGAAATGAAAAATAATCATCTATCTCTAGCCCTTTCTACTTTAATTAAGTTGACTTTGATACAATTCCTTTAACCAAAGCTTCTAAGAGTTTTCAAAATTCGACACATCAAACAAAGGAGTGTTGAACAAATCCCAAAACGATGGGTACAATATTAGACTGCTCTACTCAAAACACAGGAGTGTTGAACAAATTCCAAAACGATGGGTACAATATTAGACTGCTTTACTCAAAACATAGGAGTGTTGAACAAATCCCAAAACGATGGGTACAATATTAGACTGCTTTACTCAAATCATAGGAGTGTTGAACAAATCCCAAAACGATGGGTACAGTATTAGACTGCTTTACTCAAAACATAGGAGTGTTGAACAAATCACAAAACGATGAGTACAATATTAGACTGCTTTACTCAAAACATAGGAGTGTTGAACAAATCCCAAAACAATGGTTACAGTATTAGACTGCTTTACTCAAAACACATGAGTGTTGAACAAATCCCAAAATGATGGGTACAGTATTAGACTGCTTTACTCAAAACATAGGAGTGTTGAAGAAATCCCAAAACGATGGGTACATAATTAGAGTTCTTTACTCAAAACAAAAAACTGTTGAACAAATCCCAAAACGATGGTTACAATACTAGACTGCTTTACTCAAAGCATAGTGTGACAAATTGGCGGCGTTCAAAACACGCCAACCTCTTTCACTACGGTTCGTTTCTAGGGAATGACCTCCGCGGCGTAATTTACCCAGTATGGATAGATAGAAAGAAGAATGCAGATCACTGAACAAGTATATTAAAGAAATAACAAAACGAGCCCCCTTTCAATGAACAAATATAAAATTTAATCAGTTTATCAACAGAATTTAAAATGAAAAGAAATCAATGACTTGGTTACAAAAGAAGGAAAATGGTACTAACATGTACTCAAATAAAAAGACAATACAAATTTCTTTAAATGTAAAATTACTTTAAACGTTAATATACTATCTTCATTGCCAATGAGATGTGACCTTTGAATGCAACGATGAGAGAATTCATCACCTATTTTATGCGGACATCAAGACTTCCGTTCGTCCCTGCTCTGCCGATCTTTGTCTAGCTGTTTCGTCTTGGACTCTTGTCCGTCGAACTCTGATTTGACAATCGTCTCTGGACTTAGATTTCTGCGTAGAATTTGTTCTCGTCCTGTGATTGTTCAGGGATTTCTCATGTGAATCCAGGAAAGCTGTTTTCTTTTGCCGTTTCTTTATTCGTTTCCACGAACCTCACGTGTAGTCCGTCTCCTAACTGAGACAACTAACTGGCCCCTTACTCTATAATGAAAACGTACTTTTTACGAATTCAGAATGTAGAGTTTGCCTACTCGCTGGACCAAAAAAATCCCGCTTAACTGCCAAATCACGAGATAACGTCTTACACGATCCCGGAATCGTTTAACTTTCCTCGCGAAAGATTAAAGACTGCTGAATTTTCCTAAAGTAAAACCTTTAATTTCTTACAGAGTAACGCTCATAAATCCATATTAACCAATCGGAATAGACTGTACCCTAAACCTGTTCCGTAGAATTTTTGGATTGACATGACAACTAAACAACTAATCATGCCGTAATTAACATTATTTTGAACAATCATCTATAGCCAGATGCCGCCTTTAACCGGTCGATTTTGGGAAAGGGTCTTATGTCATTCTCTTGTACTATAGCATCTGACTCGGTCATGTTACGTCGGCTAAAACGAATCCCTTTTGACGTTCAGAGATGAACTGAAAAATAATCATCTATCTCTAGCCCTTTCTACTTTAATTAAGTTGACTTTGATACAATTCCTTTAACCAAAGCTTCTAAGAGTTTTCAAAATTCGACACATCACACAAAGGAGTGTTGAACAAATCCCAAAACGATGGGTACAATTTAGACTGCTTTACTCAAAACACAGGAGTGTTGAACAAATTCCAAAACGATGTGTACAATATTAGACTGCTTTACTCAAAACACAGGAGTGTTGAACAAATCCCAAAACGATGGGTACAATATTAGACTGCTTTACTCAAGACATAGGAGTGTTGAACAAATCCCAAAACGATGGGTACAGTATTAAACTGCTTTACTCAAAACACAGGAGTGTTGAACAAATCCCAAAACGATGGGTACAGTATTAGACTGCTTTACTCAAAACATGGGAGTGTTGAACAAATCCCAAAATGATGGGTACAATATTAGACTGCTTTACTCAAAACAAAAAACTGTTGAACAAATCCCAAAACGATGGGTACAATATTAGACTGCTTTACTCAAAACATAGGAGTGTTGAACAAATCCCAAAACGATGGGTACAATATTTGACTGCTTTACTCAAAACACAGGAGTGTTGAACAAATCCCAAAACGATGAGTACAATATTAGACTGCTTTACTCAAAAGATAGGAGAGTTGAACAAATCCCAAAACGATGGGTACAGTATTAGACTGCTTTAGTCAAAACATAGGAGTGTTGAACAAATCCCTAAACGATGGGTACAATATTAGACTGCTTTGCTCAAAGCATAGTGTGACAAATTGGCGGCGTTCAAAACACGCCAACCTCTTTTCACTATGGTTCGTTGCTAGGGAATGACCTCCGCGGCGTAATTTACCCAGTGTGGATAGATAGAAAGAAGAATGCGGATCACTGAACAAGTATATTGAAGAAATAACAAAACGAGCCCCCTTTCAATGAACAATATAAAATTTAATCAGTTTATCAACAGAATTTAAAATGAAAAGAAATCAATGACTTGGTTACAAAAGAAGGAAAATGGTACTAACATGTACTCAAATAAAAAGACAATACAAATTTCTTTAAATGTAAAATTACTTTCAACGTTAATATACTATCTTCATTGCCAATGAGATGTGAACTTTGAGTGCAACGATGAGAGACTTCATCACCTATTTTATGCGGACATCAAGACTTCCGTTCGTCCCTGCTCTGCCGGTCTTTGTCTAGCTGTTTTGTCTTGGACTCTTGTCCTTCGAACTCTGACTTAACAATCGTCTCTGGACTTGGATTTCTGCGTAGAATTTGTTCTCGTCCTGTGATTGTTCAGGGATTTCTCATGTGAATCCAGGATAGCTGTTTCCTTTTGCCGTTTCTTTATTCGTTTCCACGAACCTCACGTATAGTCCGTCTCCTAACTGAGACAACTAACTGGCCCCTTACTCTATAATGAAAACGTACTTTTTACGAATTCAGAATGTAGAGTTTGCCTACTCGCTGAGACAAAAACTCCCGCTTTACTGCCAAATCACGAGATAACGTCTTACACGATCCCGGAATCGTTTAACTTTCCTCGCATAGATTAAAGACTTTTGAATTTTCCTAAAGTAAAACCTTTAATTTCTTACAGAGTAACGCCCATAAATCCATATTAAGCAATCGGAATAGACTGTATCCTAAACCTGTTCCGTAGAATTTTTGGATTGACAAGACAACTAAACAACTAATCATGCCGTAATTAACCTTACTTTGAACAATCATCTATAGCCAGATGCCGCCTTTAACCGGTCGATTTTGGGAAAGGGTCTTATGTCATTCTCTTGTACCATAGCATCTGACTCGGTCATGTTACGTCGGCTAGAACGAATTCCCTTTTGACGTTCAGAGATGAAATGAAAAATAATCATCTATCTCTAGCCCTTTCTACTTTAATTAAGTTGACTTTGATACAATTTCTTTAACCAAAGCTTCTAAGAGTTTTCAAAATTCGACACATCACACAAAGGAGTGTTGAACACATCCCAAAACGATGGGTACAATATTAGACTGCTTTACTCAAAACACAGGAGCGTTGAACAAATCCCAAAACGATGGGTACAATATTAGACTGCTTTACTCAAAACAAATCCCAAAACGATTGGTACAGTATTAGACTGCTTTTCTCAAAACATAGGAGTGTTGAACAAATCCCAAAACGATGGGTACAATATTAGACTGCTTTACTCAAAACATAGGAGTGTTGAACAAATCCCAAAACGATGGGTACAATATTTGACTGCTTTATTCAAAACATAGGAGTGTTGAACAAATCCCAAAACGATGGGTACAATATTAGACTGCTTTACTCAAAACATAGGAGTGTTGAACAAATCCCAAAACGATGGATACAATATTAGGCTGATTTACTCAAAACACAGGAGTTTTGAACAAATCCCAAAACGATGGGTACAATATTAGACTGCTTTACTAAAAACACAGGAGTGTTGAACAAATCCCAAAATGATGGGTACAATATTAGACTGCTTTACTCAAAACACAGAAGTGTTGAACAAATCCCAAATCGATGGATACAATATTAGACTTCTTTACTCAAAACATAGGAGTGTTGAACAAATCCCAAAACGATGGGTACAATATCAGACTGCTGTACTCAAAACATAGAAGTGTTTACAAATTAAATCTAGTTGACTCTTTAAATGGACAACGAAACTTCCAACAAGTAAGAAACAAAACATATCGAGAAGAATATAAAAGAAAATAGCAAAAGCAAAGCACGTGCTAAAAAAATATTTCCGATGAGATGTTAGAGATAACCGGTATGTGTGAGTGTGTAAAATGAATAATATACGACAGAGAAAAATTGTCATCCAACATATTATATACTGACAACCAAATAATAGGCTTCCAGAGGATGGGGGACGTGACCAACAAATGGACTTGACCCGACTTTTAATCTGGGAAGATTTTATCTCACAACAATAGTATAAAAAAATACCAGAGTATCATAAGCAACGATATCAATGAACTTCTTTTCTTTTTGTCTATCCCGTGCTTTTGCACAAAGACGCCAAGTAATGAGACATACAGAACAATACACACACTGAAACCAAACCCAGAACAACATCAGAAGTGTTGAAATAAGACAACAAAATCACGTGCCATTTGGTACAGAAAAAGAACCTGCCCTCTTGAGATTTCCTTCCCGAACGTGTCTTGGGTGCAATGTACAAAGCATGAAGAAAAACATTTAATTACAACTGCAAATAAAATTTTTGCGTGATTGGAATCTCAAGAAAACAATCAGTGATGATGTTTTGCGACGTTTGGTTGGTTAATGCGGACAGCTCCATTATTTTTGAGGGGATATTCTCAGAAATGAGCAGTATTTTGACAGCAGGCAAAAGAGAAATTGCTTCACCATATCAATGAACCAAGCAGAAAAAAATATTAACGAGAATTTATGAACAAACAATAATGCCGAATCATTAATCAACATACTAAACAACAACACTAAATTTACTGTAAGCCACGGCATACTCTTGAACTGGTTCAGCTATGATTTTAAGCATTAGGCCCCAGTTCGAAGATTTCTGATATGCATTACATGGTGAAAGCAATTACCGTTGGCACCGAAATTATGCCGCTTACTGCGTCAACAGCGTAATATGGTTTTGCTTAACTGAGGAAAACTCAAAGAAATTTTCCAGCACTTCTTTAAGAATTCGGAAAACAAAAAACAAGACATAACGTAAATTGTTTCAATCAATGGAAAATTCTGCTTCAATTAGTCTAAGAATATTGCCCGAAAGCGAAACCATCGGAAAAGACCCAGAAGTAAAAAAAAGCAAAAAAAAAAAAAAAAAAAAAAAAAAAAATTAAAAAAATGCACATATTGTTACCACACTTTACAGCTGTGGATCGGACTCGGTGTATAAGAAAGAGTCTCATTATTTTTTTTTTTATTTATTATATATCAAGTTTCACATTTTGATTACTTATGACGTATTTTCTCTGATAAATTAACATCATAATGCATTTGAAAGGTGGTTTGCGGTAGGCTTTTGGTGGTTGGTGGTAAATATAGGGACCAGTGATTGCATAAGTAAGCTAAACAGGGTTACAGTCTGTATTTCTTTCCGTGGATGAAAGTAGTTCAGAATATAGTTCTCCCTTGTGTAGAGTTCGCCTATCACATGGCTAGGTGGCGGGAATAAAAGCATACGTTATACTTGATTGGAGAAGCCATAACAACATTTGTTAAAAGAAACTGACAGGATACATCAATTTGTCAGACGCTAAGGTTAGTGAACTTGGCACAGATATTTCATGAAATTATTACTATTATATTCAGTTATATATTATTTACTGACCTAATTTCATTCTTGACATTAATTTGGAATGACATTATTAATATAGGAATGAAATAACCACGTGGTTATTTACTGTGCAGAATGCACAAAAAGACTGGGGGCTTTCGGATTGGTTGTCTGGGCAGTATATAAAACGTCTTAAATTAGCGCATTGTATGACTTATGCTGATACGTATATATTGTTTTATTATAACTATTCATAATTTATTTGTGGTCAGTGCTTATTCTTTTAAATTTTATTTTCTTCAGGATCCGGATCTTGACAGCAGTCATGGCAGACTGGGACGATGAAATCACAAATGGTGGCTCCTCACAGGTATATCTTAATATTTTGTCAGTTTTAAATGTCAAGCGATAGATGTTACATATTTTCTCAAGAAATTATCTGGACATACATACAATAACAATAAGAAATGTATTTGCTTTACCTCGTTAAAATCGAATCAGGGATACTAAAATGCACAAACTTCGTAGTGTCATTCATCATTTTGTACTTTCTAACCTGAGCGAGTTTGCACCAGTGCTTACGTATCTTTTTCAACAATCTTTTGACATTTTCAAAGTGCTTGGATAACTATTCTGTCGTATTTGATGAACAACATATCTTGGAAGACAAAGTACGATGAAATCTGACAGCACAAAATCACTTTGTCATTACTATAAATTAGCATGAGTAATGTCAGTGTTACCACAGCATTCAACTCTATTTGACTTAGGTCATGCGTCTTTCATCCCTTCAGAATCGCCAAAAGACTACATATCTATTCAAAGTACAGTAACATACTAATGCATAACCTGAGGACGCCCATTGCATGAATGTAATCTAGTGAATTAATCTTTATTGTCACCATTATTACCGTCACATAGTCTTCTACAGGACACCATCAGGTGGAAGTAGCCTATTTGACTAGATTCTAAAAACTGTTAGGGTCTAATACTTGTAGCAATCCGTCATTTTTCAGATATTGAAATAACTGCAAATACTTGATTTATTTATATAGATTTGTTTAACAGCATTTCAAAAGTTTCATTTTTTTAAATACCTATAAAAACTCTTACAATGTAAATTTCTGGAATTAATGTCTTGTATAAAAATGTATTCAGGTTATGTGGTCATGGAACCGAAGTAAAATTTTCTTTTCATAAAAAATGTTATAACTTTTTTATTGTTGAGATTGTGTTATTTTTTATTTTTAATGCATTTTTCCTGCTGAATTCAATGTTCTCATTAAATCTGTTGTCGACATCAGTACTTTCATTTATAAATGAAAAGCATATAAACATTTCACAACTTATATGATAGTTAATAGAGATATATATCACGTTAGCAATAGTTCATATGTATGTATACATATGTATAACAACATAGAAAAGAAAAAGAATTGAATGTTTATTCCTAATTGTCCTTCAAAGAATGTTGCAAGACCTAATTTGAAACATAATGTATTGTTAACCCTTTCATCACTACAGACCGAAAAATCAGTCCAGGGAAAGTAAGTCCACAAACACTATGGACCAAGTTTTCGGACTAGGACAGTGTTCTTCTTTAACGTTATAGTACCCGACTAAATAACTTTCGGGGTACCTCTAATAACTTCCATCTTGTAATGTAGATGTTATATTTGGATGAATTCGTGAGTTTAGCTTGTATACAACTAGAAATATCAAACAAAGTAGGAACTTTTAATGTGTTTTTCGAATGCTGAAATTTGTATCCAAATTGGCGGAATTTGAACAAATTTCAGAGGAGGTTATTGGAGGATTTGAAGAATTTTGATCCGGTAAATTTGGATGAAAATGAGAGATGATGTCTGGAGAGACAATGGAATGCACTTGTGGGTGACAGTGATTACGATGAAGAAAACTTTGAAGGTGTTGAACCAGAGGAATTGTACGCACCATGTGGTTTTTTTTTTTGGATGAAGCCGGAAAACCAAAGAGATTTGTTTCAGTTTTCTGACAGAATTGGGCATACCCGAGTGTTAGATGGCTCCAGGAAAGCTTCGGAATATTTTTACATATTCTATTCAGATGAAGTTTTTTGAAAATTTGTCAGTTTAACGAACTTCAATGTGACAATCAAACGTGGCAGAGTGATATAGGTGTGTGGACAGATCTCACCTTATAGATCATTTTGGTTCATTTTATAGAATTTTATATATTATGGACACCATGAAAAAAAGACTTGTGTTGTTACTGTGATTATTCACTAGTACATCTAGGGTCAATTGAACACATTTTGAGAACTTTCTAAATTTTCTAAGAGGTAATAACATAATTATTTGTTTCTTACTTGTGTTTTGCACCTGCATTTTAACAGTTGTAATAAATATGAACATTTTAATAAATTAGTCATAAAATTTGATTTTTAACCTTGATTTTGACACCTAATCCAGCCAGATATCTTTAACATTGGCAAAGTTATGTTGTTTCAAAGTCCACAAGTCATTTTGAAAACTTTATTGATTCTATCAAATGTTATTAATGCATTGGGAATTTAAGAACCCATTTTAAGTTTGCGTGTAGCTAATTTGCTTTGTTCATCAAAGTAAAAGATAGAAAAAGAATGCTCCTATTGAAAATTTGCATTTGTCTGATAGTGATCTGATTTACTATCATAATGCGATTTTTTTTTCCCCATTATTTTATCAATGTCCCATTGCAAAATTTAATCAAATGCAATAGCAATGAATATTTTAAAACCGATTACTGTTTGTCAGTTCAATATTTACAACACAGACAACTTGAGCCTATTTATAGTGGTCAAAATTCTGTGTGCTCATTTTGTGACTATACTGTCTAAACCGTCCAACAATATGATAAAAACTAATTTAAAAAAATCTTGCCATGTTCTTCTTGAATACCAATTTGTACAAAATTAATAATAAGTTTAGTTTTGGAACATCATTTCGGGAACAGTTGACATCGTTATCAGTTGTTAGAAAATTCAAATATAGCAGACAATGTTGACACTGGGAGATTCAAATGTTTTACAAATTGGATGCTTGTTGCAGTTGGTTTATAAACATTTCTGATATATAAATTTAGTAGCAAAATAAAGCATGGAAAAAATGTGATGATATATGATGCATAAATTTAAATTACCAAACTTTTGTTAAGTTCTGCATAAAGTTTGAGGGATTATTTCTTCATATATCATAGAATCATACTGATGACTGTAACAATCTTACCATTTTGCCCTGTTCTCCACTGCACTTTTTATCTTCCATCAGTTCTTTTGTCTGCCTATTTTTCTCTATCCTGGTACTGTGCCCTCCCTGTAGGTTATCTTTGACAAGCCAGATGAGCATGTGACATGACCATACCATCTTAGTTTTAAATTCGTTAGCAGATCTTCACCTCCTCATTAGAACATAGCAAATTATAGACAGACCGACAGACCTAATTTTTGAGACCTGATTTGCACCAAAAATTTGCCGATTGTTACAATTGGATTTTTGTTGTCATACTTTAGACTTTTTGACTTGAGAACTAAGGCAGACCAGTCTGCATGCACATGGACATATGAAAAAGTAGGACATGTTTGGGAGTTGTCTGTAATTTTCAGCTGTATAGTAAGAAATTTTGTCTAACAGTTCATCCAGAAATAGCTCTCCTCCAGTGCCTGATTACAACATTATGGACTCTGACTACCAGGTGATACAGAGGGAGAGCTGTAATAAGAGGTGCAAAAACAACTGAGGCTAGAAATATTTTTATGGCTTGTAATTTTGTGTTTACTTTATTATTTAAAGGGTTGGATTTTAATTATTTTGCAGAGAATATGTAATTGATAGAATACCAGTTTAATACTTTCTTTGTCAAAAGCTTTAGAGAGATTTGTAAACATATTGTAGAGTATTACAGCCTTTAGTTCAAACTTGGTCACTGGCCTATATTTGCCATGTGCATTAACATGAATGTTTTCTTGGATGTTGTTAATGTAATTTGATGCAAGAAGTAAAACCAGAGGGCTTGTAGTGTGGGAAAAAAGTAAAATGTAATTTGATACATGAAATATATGACAAGAGGACTTGTAGTATGGGGAAAAAAGTTAAATTTACAAGGTTGAAGGAATCACAGTACTAATTCAGTTCCCATAGTAAACCTTTGCAAACACCATATTAAAAATTCAATAACTTAAAATTTTTGAGTGTTTGTGACCAAACCTGTATTTATCAGTATAGCTGAAACCTGGAAGTCATCTTCTGTGCAGAGGGAAATGAATATGAGCCACTGCATTTTTTGGACCTGCATATGATTGAAATGTGTACTTTCAATTCCGCACCAGAGTCCAGTGTTAATTTTAGTAATGTTTGTTCCAAACTCTAGACTATTAAAGGACTGAAATTCCATCAATAAAACAATGTCTATTTTTATTCACTTTCAACTAGAATAAGGTCTCGAAAATTTCTTTTTCCTAAAATGTAACTAAACTTATTAACCAATCCTGGTCAGCCAAATCCAGTATATACATTTCTAGACTGGGTCTCATTTTTAAATACATTTAGTACCTGTTTTCTGAATGGACAGGAAACAGCTGCTAGATTTAGGTTTCAATTAGCAACTAGTGGGAAAGGAGGATTTTGAAAACCAGGACCATTATGGGATTCAGAAAGGCATTGGGAAATCAGGGCAACTGGGTCTTATTCTTCTTCATGCTGGTTCAGCACATTTAGTTAATTTATGGACTATGGAGCAGGGGTTTGCTGTCCTTCATTTTAGCAAGGGTTGGCCAATCACATTCCCAATGTAAGGGAAGTGGGTGTATGATAGATGTCAGAGTTGGAGATTATGCTAGCAGTGTAAGGAATACCTTGATGACAGCTTTTTAGTCTGTGGTTGAGATTTTGTTTGGTGAATCTAGATTTATTGTTTGTTGATCAAGGATAGAACTAGACCTGATTTTAGGGAGCAGTGAGAGCAAAGCAAGAAACCTTAGCTCCCAATTTCATATGTCCCAGTTTTTGCAGAGAACTCATGATTATTACATGGTGCCTGTTAATTTTCGTTTCTCCTAAAAATAGTTCTGCATTGTGCAATCCACAGAAGCCATGTTCTTTTTTATCACCTGTGAATATTGTTATGAAATAATTACCATACTACAAAGAATTTTTCTTTAGATAATAGGATGTTATGTTATTAATTTAAATTTGATTTTTTTTAATCCATGCAATAATATAATAATCTGAGAATAAACCACTAAAAAAGATAGTAGCAATAAAATTGTATGCAGTTAGTTTCAATCACAAGAATGATCCTTGAATGCTGTTAGCATCTCTATTCCCTATTTTTATGAAAGAAACTTTCACAAGTAAATGCCCCACATTATTGTAAAGTATTGTGACAAATTGGTGGCGTGCAAAACACCAACCTCTTTCACTACGGTTCGTTGCTAGGGAATGACCTCTGCGGCGTAATTTACCAAGTGTGGATAGATAGAAAGAAGAATGCAGATCACTGAACAAGTATATTGAAGAAATAATAAAACGAGCCCCCTTTCAATGAACAAATATAAAATTTAATCAGTTTATCAACAGAATTAAAAATGAAAAGAAATCAATGACTTGGTTACAAAAGAAGGAAAATGGTATTAACATGTACTCAAATAAAAAGACAATACAAAAATTTCTTTAAATGTAAAATTACTTTCAACGTTAATATACTATCTTCATTGCCAATGAGATGTGACCTTTGAGTGCAACGATGAGAGACTTCATCACTTATTTTATGCGGACATCAAGACTTCCGTTCATCCCTGCTCTGCTCTGCCGATCTTCGTCTTGGACTCGTGTCTGTCGAACTCTGACTTGACAATCGTCTCTGGACTTAGATTTCTGCGTAGAATTTGTTCTTGTCCTGTGATTGTTCAGGGATTTCTCATGTGAATCCAGGAAAGCTGTTTCCTTTTGCCGTTTCTTTATTTGTTTCCACTAACCTCACCTATAGTCCGTCTCCTAACTGAGACAACTATCTGGTCCTTTACTCAATAATGAAAATGTACTTGCTACGAATTTTGAGTCCACCTAACTTGATTGAAGACTGATGATTTTTCCTAAAGTAAAACCTTTAATTTCTTACAGAGTTACGCCCATAAATCCATATTAACCAATTGGAATAGACTGTTTCCATAACCTGTTCTGTAGAATTTTTGGATTGACAAGACAACTAAACAACTAATCATGCCGTATTAATCAATACTTTGAACAATCATCTATAGCCATCTCCTGCCTTTAACCGGTTGATTTTGGGAAAGGGTCTTGTACCATAGCATCTGACTTGGTCATGTTATGTCCACTAGAAGGAATTCCCTATTGTTCCCTTTTGACTTCAGAGATGAAATGAAAATAATCCTCTATCTCTAGCCCTTTCTACTTTAATTAAGTTGACTTTGATACAATTCCTTCAAACAAAGCTTCTAAGAGTTTTCAAAATTTGACACATCACAAGTATATACATAGATTTATTGCCATCATTAAATTAAAAGAAGGAATGAGAGAATAAAACTTAACCTAGCCCCAGAATATGGGCCCATAAAAACTTAAATCAGAGGGCCCTCAATAAACTAATTTAGAATACTAGTAAATGTTATTTAATAAAGTGTTAAATACCTTGTGAGTTGACAGTAAGGAATTATGGGTTATAGTGGGGAAAATTAATTACCATAGGTGTATACTTAAGACTTGAAAACAACAAGTAAATAGCTGATTTCTGATCTTGCTGGTAGCTGAGACAACTGTGCCTGGGCATATTTCAAACTGCATCACCCCAGAGCAAGAGCAACCCTTGGAAACATTCTAGTGAGGACTAAATCACTTGTAACAGAACTGCAATTAAGTCAGGCTCTTACTTTTGCCCTGGGGTGATGTTGCCATCCATGCTTATGTCAGCAATTAAAAAAAACAATTGACATATTAATACTAAAAGGTTGGTATTCTGAAGGATTTAATGCCTTTGGTGAAAAGGAGGGATTTTACTTATCAATCAAGGTCA
Source organism: Potamilus streckersoni (assembly GCA_016746295.1). NCBI lineage: Eukaryota > Metazoa > Mollusca > Bivalvia > Unionida > Unionidae > Potamilus > Potamilus streckersoni. Next base: position 1,224,334 of record JAEAOA010001671.1, on the reverse strand, counting down.
ATCCATATAACTGATTGGAGGGTGAATGCTTCAGTATGAAATAAATTTGGTCTCCCTACCAGTAATGTCAGAAAAAGTAAAATGGAGACTTGTTCAGTGGTAAAGCTGGACTTAAATTTTAGGGAAAAGTGACTTCTTCTGTTTGTCATAACAGGAAGAAATGACCAAAGCTAGAAGTGCTATATATTTATTTAAGGGGTCAAGCTAAACTTGAATTTTTAGGGAGAAGTCACTACTTTTAGACAGAACAGGGAGAAGTGGATGCAAAGAAAGAATATATATATATATATATATATATATATATATATATATATATATATATATATATATATATATATATATGTGTGTGTGTGTGTGTGTGTTTTATGTGAATTATGCCCTCTATTTCCCAGCATTCATATTTGTATTTAACATTGGAACTATATTTTATTTTCTAGTAGAAAATTTTGGTTATTTTAGCCATATGACTCTAAAAGAGGTAAACAGCAAATGCACTGTAGCAAAATTTAACTGAGTAACTAGATTACATTATTGTAAATACAAAACATACTAAAATGCATAAAATTAGACATGGCTCATTTATAGTTGATGTATGAGCAAAATCCTTATTTCCAAACAATAAACATGTTAGTGCATCTGTTTTTAGAATGAGGGGTTGTTGTAATGTAATCTATCATGATAGGATTACAAATTAATGATACTACTCAGGTGGCCTAGTGGTCAGAGCTTCCACCTTGGATTGCAGGAGGTTGTGGGTTCAAAGACTCATAAAAATGGTACTAACAGTTGCCTCACTTGGCACTCAGCAATAAGAGGTTAGGACTGGTCAGGATAATGCTTTTTTATGTATTTTCACAAATATGAATCCAATCAGAAAACAACTTTGACCTTACAATGCTTGCGAATTCCACAACATAGTGTATTCTCATACGTTTCTGACCTGTATATTTGCATTTTAAAATTAAATCTTAAATAACATAATGCCTAGGCTTTGATTTCTATGAATTGTATATATGTATATATTTGTTTGCTGATCTAGGAAAAGAGACAGTCTAAGCTGGCGCTTCCCAGACATAGTGATGTCCACCATCCCCCCCCCTCGTTACTGGTATACATAGCTTTAAATTAATTTTATGACTAAATAGTGTACAAGAGGTAGCTAAAATATCCAGATCACCCAGGTATCAGAACACATGCCTGTTAGTTTGCAAGAGTTTATTTGTCAAGGTAATTGAAATGCTCCATTATAACATGAATTCACTATAACAGTCCTGGTGTGGCTCCAAAAATTCATATACACGTGTTTTTCTTGTGCACAAAAAAATTCTTAAAAGTATGAAAAAAGTTATCATTTTAGGGAAGAGATCATGTATGAAGAATACAAGACGATTGTGGCATGCTCTTGAAATTTATGTATTTTTCTCAAACATGAAAAAATGGCATTTTCTTAAATGTATACACACATACACAACACACACACACACACACACACACACATTGGTTCCAAGTGGAGAAATTCAGAGCCCCTATGAAAGGAAGCCACAGAGTTTATACACCACTCCCTCGATAACTCGCACTCGGATAACTCGCGCACCCGCTTATAACGCGTTGTCCAGCATGGCTCCCGATTTTTTTTTTTACCAAAGAAAATATATTTTAAAATGTGTTAACCCTTTCATCACTAAGTGATTTGTAGGCATAGAGTCCTCAACACTAAGTAACTTTGGAGTTGTAAAGCAAAATGACTTGTGGACTTTGAAACAACATAACTTTGCCAATGTTAAAGATATCTGGCTGGATTAGGTGTCAAAATCAAAGTTAAAAATAAAATTTTATGACTAATTCAATAAAATGTGCATATCTATTACAACTGTTAAAATGCAGGTACAAACAGGTAACAACAGGTAAAATACAATTATTTTATTACCTCTTAGAAAACTTAGAATGTTCTCAAAACTTTTTCAATTGACCCTAGATGTACTAGTGAATAATCATAGTAGCAACACAAGTCTTTCTTTCATGGTATCCATAATATATAAAATTCTATAAAATGAACCAAAGTGATCTCCAAGGTGAGATCTGTCCACACACCTAAGTGACCTATATCGCCTCTGCCATGTTTGATCGTCGCATTGAAGTTCGTTAAACGGACAATTTTTCCAAAAACTTCATCTGAATAGAATATTTGAAAATAATCCGAAGCTTCCTGGAGCCATATAACTCTCGGGTGTGCCCAACTCTGTCAGAAAACTGAAACAAATCTCTTTGGTTTTCGGGCTTCGTCCAAAAAAAAAAACCACGTGGAGCGTACAATTCCTCAGGTTCAAAACCTTCAAAGTCATCTTCATTGTCATCACTGTCACCCACAAGTGCATTCCATTGTCTCTCCATACGTCTTCCCTCATTGTCAAACAAATTTATCAAGTCAAAATTATTTAAATCCTCCGAAAACTCTCCTCTAAAAAAAAAATCCTTCAAACGCCGCCATTTTGGATACAAATTTCAGCATTCGGAAAACACGTTAAAAGTTCCTACTTTGTTCGTTATTTCTAGTTGTATACAAGCTAAACTCACGAGATAATCCAAATATAACATCTACATTACCAGATGGAAGTTATTTGAGGTATTCCGAAAGATATTTAGTCGGGTATTATAACGTTAACAAAGAACACTGCCCCAGACCGAACACTCGGTCCATAGTGTTGACGGATTACTTCCTTGGACCGCATATGCGGTTTGCTGTGATGAAAGGGTTAAACATGAAAAAGTCGTGATAAGAAATTGTAAATTGGCAAATTTAACCTTGATACATAGTTTGTTTTTATCATTGAAAATGGTGATTACCGTATTTTCCGGGGTATAAGTTGCTACTTTTTTTTCTTTATTTTTTTCTTTCTTAAAAATGAAGTGTGCGACTTATATGTGCCCAGGAGCGACTTATACGATAAATAATTTTTTTTAACATCTGTGAGTGATGCTGTGCTTTAGCCAAATGCATTTGCCGGTATACAGAAAAGCCAATTGCTGGAAACTTACATACGGTACACGTAAGTATTAGACTATATGATTTTCAAATTAAATAGTCAAATAATATTTAGTTATATATGTGTTAAAATTTGTTGTTATTAATAAATAAAAACAATATTGAAATAACGATTGCCATTGTATTTCCATTATTATTCGGCATGTACATCTTAGAATCTTTCCATCTCTAAATTCAGTCGTTGTAAATTTCAGCACATTTTCCCACCCAAGCTGCTAGGCAAAGTCCTTTGAACTTGCCGCCCAGCTATTTCATCATGTTCTTTTGATGTACTCAAATACAGAATGCAGAACTGGGATTATTTTGTTATTTTAAACGAGTTATGTCACTGTAAACCTAAACCTATGTCACTGTAAACCTAAACCGTTTCTGAGACAGACCTCTTGTTAGTGCTTCATAATTTACTTTAATAGTAGTTTATAAAAACACAATTATTTTTTCATTTGGTTTTGCAATGGCTTGTTATATAAAAAAAAAACAGCAGGAATATTTCCTCTGATTATTGCTCTAGTTTTAAACTCTGGATTAAGCCAAGACTGGCTTTATGGAGAGAACTTCAAAGTACCGGTAATTAATAAAAAAAAGAATAACTGGAAGGTTTGTCAACAGTTTCAATTGTTAGGTGAATTCCCAACATCTTAATGTATTAAAATCACTGTATCGTATAAAGTGCCTTTGAAGTTCGATTGGGTTGTGGAAATGACCAATATATAAATACATACCATTCATACAATGGAGCATTAATAAAATATAGTTTCACAATAACATTGTATGATTTAAAATTGTTATATTAGCGCAAGTCAAAAAGTTTTGTTTTAAATTAAATTAACTAGAAAAAATATGATGCAGAATTTAAGTTATATGTTGTAGTATTTGCGAAAGAAAACGTAAATTGTGCAGCAGAAAGAAAATTCAACGTAAGTGAGAAGATTGTATGTGACTGGCGTAAAAAAAAAACAAGATAAGGTCAACAAAAAAAAACCAAGAAGGGAGATCGTAGTGGCAAAGTAAGTTGGCCAGTTCTCGAGGAGAATCTACAAAAATGAATTGTGGAACAGCGTTCAGCAATTCAAATATGACTCAAGGCAAGGCAAAGTCTATTGTAATACTGACTTTTATATAACTCTTAAACAATTGTAGAATATTTCTTACACGAAGTTGGAAATTACCAAGTCAAATGCAATGGCCGGCGGTATCAAGGTATCAAAGACGTGATTATGTTAAGTGCCAAGGAGCGACTTGTATGCAGGAGCGACTTAAAGGACGGAAAATACTGTATTGCCTGTAAAGATAGAATCCATATTGGAAAATTTGCATTTTTTCAAAATGTTAAGTGATATTTCTCAAACTTGTCACAAACCGCAAGTGTTATCGTGTTCTAATTTATGTCGTTTTAAATTTTTAGACCCATTAAATTCATGTTGGTAATGGTTAATTCTTATGAATTTTTTTTCTTCCATTTTGCTTCTACTGCAATAAAAATTTACACATCGTTCTAGCGACATTGTTTTTTCGAAGTGTGTCAATCTTTTGTATTTGAAACAAAAACCCCGTCTGCTTTGGATCAAAAAATAACATTAGAATGTATACCATTCACCACAAAAATAAGTGACATAATACACAACGTGTGAAGTACATGTGCTAAGCAAACGGAAACCAAGAATAATAATGTTTAGGTGATTTCTTCTATATACTCTAAGTTATCCTGAAATTAATGTTACTCTCTGAGGAAAACCTAAACAAAGTGCACCAATATGAAAAATATTTATCCACTGTTAATCTTAGCGCAATTATTAATTGATTATTCAACATGCCAAGCCACCCCACCCCCTTTTCTCTATGCCTGGATCCCATTGTTATGTTTGTTATAGGTCCCTTGATAACTCGTGCCCTCGCTTATATCGCGGGTCGATGTTTTTGGACCCCAATGTCCTGGACCCCAATGTCTGAGTTATTGAGGGAGTGGTGTATAAACAAATTCTTTGTTCATCTTGACAAACCATCTTAACAGTGCATTGTTATATCATAATCTGCTTATGTTGACACCCAGCTTGAGTAATGTATGTTTTGAAATGTCTACTTTTTCAAATTTACATTTCTGTTAAACTTTTGAAGGCTTGCTGGTAATTAATATATTTCCATAGACTGACATATATATGGATGGTAAGTATAATTCCTCTTCTTTTTACTCAGAATTAAATCAGAACATTCACATTTTCTGTAGTAATCCCTGTCATCAGACCAGAACACCTTTATCAGTATCATCAATTGATCCTGTCTTTAAAATTCTAAAGGCATGTGTGGAAGGCAGTATGACTCCTGGCACAAATGTCAAAAAAGAAAAACAAACAAAAAAACCCCATCTTGTGTATTCAATAGGCAGGGAGGAATTGTAACTGCACTTGATCACACGACAGCCAATTTATTTTTTTTTAAATGTACCCAGGTAAAAGAGTTTGCTGAAATTTCAAAGAAAACATTTTCTTTGAAGCACTGATTGTTTTTGAACACACAGTAAATGGGGAAAAAAAATCAATCTTAATCATGTAATACAATTTTTGGATGTTGCCGCCACAAGCCACAATAAGAAACCTGCTTTTGTTTGGTTCTCCAAAGCTGCCCTTTAGTGGGGACTTAAATAATGCATGCACCCTTCATCAAAGGAGAAAGAAGAAAACAACAATCTCTAAAAAAAACCCAACCTTTCTTCAAAGGAAGTTGGTGCTGAACTTATATAAAAGCAATGGAATCTGATGGATTGTTTCATTCTAAACTCGCCAACAGCGCTTAAAACACAAACTTTTACCGACCTTGGTTGTACTAAAAAGTAAATGTGATCCATCATTCGTTACATGATTGGGCTATTTTTTTTTCCCCACTGAATTCAGACCTATATGACATGACAAATTTATTGAATATTTTAAATCTGTGTGCATACATATTTTCGATGGAATTACTCCTATTGTGATTAAATATATGTGATGTGATTTGCGAGTGAATACAGTGTTGATAATTCATTGTTCTCTCTCTCTCTCTCTCTATATATATATATATATATATATATATATATATATATGTATATGTATATATACACCAATGCATGGTTCTCTGAATAAAGTAAAATATATATGATTTCTGTTTTCACTACAGGTGTATTTCTAATTTAATGTGCATTGATTTAGAATAATTATGGCAATGAAGTGCGTATATTTTGCGTTCACATTTATTACCTCCCTCTCTCTGCACACACATTTTTCGGGTACTTGCATCATTTTCTGCAGGCTGAACTGGTTGCTTAAAACACTGTTTGGTCTAGAACATGGTCAGGTTCTATGGCTCCCAACTACTGTGTTATTGTGGGGTAAAACTTTACCACGAATACAGTATATGAACTGCAAGTTAGTAAAAATGCTGCTGCCACTTAAACAATTTTTTGTGAACTTTCTAAACTTCACTAGAAAAATAGCAGTTGAAGACTTCTAAATTATAGTTCAAAACGGTCCCCACAGCATGTACAGGAGACATGTACAAGTATCCTCATGCCATAGTGTTTTCCCTAATTTCATTGTTGCTGATGAAATGTTGCTGCAACTATTCATCAACGGCAAACTCTAGCATAAAGTCAATAAATGACTTTTCAACTGAATTGACACTTTCCAACTAAATTGACAAAGCAAAGAACAAATATGGCACTATGCATGACATGAATGCATCTAGTTTTAGAATATAAGCACTAAGCTTCTAGCTTCATTAAACAATCTGTTGATAGAATTGCATATTTATGGTTTTAGTATTTGTCTACATATTTGCAGTAATGTGTGTTAGATATTATTTACTTAAATACTTTTTTTATATTTTAATGAGGTCAGAAAAGTTTTGACCTTGCACTTGTGCTTCTTGAATACCAAATTTAGCAATGTCTCATTTTTATTTTAGAACAAATCATCTTTCATGTGATATTTAAACATTTGCTACGAATTGTATATTTTTCATGATTAATTTGCCAATTAGTTTTTTTTAAAGATAATTAAGAGTAATTCCTAAACAAAATGATTGCCAATATTGCTCCATGATAGGTTCATTTATATTTATATTTATGAATAGATAATGCAAACATTAAAATAATCCCGAAATTGCTTTTATACTCTTAAAAAATCAAATTGCTATTGTTGGTATGTTTTCATTATAGAAAACTTTGTGCAGTGATAACTTTGCTTGGGAAAGAGTTTATGGTCAGTCAGCTTTTAAAACGCATGCATATCAATGTACAAGAGTTTGTCGGCATAATGTTTATCACCAGCTATTTGATGTATGTAATAGTTTGTTTTCAGCTATAACACAACACAGGGATCATACTGGAACTATTTTTTATGATAGGTCAAGGAAATATCTTAAATTTGTAAACTACAGTCACCCGATGTACAGTTGAATAAAACAAAAGGTAGAGTCGTTTTCACATTCTTGACAAAAAGTGTTTTAACTATTTAACATTAACCCTTTCATCACTACAGACCAAAAAATCAGTCCGCCAACACTATGGACTGATTTCTCGGTCTAGTGCAGTGTTCTTCTTTAACGTTATAGTACCCGACTAAATAACGTTCGGGGTACCTCTAATAACTTCCTTCTTGTAATGTAGATGTTATATTTGAATGATCTCATGAGTTTAGCTTGTATGCAACTAGAAATATAGAAGTAGGAACTTTTAATGTGTTTTCCGAATGCAGAAATTTTTATCCAAAAAGGCGGAGTTTGAACAAATTTCAATGGGGAGGTTATCGGAGGATTTGAATAATTTCAACCTGGTAAATTTGGATGAAAATGAGAGATGTCTGGAGAGACAATGGAATGCTTTTGTGGGTGACAGGGATGACGACGAAGAAAACTTTGAAGGTTTTGAACCAGAGGAATTGTACACACCATGTGTTTTTTTTTTTTTTTTGGATGAAGCTGGAAAAACCAAAGAGATTTGTTTCAGTTTTCTGACAGAGTTGAGCACATCCGAGTGTTAGATGGCTCCAGGAAAGTTTTAGAAAATTTTCACATATTTTATTTAAATGAAGTTTTTGGAAAAATTGTCCGTTTAACGAACTTCAATGTGACGATCAAACGTGGCAGAGTGATATAGGTGTGTGGACAGATCTCACCTTGGAGATTTTTTTTATGAATTAGTCATAAAATTAGATTTTTAACCTTGATTTTGACACTTAATTCAGCCAGATATCTTTAACATTGACAAAGTTATGTTGTTTCAAAGTCCACAAGTCATTTTACTTTACAACTCCAAAGTAACTTAGTGTTGCGGACTCTATGCCTACAAAGTTACTTAGTGATGAAACGGTTAAAGAAAATTTCAATTGCATAGCAACAATGTCTGCAGTGTGGCCGTGTATATTGATGTCTAGCACTGGGGAATAATGCCACTGACATGTAACATGATGTCCCACCCACTCACATTATCCTGAAACCAGGGTGGCCATTCCTAACACTAACCTCTTAATGCTGAGCACCAAATGAGGCAGGTGTTAGTACCATTTTTACAAGTCTTTGGTATGACTGGCCTGGGTTCCAATAGAATAAAGCAATGTTTAAATTTTTTAGGCAGTTTGGTTGCCCACTTACCCAGTTAGGGTGGACCATGTTGATAACTTGTAATGGACCCATCATTTTTTTGTTCAAATGGGAATAAAGGCTTTGGTAAGTTGGGATATCTCCATGATGTTCAAATATTTTACAGCTGGTTTGGTTCTTATTATTAAGATGAGAACCTCCAAAAAATGTTGACAGATGCTAGTTTTGTAACCATTGCAGATTGTAAAATTGTATTTATAATTGGAATTTTAAATGTCAGTTTACATTATTTCTTCTCTTTTTCTGCAGGGTTTCTCTGGAGGTTTTGGAAATAGGTGAGTACTCCATCCTAAAAAGTTCTAAACTTAGTGCAAATTTATGATGTTAATTATTCCTTTCTCATCGTTAGCTTGCTTTATGTCTGTTGGTTATTTTTTTACATTTATTTTATGACATTATGTTTGTTTAATACTGTCATGCTTGGAATTTAGTGGATGCATCTTGGTGAGTAGTAGACAAACTTGGGTTCAGTTTTTTTCTTCTGTTTATGCAACAATCATCAAACTAGACAGTTTTATACATTTTTATTATTATAATACCAGGGAGTACAGTAAATGTCAGTGAACTAAATTTTACATTTTACTGGTGGCTATTTTTGGGGGCTTTTTTTGGACATTCCTTGTATATTCAACATAATGAAACTTGGCAAGAGAATGAATA